>JAQHUG010000057.1:2880659-2893453 GCA_028555095.1 Dicrostonyx torquatus | reverse complement strand
CCCCAGTGACACGCCTCCAACAAGGTCACACCTCCTAGTCCTTGCCAAACAGTTCCACCAACTGGGAACCAAGTCTTCAAATACAGGAGCCAGTCAAGCCACCACAGAGGCTTCACAGAGATCCAGTTTCAAGAGAAATGGGGGTTGCATGATTGTTTTGATAACTGGGTGTGCGTTGTGTTTCAGAACTGCCTAGTGATTCTGCAGACTGAATCTGGGGAGTACACATGCACACGTGCTTTGCATGTGTGTGTGAGAGAGAGAGAGAGCGTGCCTCATTTCAGAGAGATTTGTCCAGCCTCATTGTAGAAGGAAGGATGGGGCAGCATCAGGGCCTGCCTGTGTTGGCAGTGGGGAGCCTGACTAGGCTCTTACATTGGGACCAGGCGGGAGTTGGAGAGAGAGAGGACTGCTTCAGGGGTAAAGTTGAAGCAGGCAGTGAAACAGTGGTGTCTCTAGTTTGTGTAGCTGGATGGTCTCGGTCACTTCCACAAATAAGAGGAGAGGTTTCCGGGGGAGATGTGTGGCTTGGGATCAAGCAGAGGTGCTGGGAGATGAAAGGTCAGTCTGTAGACAGCCAGGGCGGCATAGACATTGCCTGGAGGACGGCACCACACATGATGTTGGTAAGCCTGGCTTGTTTCTCATACTCTGTGAGAAATTGCAGCCTTTGGCCACTGAGGTGCCATGTGTAGGGGAAGCATGCTTGCTGTAGAGATCTTTATGTACCACATGGCTTTTGGCTTCTTGAAATGAGCAGCTGTGCTTGTCTGCACAAGGCCAGAGAAGAATGGGGACTCTCAAAGGGGCGTGTGTGGACCTTTCTCTGTAGGGAGTTCGTGAAGCCCCGAGTGAAGGACTCTACCGTTTGGCCTGAGGACCAATACCTCAACACCATGACAAAGCCTTCCCCACATGAGGCTCAGGGGAGGGCAAAGTCTTCTCTGGTCCAAGTGTATATGTTGACTGTGGGCAGAAAGTAGTCACTGTAGTCTCCGCCCTCCCATCCCATCCCTTCCAGGTTTACAGCCTGAAGGACCACTTCCCTACAGAGACCGCTCCCACTGAGGTTAGCCACACCTGCCTCCTTGCGTATCTGTATAAATAACCCCTACTTCCTATAATAAGCGTGCTGAGTCTGGTTTATTAGTAAGCACTCACCTGTGCTCCTGTGTAATCCCAGGCAAACTCACTGGGTCACCAAGCTAGGTTTAGGATTATTAGCGTTGTACCTGTTGATGTGTGCCTAGGCAAGTTCGTGCAACAGCTGGCACCCAAACAAGGACGCAATGGGGCCAAAGATGTTTTGGGGATCCAGCCATAAAACAGGCAATTGAAGTGCAGCAATCCAAGGATGGGGGTTTCGGGGGGGGCAGAATGACCACCATCCTTTATGTGGTACAGAGGGATACATCTCCTTTATCAGTGGGGTCTGCCACATGAGCACAGCGTGGCCCATGTACTAGATAACATACGGCCATATCTGGTAAGTTGTACGTATGGGAGCAGATTATAAGCAGGTGTGGCATCGGTGTGGCATCGGTGTGGTATCGGTGTGGTGGGGAGATAAGGCGTGCGACCGAGGCTGTTTGCCCTAGAAGAACTGGCCTGTTAGGGAACACACGCGCCATGTAGATGCTGTTCTTTCCACTAGCCTCTGCACGGGGAAGAAAGATGGACCAACGGAGGCCGAGATGGAGGGGTCAGTTTGCCGTTCCCTGTGGGTAGAGGAGCAGAGACACAAGTGAGAGCCGTGCTAAGTGACCCTTCCTGATAGCCAGAGTCTTGGAGCCCAAGGGATAACTGGACAGTGAGGAGAGAGCATGCTCAGAGTGATAGAAGACACTCGGTGTTCATAGAGAAGGAAGGGACCGCGGGACTCCATGCGCAGACGGAGCCGGACTGGCAGACTGGCACAGGAGTCTGTAGGACGGGGTGGGGGTGGGGGACCCCGGGTGGGCGGGACCCCCGTGAGTGCTGTGGAAGTGAAGAAACTGCAACGGGTAGTCCCAGTTGGTGGCGCTGTTTGGGGAGTTCACAGGTGTGTCCTTGCTGGCCAGTGTGCCACTGGGGCGGGCTGTGAGAGTCCATAGCTTTACACTACTTCCGGCTCACTCTGCTCTGTGCTTACCGTTGAGGATGTGAGCTCTCGGCTTCCTGCTCCAGCCACCATGTCTGCCTCTGGAACTGGAGGCCCAAATAAACTGTCCTCTTGACGCTGCCTTGGTCATAGTGTTTTCTCACAGCCACAGATTGTCCCGGACTGAGGTCCCCATCAGCATCAGGGATTGGAGACACCAGAGGAAGGACAGGATCGGTGGCACTGAGTCTGATGACCTGAGTTTTATAACCGGGACTTAATGGTGGAAGAAGATGCAAGATGTCCTCTGATCGCCACAGGAGTGTTGCAGCTTGTAGACCTCCACATACACACATGCACACACAGACACAGACACACTACATATACCTCACACACCACATGCACACACATACACATACATATACACACTACATACACCACACACACCACATGCACACACATACACACTACATACACCACACACACCACATGCACACATACACAGACATGCACACACACACTACATACACACCACACACCACATGCACACACACAGACACATGCACACACACACTACATACACCACACACACACACACACACACACTACATACATCACACACACTACACACACCACACACACTGCACACCACACACACAGGTCTGGCCTTCCTGAGGTCACTAGGCCTGCAGTGGCTGTGGTATTTGGTGCCCAATCACTGAGCCTACTAGGACGGTTGTCCCTAAAGAACTGTCAGGCTGGTGAGACGGCTCAGCAGGTAAAGGCACTAGCCGCCACTCTTGGCGATCTGAATTTGGTCCCTTTGACTCACAGGGTGACAGAGAGAACTAACTCCAGTAAATTACTCTCTGACCTCCACTCATGCCCGGAGGTGCACATACACATAGACACATGCGTAAATAAATCAGTGTGATCTTAGAAAGGAAGTAAATTCATCAGGGGCTTTGCTGAGACCCCAGGTGGGTCATGAACAAGGCAGAACAGGCTTGAATGACGTAGACCCGGCACGCAAACTTGGTTTTTCCAGAGCTAATGTAACGGAAAGAGAAAGAAAAGGCACTCGAGCAAATGTAGAAGATTTGTGTTGTCAGAATTCCTAAAGAAACTGGTGACAGAGACCCCCATTCGGCACTTGTCTTTTCCACCTGAGCAAGCTCAGTGGGTTCTAAATATGACGAACCCGAGCAAGTGGGGAAGACTAAACCTCTGTGTGTGTTGTTGGGAAAGGGGATCGTCCTCCAAGAGTAGGCCAAGTACACTTCTCTCCTGCAGTAATATCCTGGGGTAGAGCTCCTTGTCACAGCCCAGGGCCCTTCCAGCAGCCAATGGGGCCGATGGAGAGGCAGCGGCTGGCTGTAGTACCCGGGTCCTCAGGCTGTCTAGAACCAGCTTCCTGGCCCCAGCTCCTCAGAGGCTGGCAGATTCATGGCAGGACCCTCCCCGGGATGTGGAGATGGCTGATGGGAAATTCAGGACTCGGAGAACTCAAGTTGGGACTGACTGGAAGTCCCTGCTCCCAGGCTAGCAGTCAATTCAGGGAAAGTCACACTGCAGCTCTCCTTCAGCAGTCCCAGGTAGGGTCTCCAGGAACAAGGTTAGTCCTAGAAGTGGAGCCAAGGTGACAGGAAAACCACTCCGCGTTGGGCTACTGGGGGTAGAGAAGGCATCTGGCCATATTTCCAAAGGGACCGAACCCTGCCCTTCTGTAGCATCTAAGCAGCAGGCAGAACTAGAATACAAACGAGGCAAATGGAACAGACTTGTTCACGGCAGCCTGTCGGGGGGCACAGGAGCTAGAGCAGGCCCACCCGACCTTCCGCTTCAGGCTGCACAGTGTGAAAACAGACATCCAGCCTGCTGCAGCACCCACTGTCCACTCAGTGTGAACAGTCATTCTGCTACAGAAACTGGGCGTGTCTGATTATAGGGCGTTGTCCCATACCCCGTTCCGGCACAGGCCGTCTGATGGTCACTGTGAGCACCTCCGTCCCAAATCCACTCGGTCTCCAAATTCTATTAACCTGCATAGTGAGCCATTCCACTGTCAGTTTTGTAGGCACTCACAACCAGGGACGCAGGAACCCCTCAGGAAACATAAGGCTCACGCCTTTAATCCCAGCACTCGGGAGGCAGAGGCAGGCGGATCTCTGTGAGTTCGAGACCAGCCTGGTCTACAAGAGCTAGTTCCAGGACAGGCTCCAAACCCACAGAGAAACCCTGTCTCGAAAAACCAAAAAATAAAAATAAAATTATGTAGGAGTTTGCGATGGCAAATACTGTAATCACAATCCCTCAATTCAAGGCCAGCCTGGACTATATAACAAGACCCTGTATAAACACAAAAGCATATATATAAATTTGCAAATTTTTCTAGAAAAAGGCATAACTTTCTTCACATTTCAAATTTCAGAATGTCCTGCAACGCACACGGCTCGTTTTTCAATTCCGATAACTTCTTTTTCCCTGAGAGGATGGCAATATTAATATTGACCTCCTCAGCAGCTCTCCGCTTAGGTCCGGGCGGGGTCTCTGCGTAGCTCCGAGGCATCACCAGCAGAGGGCGCTGCGCCCGCGGGCTCGGGGCGGGGCCGGGCGCGCTTTTCTCCCCAGCAACAGGGGCCCCGCGCGGCGCTCCGGGGCGCGGCCTGTAGGCTTCCCCGGCCCCGCCTCTCCCCGCCCTCCCGCCCTGAGAGCGCCGAGCTGGGGCGTAGCCTGCCTAGAGGGGACCTCTCCCCTACCGACCCGGGCGCGGCAGGGCTGGGGACCACTCCCGTGCCCGCCCCCGGCGCAGCCTTCCCACGGGCTGGCCCGGCCGCAGCTGGCTCGCACTTTGGAGCCGGATGGGGAGACGTGACCGCCGAGACTCGGGCGCGCCAGGACGGGCGGGAGTGCGAGGGGGAGGCTGGGCTTTGGGGCACCGGGGGCAGTTCGCGTTCCCCGGGGAGGGGAAAGGGAAATGGGCGCCCCAGCTCCGGCAATGTGCGTCCCCTGGCGCGCGCGCCAAGACCGATCCTTCGGTTCCTCTTCCCGCTCCAGAGCCTGGCCTGGGATGGGGGCCAGGCCACCACCGGTCCTGCCCGCAGTCACCGAACGAGTAGGAATTCTTGCATTGGAGTAGATAGACTGCATGCATTGCAGTAGGTTCACAAGTTAGTGACGGCGGAGGCTCACTCCTTCCTCAATTCCCTAATTGAGAACCTGGATCACCCCCACCCGCTCTTCCACCCCGACCTGGCTACACGGGAAGGGCCCGGGAGGCAATCCCGATGACAAAATTACCAAAGTGTGTCTGCCACCAGTTTCCAAGGAAGTCAGTTCCACCTCTAGGTATTCGGTGCCACTTCTGCATTCCCCCAAGGACCTTAACAAATTTGCTTGCCCGCTACCTTCCCTACCCCGCCGCAGGAAACACTTTGCTATGGGTTAGCTGCTTTTCAACCACAAGCTTTCCTGGGTTTAACACCCAAACGCCTATGATTAGGGCTCTGTAGCCGGGCATGTGCACACAGCAAGACAGAGTCCCAAGACCTTACAGGCAAAGGTCACTTGTCGAGTTCCTTTTAATACTGGTGTTTCAGATTCCAGTCGCAGCTCTGCCACGTGCTGCTCCAGCCAGATCTGGGGCTCATGAGAAATCCTCTCCCTTGGCAGACCCCCATGAGTCCTTTTAATGTCATGTGCCCATTCCTACAGTGCTCCTCAGGCTCTGCTGGTCACCCCCTTGGTAGCTAGTGTCCTTCTCCTTGCAGCAGCCTGGCTCTAAGGCCTTAGATGTGACTTTAGGGCCTTTCTTAGACCCCGAGGATCTGGAAGTGGGGGTGGTGATGGTGGTAAATGGTAAACTCAGGGAGGAATCTTGCCCAGATTGGGAGTCTCGAAAAATTTTCAGTTACAAGTAAACCAGGATCAAGGGGAAATGATCCCTGTGCTGAACGCCGCTGGGGAATTTACCTCAAGATTCCCAGTGATCACCCAGAGCCCCACCTGTCCATAACAACACCTTTGGTGTCCCACCAGGTATGCATGGGGGTGTCGTGACATGGGCTGCCATTGCCTTGGGGGATTACCGCCTTTCCCCCCCCAGCCTCTCTCTCTCCCCCCCCTCCGGTCTCTCTCTCTCTCTCACACACACACACACACACACACGCACGCACACACACACACACACACACACACACACACACACACACACACGCACACACACACACACACACACACACACACACACACACACACACTCTCACACACACACACACACACACACACACGCACGCACGCACGCACACACACACACACACACACACACACACACACACACAGAGGTCCATGGTAAATATCACCAGGAAGAAAGGGCATCTGGTTCTTGCCCTGCTTCCTGCTAGAACCTGTGACCTCAGCTGCCGGGTGGGTGGATGCCTGGGAAGATACAGCTGCTCCCGTTGGCCTGCAGCACCCTTAGCGGCCTATTAGAGATGAGGAATCTGAAGGCTGAGTGTAGGGCTGATTCAGACAGCCTCGATGGTGACTGTCTCGATCAGCGGTTCTGTGAAACCACATTTCCGAGCAAGGGGGGGGGGCGCCTCTCCTACAGCTCCTCTTTTTTTTTTGTTTCTTTTTTTTCTTGGGGGGGGGTTTTCGAGACAGGGTTTCTCTGTGGCTTTGGAGCCTGTCCTGGAACTAGCTCTTGTAGACCAGGCTGGTCTCGAACTCACAGAGATCCGCCTGCCTCTGCCTCCCGAGTGCTGGGATTAAAGGCGTGCGCCACCACCGCCCGGCTCAGCTCCTCTTTCACTGTTTTCAGAAGCAACTCTAGGAAATCCCACAGTGAACCAAGAAGTGTTGGTGTAGGCCAGTACAGTGACCGAAGGAAGGAACAGGAAAAGAATGAAATCTGGACTATAAAGGTTCTGCACCGGGCACAAAATCATCAAAAGCCACCCAAGGCCGAGGCTCCTGCAGATGTGACCGAGCAGGACTGTGGGATGCTTGGAAGGGACCCATGCGTCTGGAGCCGGGCATGGCTACATGCCGGGAGCAGAACCATCTTCCAGGTCCCTCTGGGCCACTGAGCCGGCTCCTGTGCGCCACAGCTGAGCACCTGATGCTCAGGGCTTTCCCTAGTGGAACAGCCTGCTGTTTGGAGACTTCCCCGGGCGTCAGCGGTTCCCTCAGGGCGTCTGGAATGCCTTTTCCCACCTGTCCAAATCATTCCTACCAATGTCCCCACCCTAACACCCGACCGCTAGGGTTTAAGCGACTGTTTTCCGTACCCACCCCACCCCACCCCTTCCCATGACTGCCTCTGGTGCACGCGTTACACTGTGCGTAGCCGCAAGTCTGTGAGGTCTTATCCGATCTTGCAGTATTGTCCTACCTGGGTGGAAAGCCTGGAGCCTCACACATCTTTAATGCTAGAGAATTTGTCCCTGTTCAGAACAGGGTGGACACCACGCAGACACCTCCCCCAGATCCACAGCCCTTTCTGAGAATTCTCTGACCCCTGGCTGCATTTCCTGAGTGCCACGGGGCCTTGCGGTCAGCCTTCAGTGACAGGAAAGATCTGGAGCCAGGCTTGGAGCCAGCGAGTGGCCTCCACAGCCGCAGTGTAGTTCCCTAGAGAGGGCTAGGGTAAGATTAAGGTCAGGAAGGAAAGAATCCAGTCCCTGGTACTGATGCCCTGCTCTTCCCAGACAGACCTCCAAGTCTTAAGACGGGGGGGGGGGGGCAACACCAGTGACCTCGGGTAACACCCCAGGCAATGTGGACGCCTAGGAACAGCTCTGAGACATCAGGGAGGGAACTTGCTGCCCGACCTCTGGGCACAGGAAACCACGGAGTGTGGGCAGGGGTGGGGGATGGTCCAGCCTACGGTCGCTCGCAGGCGGCGGCGCTGCAGGTGGCTCGAGCAGCTGCCAGCCATGCGGCTTCCCGCTGCAGTGTCCGCCCGCGCCCCAGCCTCTTCTTGGGGGGTTTTCCGGCTCCGGGCGCCCCAAAGCCACCCCGGCCGTGCACAGCTTTTTGATGAGTCAGCAGCAGCCGGGAGCCTCCGACCGCCGCGGACATCTGCTCAGTGACGCACCGTGAGTCACGGGCGCCCGGGCAGCCGCAGCCGAGCAGCTTCGCTGCAGCGCCGCCTCCACGGCGCCCACCGGGCCGCTCGCCCGCACCCGCACCGCCTCCCGCGCCCGCCGGGCCTCTCCTTCGCTTCCCCGCCGCTGCCGGCCGGGCTCCAGGCTGACATCAGACGCTGGCCGCCAGGCCACCCTCTGAGTCAACAGTTTCCGAAGCGCAGCCTGCTGCCAGGGGCGGGAGAAAGCGCAGCCTCCCCGGGAGGCGCGGCCCGCACCACTAGGGCTGCAGTGGAGGGTGGAAGTGGGTGGGGACGAGCGGGGGCCTTTACCAGAAGTCACGAGGGCGAGGGAGAAGGGAGGGCCGTCGCCACCCTGCGGGGGTAGCTGGGCGCCGTGGAAGCCCGCCGCCCCCAGCCACGTGCTGCAGCCCGCGTTGGGTGGCAAGGCTGGAACCGCCCCAAGGGCGGGAGGAGAGGAAAGGCGAGGTCCTTGCTGGGAAAGGCCCTAGGCCAAGTTTCTAGAAGCAGAACTTGCACCTCCCTAGAGACCTCTCTCAGACTTAGGGTACCGATCAGGGGACAGGCTTTGGGGCTGAGACCTGGCCTCCAATCAGGGTTTTGATGGGGGCAGCTTTGATTAAGCCCCGCGGCTGGCGACTCGCCTTCCTTGGCTGTGATAAGACCAGAAGGACTCAGGCCTTGCATTACTCTCAGTCAGCGGCAGACTCTGTAGTCAACTTGGGATGGGGGAAGCGAGGAAGCACCTCCTCGGTCAGCTAAAGAAGTGTATTCAAAGATAAGAGTAACAGAGCCCTAGTAAATGGCTAGCAGATGACTGGAACTGGGCGGTAATGGTATAAAGAAAGGTATAAAAAATAAGAATTCTGAGAATATGTCAAAAAAAAATCACTGGAGGGCATCTTCATCCCTAAGCAGGTTCCCAGAAGCTGGGGGTGTGGCTTGGGGGTAGAGCGGTTGCCTACACGCAGGTCTAGTTCTTAGGCGTTGCGTGTTGGGGGGGTGAGATGGGGGGAGACAATTTCTTACCAAGCCCCACATACTGTAGACTAATCTAGCCTTCCCCAAAGCTAGGCGTCTGGGTGCTTCGAACTGCCCCAGAGTCTGCCCAGCAACTAATCCAAGAGGCGGCTCTGTTTCCGGGAGGCCTAAGGAGGGCAAAGCTGGAGCTCCGGGGACTGAAGACGTTGCTGGTGGAAGGACACCTCGCTAGCCGGCTTCATCGGGCTACAGCAGCTAGCTCTGTTCTCCAGCCACAAATGTGCCAGTTTAAAAAAAAAAAAAAATCAACATAAGAAACATCTACTGTCAGTGAATTTCGTGTCTTCTGGAAGCTTCTTTAACTCTGGGAGTTTTTCCTTACCAGATCAAGCAGGAAGGCAGGCTGTGGAGGAGCAGGACACGGAAGGCAGCAGATGTTACAGGTTTGGTTTTTCTCCTTCGCACACGGGCACCTCTTTGACCCGCTCGTGACCCCAGGATGAGTAAGACTGTGGGCCTCCAGCTGGAGTTCATCCTGGGCCTCTTTCCTGGATTTGCCTGTTCTTCCCAGAGCCACCACTTAGCAAATGATGCCAGCCGGGGAGGGAGGTGTCTGTGTCTCGCTTTAACAGCTAGGCTTTCAGAACGACCGGGATCGGATCTGGATTGATCCTGTTGGTAGGTAGCCTTTGAGAGGGACCCTGTGAGCTTCTCCTTGCCCCATGTGACACTCATCTAGATTCAGCTCATTTCTACCAATCCACTCCAGCTGGAAAGAGCACTGAAGCATTCTGGGAAGCCCTGTGCCTTTTTAAAATTTAATTTAATTTTTTTTTTCCTGCAGAAGAGTTAAAAATGGCAGCTCCTTGGGAAACCACAGGGCCTAATTTGCTGATCTGGGGGCAAGATGCAGAGAACCCTGTGACATCAGAGGATGAAATAAGTGGCCAAGGATGTGGGGCTTGAAAGTGGTCGTGGTTGAGGCCCCAGGCCTGTGTGGTTGCCCTTCAGGGAGTGTTGTGGGCTGAACCAGCCTGTGTTCGCTTTGGAGCAGAGGGCAGGTGCAAAAAGGCGGCAGCTGAGGCTTATACCACAGACTCCACAGCTCGTAGCTTCTGCATTATCCAGGCCCAGCATCCACGCTGTCTTTTTTTTAAAAAAAGATTTATTTATTTATTATGCATACAACATTCCTTCCATGTACACCTGCACACCAGAAGGGGGCACCAGATCTCATTACAGATGGCTGTGAGCCACCATGTGGTTGCTGGGAATTGAACTCAGGACCTCTGGAGGAGCAGTCAGTGCTCTTAACCGCTGAGCCATCTCGCCAGCCCCCACACTGTCTTCAGAAGGGTTTCTCCACTTCTGTCGTGGGCTCAGCCCAGGGGACACCTGCCTCCTTTGTGTAGAGCTGTTTGCTCCTCTGGCAGTGCTCACCTTGACTGCTAATGTGCCTGGCTTGCCCTGCTCTGTTCGGTTTTCCCTTCTACCTGGAGACCCTAAAAAGCGAGAACTTAATCTGTGCAGTTCTCCTGCTAGTCCTCCTGGAGGAAGCGAGTTAACTGCCAGCTCTGCCCACCTCTTGCACCTCGGCTCCACATCTGGCCTTGGGAGCATCCTTTGTGTCTGACAGGACTTCCTGTTTGCTGTGACTGCAAGCAAGGCAGCCTTATCTTGACTTTTGACACCGCCAGCTCTTCCTTGTCTGACCAAATAGTCCAGCATTCCCCACTTCTTGGCGGCCCCAATGGTCAATCAGATTGAAGAGTCTCGGCACCTTTTCATGGTCGAAACGTGCACCTCCCTGAAACTGGGTCGTCCAGGAGCAGAGGTGAGCCTCACTCATCTGAGCTCCTCCCCCGCCTTGGGAAAGGTCAGGTGTCAGTCTGCATCCAGGTATCCAGACAGAGGCTGCTGCTCACCGCAAAACTTCTCCTGAAGATCTTTAATTATAAGATACCTCTGAGTGGGTTGTGGCTAGGTGGGAAATCGTGTGCTTAGCATGTACAAGATCTTAGCACCCTAGTATCACGTTAAAAATAATAAAACAAAGTAAAGAGAGATTTCTCATACACGAAATAAAGGGTTTCCTTTCCTTGTGGTCGGTCCCTCTCTCTCTGTGAGAACAGATGTCTTAAAGGTAAGATGTAATATGAGTTAATCATGAATTTCCGGTAGTGGCATGACAAAAGTCTGCATTCCCTCAGATGCCAGAAAGGCGGTGATTACGGTGAACTCGGGAGCTCCGCCTCAGTTTGGGGCTCATGTTCAAGGCATTAGCATCCGTCATTAGTGTGTGCGTCTGTACTGGAATACTGTCCCCAGTCTGGCAGAGAGCCAGGGATTCTATTCTGATCCCTTCATGAACAAGTGCTATCACCTTGGGCCATGTGCCAACTTTTTTTGAGCTAGGGATTTTTGCTTTTGTGTTTCTTTTTGTTTGTATGGGTGCTTTGATATGTGTTGTGCTTTAGAGGTCCCCTGGAACTGGAGTTCCAAACAGTGGGTGCTGGGAACTGAACCTGGGTCCTCTGGAAGAGCAGTTGTGTTCTTGACTGATGAACAGATGACAGCCTGGTTTTGGTTTTCTAATTTGTAAAACAGACATCATTTTTCTCTCCTAAGCAAATCAGCACCTTTTACCCACACTCTGACCAAATGGAGGGTTTCCCACAGTAACCAGCCGGGAGCCCTACACCTCACTTCCGTTCTGACACTGTCTACCTGGAACGAAGCCAGATCCTACAAGTTAAAGGCTCAGGATCATAAAATTGTGTCCCTCCTTCAGATGCCAATAGAAAATTCACCTCCAGAGTATCTACTGGCTGGTCTAATAAACCAGAGGTCCTCATTGCCCCTCATCTGAGGGTTGATCACAGAACTCAGGAAATCATTCGACTTATGTGTACTATTAAAAAGGAATTGTAAGCCGGGCGGTGGTGGCACACGCCTTTAATCCCAGCACTTGAAAGGCAGAGGCAGGCGGATCTTTGTGAGTTCGAGGCCAGCCTGGTCTATAAGAGCTAGTTCAAGGACAGCTGGGTGTTAGGGGCTGTAGACCCTCAAACCCTGAACTTTCTATGACCTGACCTCTTACTTGCTGGAGTAAACAATTTGTTTTCCTAGGCTTGCAGCTGCTTTGAGCAGGAACCTCTCACGAGTTCCTGATAACAAGGAAGTGGTTTCTGGTGGGCTTGCAGTAGAAAATCCTGAGAGCTAGGGTGTGTCCACTAATCAAGGAGACCCTATATAAGCTGCCCTGGAACACAATAAAATTGGCATTCTTGCCTCAAGAGTGACCCATGTCTCTGTGTGTTCTTTAATCCCCAGGCCCTAGCCTGATCACAGTTCTGAGTGGTGCAGGTGCCACAGCTGGGGCTGTTACACAGAGAAACTGTCAAAAAACAAAACAACAACAACAACAACAAAAAACCTCTAGTGAGAACCAGAAAAGGTCAGTGATACCTAATGGCAACTTAGTTAAGAATTGCTTAAAAACTACCTATGCTGCTGGGTTATAGCTCAGTTGCTAAAATGTTTGCTATGCACATGACTCTCTGGTGTTGATCCCCACATAAACCAGGTTTGGTTTATATATACATGCCTATCATCTCAGCACTT
>JAQHUG010000057.1:2863798-2874135 GCA_028555095.1 Dicrostonyx torquatus | reverse complement strand
AACTCACAAAGATCTGCCTGCCTCTGCCTCCCGAGTGCTGGGATTAAAGGCGTGCGCCACCACCGCCTGGCTAAACTATTTCTCTTAATCTGTGTATCGCCATGTGGCAGTGGCGGGAAAAGTTCTGTCCGCTGACCCTGCCTCTTTTCTCACAGCATTCGGCTTAGTTTCTCTGCCTAGCTCTGGTCTTTTGCCCTATCACAGGCCAAGACAGTTTCTTTATTCATTAACCAATAAAAGCAACACATAGAAGGACTTCCCACACCAATGCTGAGCTATCTCTCTGGTACCTGGCTTTCTTCTCTCTCTCTTTTTTTTTTCTCTCCAAACATGAGATTGCTAAACTGCCCAAGTTGGCCTCAAATTTGTAACTTCCCTGCCTCGGCCATCCAAGTGCTTAGATTAAGCTGTGACATGATTACCTTTAGGCCACCTTTATTGAGTGGCCCAGGGAAATGATATCTGGGACATAGGATTCTCCATTTTCAGCTGCACCCTGGCCCAGGATAGGGGTGGCCCTCCAGCTTTGAGACGCTGTGACTTGTCAAGACCCAGAACAGCTGTACAAGCTCTGAGATGTCCCAACAGTCACACAATTAGCTGTGTCCTAAGTAGGTGAAATTCAATGCCACAGAGGGCAGTGGTTCAAGGTATTAGCCCACACTACATCCTGTTTCCAGAGTTGCTCAGAGCTTCTTAGGAGAAAAACTGAGCCATCCTGGGAATGGCTATGTCTGTATACATGTGGGGCAATCGAGGGGGGCGGGTTAAAAAAAGGCACAAGGACAATCTCTGCTTGGAACCTCCTGGAAGAAAGGGTCACATTCCATTCCTGGGTCTTCAGGAGGTGATCTTTACCCCTTTCTCTCCTTGAGGATCAGGCTGTGGAGGAGCCTAGTGCTGAGTGTATTCAGGTGACACTACTGTCTGTGGTTGGTTGTGACCCAGCTCTGGCAGGGATGGAACCTCCTAGGGTGGGAAATGAGGCCTGGCCTGGGAGAAAGCCTCTGGCTCAGCAGCAGGCAGCCCCAGGCATCCAGCAGGGAGAGGCAGGCTCCAAGTAGCAGAGGGCCAGAGGTCAGGCAAGTCCATCCTTTCCACGTTGGGGGATGGGGAAGGAGCCAAGGGGTTAGAGTGTGCGCCCAGAAGGAAAATTTGTTAAAGGAAGGTCTGCATTTTTTACACAATGTGTAATTAACTCTCAGCAGAAGATGCTGCGGATTCAGAATAGGAGCCGACCGTGGGGGAGGAAGACGGACAAGCCTGGGATTCTTGTGGGCTTTTTCATTTAATTTTTAAAAGAAACAAGAACAGTTGCAATTATAATTGTGGACCTTTAGTGATGGTGTCTCCCAGCAACAAGCCAAATCGCTCTGTATCCCACCCTCTTCCCAGGCAGAATGAACTGGAAGGTGTTGCATAGAGCAGCTCCGCTCTGCTCCAGCTCTGGCCTGACCCACCCACGGCCTCTCTTCTACTCCGAGCTCCCTCAGCCTGCGGCTGTCCCCTGAGCCCTGTTCCTTGGAGTCATCTCAACCTCCAGCCTGGGACTGTCTGGTTCCATCAGAGCTAGGTTTCCTCCTGAGTTCCTGCCCTCAGCAGGGTGGCTGTGCCCTGGGAGGAAGGGAGGTGCAAAGGAGAGGAAAGGTGGGGAGCCCCAGGACGTGGGGAAATAGGCAATGGCTGGACACCTGCCAGCATAAACAGGCCACCCCTCTCCCAGGCACAAAGGACTCTCTGTGCGGACACTCCCAGACTCATGTGGAATCCTGGAGGCTCAGATTTCTTAACAGAAAAGATGCCCATTCCCAGCCAGGCCTGGGTGTGGTCTGTGGTTTGAATCGTGGTGGGCGGGGCTTGTGGACTCCCAGTGACCCATCTCTTTGGTGTCTGTCCTTGCTAAGAGCTGGCCTTCACAGGAAAATGGCGAGAGGCCAGGTAGACAGCTTCCCTTGAAGGGCATGGGTAGTTAGTTCTGCTCGCCTCTGGACATCTCCCCAGTGTCTGTCTGTCTGTCTGTCTCTGTCTTTTGCTTATCTATGTGTGTGCATGCTCAGGACCCACACGAGAGACTATCAAACTATACCTCGTCTTCTCTCCTACTGCAAGCCATTGTCGCAGAGAATTAAGCTAGGACTCAAAGAAAGTAGGCTATGTTCACGGACGCATCTCTCAGCATCTAAGGTTCCTCTGGGTGCCCATGGGAACGGACTGCTCAGGAGGTTGCTTGACCCTCTGTGAACCGTATGATGTTTTGTTTCCAGGTGAAAGGGTTAGAACAAGATACCTCAGGTCTCAGTTCTCACCTCCAAGCCTATGAATAGACAGCCAACCACCAGAACCTGGTACCACACAGTTCTGAAGCCTTGTTTCATTATTTCTGATGCCAGCAACATGTACCTTGGGAGTGGCTAGTGCCGTTCCTCCCCAGACTGTAAATGGGGCAGGATGTTTGACCCCTGTGGCCTCCATCTATCCTGCATGTTTGGCTGTTTGAACTACAGAAGAGACATTTAATTATTAAACAAACCTTTATTTATTTATTTATTTATTTATTTATTTATTTGGTTTTTCGAGACAGGGTTTCTCTGTGGCTTTGGAGCCTGCGCTGGAACTAGCTAGCTCTTGTAGACCAGGCTGGTCTCAAACTCACAAAGATCCGCCTGCCTCTGCCTCCCGAGTGCTGGGATTAAAGGCGTGTGCCACCACTGCCCGGGCACAAACCTTTATTTTTTAAAAAAATTTTATTTATTTGCTTTTATGTGTATGGGTGTCTTGCCTGCATGTACGTCTACGCCATGTGTGTGCCCCATGCCTGCTGAAACCCAGAAGGCATTGGAGTTACAGATGGCTATAAACTGCCCTGTGGATGCAAGGCCTCTAGAAGAGCAGCCAGTGCTTTTAGCTGCTGAGCCGCTGCTCCAGGCCCAGTACAGACCTTTCTTGGGCACCAGCTATGGACCAGTAAATGAAACCTCAGCCAGCTCTCCGGTGCTTAGCTTTGAAAAGATGCAATTCTTCCCCGTACTGGTTTGCTACCGTGGGTCTCGTTGGCTTACAGAAAAGAAATGCTGTCCAGCAGTTCTGTGGGCCGTTGTCTGCATGGTCACTGGGCAGTGTGGGAGAATCTGATCAATGCCTTTCTGGGAGCTCTGATGCCTCAGGGTATGGAGTTCCTTGGCTTGTGGAAGCGTTCCCCAAACCTCTGCTGCATCTTCTCAAGACACCTTCCTGCCTGTGTGTTTTACTCTGCCTGAATTTTTGTTGTTGTTTGTTTTGTTTTGTTTGAGACAGGGTTTCTCTGTGTAGCCCTGGCTGTCCTGGAACTCACTTTGTAGACCAGGTTGGTCTCGAACTCAGATCACCTACCTCTGTCTCTTGAGGGCTGGGATTAAAGACCACCACACCCAGCCACCACCAAATTTTTCTTTGTTTTATAAGAACACACACAGTCATTGCATCAAAGCACGTGTTAGTGACCTCATCCTAACCTGATCTTTTCCCAGGACCGTTTCCCTGAAACGGTGCCTTCTGGGGTGCTGTTAGGGTTCCAACATGTCATTTTAGCGGTGAGGTTAGCACCTCTCTGGGAAAGTGTAGGACGAGAGTGTTGTCCCTAGGGGCCTCCAGTTTTGGCTTCTGACAAGGTCGCCTGTGAATTCTTTTGATTGGTGAAACCCGGTCACATGTCCACTCCTCGCTGTCATTCTAGTTAGGAATTTAGCCTGACTCTTATCATGGTGGGGCTCAGGAGGTAACATGGGCTCTCCCCAGTGCAGGAAGAACATTCCAGCAGCCTGGCCCATTTAAACACGACCACGAGGAGACAGAACTCCACTGTGCAAGGAAGAAGGAGGGGACCCTGAGCAGGGGTGAGGGCAAGCAGCGTCATCTTCTGCCCCCTCCTTAGCATCCAGGCTTCTGTGCTGCTCATGCCAGGGAACCAGTCTCTCGCAGTTCATAGGCACTTCCTGGACGCCAGGCTATTTTCTGCCTTTATTATTTATTTACTTCCTCAGTGGCCGTTCGTGTAGGCCAATGTGTGGAGCGCAGGGTTGTTTCTTCTCCTTCGTCATTTGTTCCAAGGATGGAACTCAGGTAGGCTTAGTTTTCTAATCTCTTTGGAACCTTACAACAGCCCCCTGAGAAGGGATGGCTCTGGTCTTCTTTCAGATGAGAAGGTACAGAAACCCCGTAGCATCAAACTGAACTTACCCACAGTGCTCATGGAAGTGATGGTGAAGCCTCCCTGGCCACTCTTCAGGGACAGTAGGTGAGCACTGTGAAGCCGCTGCCCTGCTGCCCACCTGGCAGCTCCACAGAGCTGGCCCTGGGCAGCATGTCCACTGTGTATCCCTGAGCCGAGGCGGCTGTGCTATGGGCATACTGCAGCCTTGCCTCTTATAGGCATTCCGTCCAAGAGCTTGAGAACCCTGAAAGGGAGGTAGGGAGAAAGAGGAGGAGGAGAGGGCACTGGAGGGCTGGAGACCGGCCTAGAGCTTGGAGCCTATGCCTGCGTAGGTGGCTGAGGAGGGACTACGTCAGAGGGCTGGCTCCTGAACTTCTGACCCGCTGGGAGTTCACAGATGGCTCCCTGCAAGGGCAGGAAGGGCCTCACGCTGGTCCCTTGCCAGGGTGCTGCTACACACAGGGCCAGACTGTTCCCAAGCTTCTTCCCCGGGGACCTAGGAGAGGCCGTGTGACTGACAGGGCAGACCTTTCTAGCTGAGCCCATGGGGAATGTGGGCAGGGCCTTACCACATGGCTAGAGGCAGAGACCTGGGACCTGTGCCTCCTCAGAAGGGGCCCTGTGGTCGGTCACACGCCATCCTGTGGCCTCTGATATTGGACCACTGACTTTTGTCCTCCTTTGGAGAAAAGGTGGGAAAAAGAGCAGGAGGCAAAAATATGAAACTATTCTCCCAGCCCTCTGACTGCCAGCCAAGAGCCCCTGGTGCCTGCAGAGGTCTGAGCTGGGTTTTGAGCCTCACTAGACAAGGCACAGAGCCAGCTTTCGTGACTGTGTTTGCACCAGGGACATCTGTCTTTGCAGGGAGCTCCTCGTCTGAGCACTTGCCTTTCCAAAGGAAACCAGGTCTGTGTGGGCACCTTGGCTTTGGGGTTTGTAGGTGCTACTGTTTGCTGGTTGGTTTGTGTCACAGCCCAGGTCCTCAGTCTGCACATGTTCCGTTTCCACTGAGCTACTGCTCTCAGACCCCAGATTTTAAGTGGGGGGGGGAGGCAGGAAACAGTAATAAGAAGGGCCAGGCATGGTGGCAAGTACCTCTAATCCTATCTGTTTGGCTGATAAGGCAGGAGGATTACTTGAGCCCAGAAGTTTGGGTCTAACCTGGGCAACTTAGCTAGACATGATTACAAAAGATAACAAAAGCCTAAAACAAGCAAGAAAGACAAAAGGACATTGTCCTTCGATAGCATTGACAGTCGGGTAAGAATAGAATGTCTTCCTATTCGGTAGCAGGTACATTTCCCCATCATGCAGAAGGAAGAGAAGGAGAGAGACATTATCCACTGGAAGCCTTTATAGTAAACTATGAAATATGTAGTTAATAAAAAGTTGCAGAAACGTTTCCAGAGGAATCAATAATGTCCCAGAGTTTTAAAACTGGATTAATTTCATAATAATGGGAGAATATTAATGTGTGATGTGGGCTCTTATTCCTAAATGTCTCCCCACAGATCAGCAGAGAAGTGGGCATTTATAGAACTCAAACATAAATTAGGGGCCTAGAGCCCCAGGCATCCTATTCAGTGCGAATCCTAGGTAAAGACTGACCCCTTTAAAACATATCTCAAAGATTGTATGGGGTGTGCTGATACTAAAAAATTATCCGACGATCTCTTTTTTTTTTTTTTTTTTGGTTTTTCGAGACAGGGTTTCTCTGTGGCTTTGGAGCCTGTCCTGGAACTAGCTCTTGTAGACCAAGCTGGTCTAAAACTCACAGAGATCCGCCTGCCTCTGCCACCGAAGTGCTGGGATTAAAGGCGTGTGCCACCACTGCCCAGCCTAACGATCTAACTTAAGCAGCCACCCCATGTTTCTCTTTGTTCCAACAGGTACCTTAGGTCTGTTCTTCAATGCATCTGAGAGGCGGGGCAGGCAAAGGAGTAGGAGTTGAAATAACTGTTGGGGATCCCAAGCCCCTGAGGCTGGCCTCAGGGCTCTGGAGCAGTTGGGGCCTTTGAGAGCCCCATGCTTCCTCTGAAAGCGTTGTCTCCCTGAAGGGAGCAGGCAGGTCTCACAGCAGCCTTGAAAACAACCTGCAAACAAGTCCGACAAGAGGATTATGTGAGCCCAGGAATGGGGCAGCTGCCAATCAATGCAGGAGTGACCGGGCTGTATGGGGTAACATGGGCAAACACACCAGGGCCCAATCACAGGTCTGCCTGGCTCCCTGGGACCTGATGGGCCTGCCTTGCCACCTGGGAGGTTAGTGACATCGATCCACATCTCCGCTGGCCCAGTAAACTCCGAAGCTGGCCTGACCTTCCCTTCAGGCCCAGCTGTCCAGCCCTTCCCCGGACTAAATTCCCCCACATTCTCCAGAGCTGAGGTCATGGAAAACTCTCGGGGTGGGGGCTGGGGGGCTTCCAGGCTGAAGTACCAGTACAGGGGGATTAGCAGGGTGACTGGTCATTTGTTTATCTGTAGAGAGGGTTGTGTGGGCAGCTGCTCCTCGGAGCCAGGGAGAGACAGGAGCGCAGCTTCTGTGGGACAACTCCAGCTCCATAGGGGCCTCCCTGCCCTTGCTGCGCTGCCCCTGGGTCCTTCGGCAAGTGGAGGGTGAGAGCCTGGGGCAGGCCTTCCTGGGAGGCTTCCCTGGAGCCTTGGGAGGCAAAGAAGAAAGGGAAGGTGCTTTGTAAGCACTTTAGCTTGGTGGGGCTGCTCCTGGGTCCATCTTTATAGACTCCCAGAAGTTGGGGGGGCTTTCTGTGCTTAAGGAGTGATGAGAAGTTTCTCGCAGGTCACCCCAACACTAAAACTGGGCCTGTCCCATTACTCTTTGCTGCTCAGGAAAACTGCCTTCCTTCCCTCAGAAGGAAAGAGCTCCAGTAAGCCCTGCCGGGTTATCTAGTCGTGTCCCCTGTTACCCCTCTACTTCTGCAGGTTGGTCTATATCTGTGAAATTCCCACCAGAAACTCACGCTGAAAAGAACCAGCTCTACTTGTGTGTCCATGCCAGTGACCCTGTCTCTCCGGCTTTCAACTCTCCTCCCTCTGAGCCTGGTGCACTGGATGGATGAGGCTTCAGGGGCTCGGTGTACTGGTGACTGTCCCCCATCTCCACCCTTGTGGAGTGTCATTTGAGAAACCCTGGCAGGCTGAGGACCAACCCCATAGCTTTGTCTATGTGGATGGTTGGTTTTGACAACAAGATGAGATATTGGCCTTCATGGTACCTCCCCCAAAACGGATTCGAGGGGTAGACCCTGCCCCTGTGTCCTATTCAGGCTTTGCCTCACAGAAGGGTCAAGTTTTGCTCAGCCAGTCTTTCTTGCCTTGGGATTCTCTCACATAGTCTGAGGTGACAATGTTCCCCGTCACTTCTGGTGGCTATGCTTCCTCTAAACCGACTCCCACAGTCAGACAACTTCCAGGAGTTTTGCACGTGTGCCGAGAGAATCAGAAACAAGGGCTTCTAATCACAGTCTTGGGTAGACATTAGCCTGGGAAGATGGATGATATGATAATAGAAGTCAGCTCAGCCCCCCAGCCCCTTGTCTGCTCAGGGTCTAACCAAAGGCATGCAGGCCACCAACCCAGGGCTGGCGCTCCCGCACTTCACGGGTTCAACTGTGACTAAGTAGCATTTCTCACATCCTGCAGCAATTCCCAGTCTCTTGAAACACTCTGCCCACAAAATGCCTTCGGTTCCCCCCTCCCCAGACAAGATTTCTCTGTGTAGCTTTGGAGCCTGTCCTGGAACTCACTATGTAGACCAGAATGGCCTCGAACTCACAAAGATCCAACTGCTTCTGCCCCCCCCCCCGAGTGCTGGGATTAAGGCGTGCGCCACCACCACTCAGCACAGTGCCTCCTTTTACAAAGTGAATTTTAGAGCCAGGTTGTTCAGAGTTCAAATCCCAGCTCTGAAGCTTACCAGACTCAGAAACTGTGGTGGTTTGAAAGAAAATATCCCCCAAAGGGAGTGGTTACTATTAGG
The DNA here is from genome assembly GCA_028555095.1 of Dicrostonyx torquatus. Classification (NCBI taxonomy): domain Eukaryota; kingdom Metazoa; phylum Chordata; class Mammalia; order Rodentia; family Cricetidae; genus Dicrostonyx; species Dicrostonyx torquatus. Next base: position 2,865,949 of record JAQHUG010000057.1, on the reverse strand, counting down.
AGGTGTGGCCTTGGAGGAAGTGTGTCACCGTGTGGGCGGGCTTTGAGATTTCTTTTCTTAGGCTTCACTCAGTGTGACAGTCAGTCAACTTCCTGTTGCTTCTGAGTCAGCTCCAGCACCATGTCTGCCTACACTGCCGTGCTCCCTGCCATAATGATAATAGACTGAACTCTGAAACTGTAAGCGAGCCACCCCAATTAAATGTTTTCCTTTAGGGGGCTGGAGAGATGGCTCAGCAGTTAAGAGCACTGCCTGCTCTTCCAGAGGTCCTGAGTTCAATTCCCAGCAACCACATGGTGGCTCACAACCATCTGAAATGAAATCTGATGCCCTCTTCAGGCAGACACACAGACAGAATATTGTGTACATAATAAATAAATAAATATTTTTTTTAAAAAAAATGTTTTCCTTTATAAGCGTTGCCATGGTCATGATGTCTCTTTACAGCAATAGAAACCCTAACTAAGACAGAAACCTTACTTAATTCTTTCTGCCTCCACCTCTCACGTCCAAAGTGGGGTTCTGAGCACCAGCTGCCTGGCGGGGGAGGGGGTGTGGGGATTAGGCCAGCCGTCATGACATACGACTGTAACTGTTCCTCCTGTGATAATGTGACTGTCGCCTCTGCTTTGCCCTACCCCGTACTCGGCCCAACCTCTGCCAGGCACTCACTGCTCTTCCAGGGCCTCAGTCACCTGGCTGAGGAGATCCACCTGGCCAGGTGATGGCAATGGGAGACAGACGTTTGGAAGGGTCACATGGAAAACAGCCTGAGAATGAAGGGCTTCCGAGGGGGAAGGAACACTGTTGCCACTGACTAGAATAGAGGGTAGGGACAGCCTCCTGTGTGACATGTGCCTTAGGACAGGTGCAAAGAACTCCATGAGGGTGGTCGTGTCCACACGGCACAGAACCAGCGGCTCAGGTCTCTGGTGGAGCCTCCCTTGTTCTGACACCGCCCCCCCCAAAATCTGCAGCTGAGAGCTTAGTCTGGAAAAGGGTCTCTGAGATATAAGTAAGAAGTTCAAACTGAGATCATCCCGAGTTCTCTGGATGAGTATTAAGTCTTGTGTCGCGTGTCCTTACAAGAGCAGTGCAGGAGACTTCACGGGCGACAAAGGCCAGAAGTAGCGAGGCTAAGCGATCTAAGCCACGGTGAGGCAGGGCAGGCCTGGAGTCGCGGACGCCGAGCAGGATGGAAGGGGCCCTGCTGGCACTTAGATTTTTGATTTCTGGCTCCAGAACACAGACAAATGTCTATAGTTTTAACCATGCAGTCTGTGGTTGTTTTGTTACAACATCGACAGGAAACTCGACACCAGCTTTGACTGCCAAATCCCTCAGAAAAAGACAGGGCTCTGTCTTGGTCAGGTTGGGTATTTGTCCTAGTTAGTTGATTTCTGTCAACTTGACCCAAACTGGAGTCATCTGAGAAGAGGGACTCCATCAGATTGTCAATCTGATGCGGTAGGGTCCAGCCTGCTGGGGGCGGTGCCATGCCTGGGCCAGCGATCCTGAGTGGCATAAGAGCGCAGGCTGAGCAAGAGACCCCCAGAAAGATCTTGAGCTCCTGTCCCAGCTTCCCTTCACGAGGAGCTGGACCATAAGCCGCAAGGTGAAACACTCATGGTGTTTTATCCGGGCAACAGGAAGCAATGTAAGAGGGTATCATAACAAAAGTACCATGGAATGGCTTTGATGACAAATACTCCCGAGTTCTGGAGGCCAGGAGTCCAAGATCAGGATGCTGGGGCGGTGACCGTCCTCACATAGCCTTTCCGTTCTGCGTGCACACAGAGCCTGAGTTTGTCATCTTTTCAGTTTAGTTCCCCCCACTTTGAGTCAGGGTCTTGTTGTGAGGCCCAGGTTGGCTTTGGTTATATTCTCCCTTCTTCTACCATGACACACAGGCCACCGTGTGTGTGTGTGTGTCTGTGTGTGTGTGTGTGTCTGTGTGTGTGTGTGTGTCTGTGTGTGTGTGTCTGTGTATGTCTGTGTGTATGAGGGTGGTCAGAGGACAATTTGAGCAAGTCACTTCTCTCCTGCCGCATGGTTTCTGGGGTGGAACTCATACTATCAAGCTTGGTAGCAAACACCTTTACACGATGAGCCAACTTATGGGCCTTAATTTAATTAACTTCATTATTGCGT
>JAQHUG010000057.1:2832284-2844784 GCA_028555095.1 Dicrostonyx torquatus | reverse complement strand
TGTGTGTGTGTGTGTGTGTGTGTGTGTGTGTGGTGTGTTCCACCACTGCCTGATGGTAAACGTTACTGGGCATTGTAGGCCTCAGCTTTATCATCTGTTAGATGTCGAGATTGGTCTCCATCATTTTTAGGCCTCTTCTGTGCTCACTTGCTGGGAGGGTGAGCTCTTCCTCAGAAAGGTATGCTGGGTATATGTCCTCTAGCCTGCGCCCTTCAGGGAAGGAAAGCTTGTCAGCAGGCCTGGGCCAACCTTGCTCCCTTCTGTGACAGCAATGGGCTCTAGCTTTGCCTCTCAGGCCCATGCCCCGTCACTTGTGCCTGAATAACCTCCTTCTTCCTGCTTCCTTAACCCTCTCTTTCTCTTGCTCACTGTGGCTCCCAAAGACAGGTTTGCTACCCCTGGGCCCCTGCTTGGCCCAGAAAATGTTTTTAGAGAGGAAGGGAGGTCTGCTCCAAAGGAGCCCTGTTGGGTGAGGCGGGGTCTATGGATCAGCTCAGTTTAGGCTCATGAGGGACAGATGGTTGTCTTGGGGGATGGGACCAAAACCACTGTGGCAAATCACCGCCCATACCTGTCACCCTGGAGCTTGGCTCCAGGCTGCTGTTGTCAAGAGAGAAGAAGGTTGCTAGGTAAGCAAACCCTCTGCAGCTGGCAGCTTTTGGGCAAACCGCTGACTTGAACTTGTGTTTGTCAGAGTTTGTGGTTCCTCAGGGTGGGAGGGGAAACTTCCCGGCAGGCTGGAGACTCTGTGATGCCCTTGGAGGTGGGGCACCGTGCTCAGCAGCACGATGTGAAGAAAGTTATGCCAGACAGCACTTGACCCGTCTGTGGTGTGGACTGGAGAACTGGGAGAGGCCTCTGCCGAAAGAGAGGCCCTTTGTATTTCCCGTGTCCAACAGGAGTGTGCTCTCCTGGCATGGGTGAGCTCTGGGGTCCATCCCTGGTACCACACTAACCAGAAACAAGCCAGCGAACCCAAGAAAGCAAAACCAGCCTTTCCATGATGTGTTCCCCTTGTGTGACCACTAGCTGTCTATGACTGTTCCCGACGGGCAGCAACCATGGAGCAGTGAGCTCCAGCCACACCCCCAGCAGCTGCCTTTGCCTCTCCGGCCCAGCCTGATTCAGTCTTCGGGGTTTGTGTCAAAGACGCTGGTACAGAAGACAGTCAGGGAAGGAGGGGCCCAGGCATGGCACCGGCAAAGGTAGAGCTTCTCCAGAGGAGGATGACCAGGACCCGGGCATCTTAGCTCCCCACACACTGACCCCCTGATCTCCCCAGCTCCAAGCTGTCTGCTAATGACCATGTACACAATAGGAGGGGGTCTCAGTCAACTCCTGTCTTTATGGCAAAACACCCTGGAACCAAATCTTCAATGCAGGGATGTTCAAGACCCCTACAGCATCCTTCAGCAGGGGGCACTCTGAAGTGGGCCTTTCCCACTGGACCTGATAAAATGAAAGATGACCCCCAGGGGTTCTTTTTAAAGTTTTCAGGGCTTTAACCTATTTCTTGGTAATCAATTACTTAGTTAACTTTACATTTTGTTTATTTATTTGTGTGTGTGTGCATATGCTGGGCACTTGTGCCCCGGTGCATGTATGAAGGTCAGAGGTAGGTTTGTAGGAGTCATTCTGTCCCTCCACTCTGTGGGCTCTAGGGGTGAAACTCAGGTGGTCACCCTCTGAGCCGTCTCATTGGCCCTTGGCTTGTTTGTCTGGGGGCGGCTGTCCTGTCTGCTTTCTCGTAGGAAACTAAACTCTCTCTCTGCTTGTCTCTGCTGGCAAGCAGGACAGTCCTGCTGTGGAGAGGAGCTGTGATTTCCCCCCCACACACACACACCAAGGATCTCACCCCTGCTTTCTACAGAGATCTGAGACAGTCGCCGTGTGAGGAGGTAGGGAAGGGTGGCCTAGACCTTTAAAAACGACCCCCAGCTCCCTCGTATCCACACTATGAATGTAGTTCTGTTGGTCCATAGGGTCCTTCCCCACCCTTTCCAGGGACAAGATCACCTTAGAACATTGTGGCCGTCTGAGTAACAACCCACAAAGATTCTGGTGGCCACGTCATGGTCAGAAGAGCTTTGCAGTTGAAATTCAGAATCTGAAATGAATTATCTTAGATTACCTGGTGCAGCCAGGAGGAAAGAGTAGGGGAAGAAAAGCGGGAAGACGGACCTGTCCCCTGGGCTTCTGGAAGGAACGCTGGTGGTTTTGGGCTTGTGACCCGCAGAGTCGCCAGAGAGTAAGCTTACATTGTTTGAAGTCGTGAGCTGGTGGTAATTTGTCCCAGCAGCCTAGGAAGCAAGCAGAAACACAAAGACTAATACTGCCCCCATGTTTAGTGGCTCTTGATTATTAGGGTCCATAGTGACAGGCAAGTGTGAGTTGGGGTTCTGAGCATGCTCTGATACCCAGGGAGGCTGGTTCAATTTTAACTCATAAGTGTGACTTTGGGTGACTTTGCCCCTCTGCTCTCACTTGCAATGACAATATGTTGAGAGTCACTCTTCAATGACTTAATGTGCCAAACACATTCAGAGAAATGTCTGTAAATGCGATGGAAGTATTTGTCTGAATGCATGTCCGTTGTCCACTTGCCCGCACTGAGACAGTCTCTTTAGGCTGCCCAGGTTAGTCTTGAACTCACCACGTAGCCCAGTTTTAAACTCTCCGTGTAAGCAGAGCTGCTGGTCTTGAATTCACGAGCCTCTCGATCCTCTTGTCTCAGTGTCCGGAATGCTGGTTTTAAAGGTGTGTGCTACCACACCTAGCCCTGAGCTCCTAAGGTGTTTTTGAAGTGGGTTGGTGCTATGTCGCTTCTGCTGGCCTTGAGCCCTTGGACTCCTGCGACCTTCCAGTCTTCCCGACTCACTTAAGGAGCTAAGGGAGCAAGCTGGTTCCATCACACGCCTGTCAGTTCTCATTGTCCTAGAGTTGCCTGGAAGAGGGAACCTTAGCAGGGAAATGGCTCAGAGCAGATTGGCCAGTGGCCAATCAGTGAGAGGTTATCCTGATGATTGACGTGGGAGAGTCCAACCCACCATGGGCAACACTAGCCCTAGGTAGGTAAGCTGTTTAAGAAAGCTAATTTAGGTGTGTGGGAGGAGAGGAGGGGTGGTGGAGGGGGCAGTCTCGTTCCTCCATGGTTTCTGCTCCAGGTTCCAGCCCTGACTTCCCTCAGTGATGGACTATGACCTGGAAGTGTAAGCTAAAATAAACCCTTCCTATCCCGAGTTGCTTTGAGTCCTGGCATTTATCACAGTAACAGAAAGCAAACTAGGAGCATCCCAACCCTTTGAACTCTTTCCCCTGCCTGAGTCCAAGAGACATTTTATTGGAGTTTGAAAACAAAGGGTTTGATAACAAACAGCAGGGCAGGTAGGGTGAGCTGGAAGAGGGAGGCAGAGCAGAGGAAGGGTGGAAGTGGTGCTTCCTGAGTGACAGGACTCTGCCAGCAGCTGTAGGAAGCAGGGATGGGGATGGAGGGAGTGTCAGGGGCTTGGGGTCTCCCAGCTCACCATGGGGGTTCCCAGCTTACCATGGAGAGCCTCTCAGCTCACCATGGGGTCTCTCAGCTCACCATGGAAGGCCTCTTAGCTCACCATGGGGGCTCCCAGCTCAGCATGGAAGGCCTCTTAGCTCACCATGGGGGCTCCCAGCTCAGCATGGAAGGCCTCTTAGCTCACCATGGGGGCTCCCAGCTCACCATGGGGGCTCCCAGCTCACCATGGAGGGGCTTCCAGCACTAAACTCTTGTGTTACCTTTTTCTTTCAATATTTTGATGTTCAATATTTTAGTTGGTGCACAAAATAATGGGTTGCATGGTGACATCTTCATACGCAGGTCTCACCATGCCTTGCTAACATCTAGTCACTACTACCTTCTCCTTACAATATTTCAACTCTTCCAACGTCCCTGGAGTAGGTCCTGTGATTGCCATGTTCTTCATTTGCTTGAGGCATGCATGCTGGCAGACCATGCACAGTTCGTCACTACCACGCCAGGGGCAAGGACCGCGGCTGCCTGTGGGAGTGGGGGCTTGGTGGTCCAAGTTTTATACATACATACGTACACACACACACATACACACACATACATACACACACATACATACACACACATACATACATACATACACATATACATACACACACACACACACACACACACACACACACGTTTCTAAAGATAGAGGCATTTCAACACAGAAGGGAGTTTGGCAAATTCTGATTAATCCTTCAAAAACCCAACTCCACTAGGAAGTGTTCCTGTTTCTGAGGCTGTGACAACAGCTTTCTGACCAAAAGTGACTTCGGAAGGAGAGGGCTCACAGGGCTTACTTCCAGATCCTAGTCTATCCGAACTGCCAGGAAGTCAAGGCAGGGACTTAAGGCGGGCCTGTTTGCTGTCACACACACCCACCAAGGAACTCATTCGCCGCCAGGATACAGAAGAAACCTTGGTGGCTGCTTCTTGCTGACTGGCTCAGAGGCCGGCTTGTTCCCAGCTTCTTTAGTTCGGACTGTCTGTCTAGGGAATAGCACCTTTCACAGTGGGCTACGCCCTCTCGCGTCAATTAACAGCCAAGACACTCCCTCACAGCTGCGCCCACAGTCCAGTCTGGTCTGGGTGTCTAGGCAATCTCTCAATTGAAGGTCTCTTTGCAGGTGACTCCAGGGTGTGTCACGGTGACTGTTAGACGTCCTCCCAGGTCTTCACTTAGGGTTTCTCTATCTCTGTGTTTACAGCAACTACTTAATAAAAAATTTATCCCCAGGAAATATTTATGATTGACTATCCTTCAAAGCCACCTCGGGACTATTCCTGTCATTGTCTCCTGTCTGTCCGTCCGTCTGTCCTAACACTACCTTTGAAGTGTTATTCCTTTGTTCTCAGCCCTTACAGATCTGAATTCCTATGCTCTCTCTGTCCTGTCATATATGAATTCAGCCTCAGCTTCCAGGAGGCTTTCCACTGGCCCCTCTCCATGCAAGCTGTCTCAGGGTGCTTCAAGTTCCATCATCACGGCAACTCAGCGTTTGGGTGGCTATAAGCTCCCGTCACTGCTCTGAGCCCTAGCATGAGCTACAAGGTAGGTTTCTGCTCCCATGGTTCACCACGTGGTCTCTCTGCAATTGCCCTCCGTCTGAAGTGCACAGAGATAGCGGGTCACATGGCTTCTCATTCCTCAGCAGGCCATCCGTCCCTCTTTCCTGAACAGCATAAAAAGGTCACCAGCCTCCAGGCGAGTGGTGACAAAGTTGTCACGGTGCCAGCAGGCTTTCAGTTCACAGGTTTCTTTGTTTCTTGGCACCGGTGGTTTTGGTTGCTCGAGGAGGATTTTTTAGTCTCCCTGGCTACCAGTGGTCCCTTTTGCATTTCACATCCGTGCCTTCCCGACTCCTGCAATTGGACAGAGAGCATAGACAATGTCAGTGCATAAAAAGGCTGGCCCTGGAAGCCAAACGGGAAAAATGGACACTTCTCTCAATGGTCTTGGAATGACTGGGAACCCGCTTGAATAAATAAATGCGTTACAACCTCACTCCCAGCACGAAATGAATTGCAGGTGGATAGAAATGCGAACCTATTAAAGCATCAGAAAAAATAGGCTAAAGTTGAGAAAACCTTGTCTGATGTCATGAAAACCAGTTCTCGTAAGGAGTCGATGGATAAATAGAACAATTAGACCCTAAGTAATAGGGCTCAGGAGTCGGTGGTGGAGCCACTTGCTTGGCGTGTGTGAGGCCTTGGGCTGAGCGTCCAGCCCTGGGAGAAAACAGAACCAAGAGTTTTCTGAATAGTGGGGAAAGATGCAGAGCTTAGCTGGCTGTCCTGGAACTCACTCTGTAGACCAGGCTGGCCTCAAATTCAGAGGTCCTCCTACCTGTGCCTCCCAAGCTGGAATTAAAGGTGTGTGCCACCAGGCCTGGCCCAGAAACAGATATTCTGTATGTCCTAAAACAACATTCAGATACTTCCAGAGAGCCCCTTCAAGAGGACACGAAGAGCCTGCTCTGGAATTCTGTCTGTGCTATTTCTATTCGTGAGCGCCACCACTCCTCATGTGGGGCTTTCCCCCTTCCTGACACCATCCATGGCCCCCGTCTTCTCCATCTGGCCTCTCCTCCTTGACATCCCCCTTGACCAACCACTTGGACTAATAACCCAGTTCCGGGTCTGCCGGCTCTCACGCCCCTCAGCCTACGACTGTGAAGTTCACTGTTCTCTGAGCTTGTGATAGCTCTGGGGCCATCTTGCTGCCCATTTGACACAAAGCCAAGACCCCAGCCCGTTTCTCAGGAGGCTCCTCATGTCTTTCCAGGGTGACATCAATGGTTTCACCACACACACAAGTCCAGGGTGTTCTCACCTCTAGAGCTTCCTGACATGTGTGTTACCCTTGGTGACATTTCCAACACTTAGCTTTTTTTTTTTAATCATTTTATTAGCTGTTGTTTTGGTTGTATGTATGTAAGTATACCGTGCACATGGAAGTACACCATGGTGCTCATGGAGGCCAGAAGAGGGCGTCAGATCTGCAGAACTGGAGTCACAGTTGCGAGCCACCATGTGGGTACTGGGACCTGAACCTGGGTCCTCTGGGAGAGCAGCTGGTGCTTGTAGCGACTACCATTTCCCAGCCCTTTCCCATGCTCGTTTATTGTGCAAGCCTTTCTCTGTTGCAGAAAACTCTTCTCCCCTGTGAAGTCTCATCTGTGATTCCAGTTTCCTCTTCATAGTACTTGCTATGTAGCCCAGGCTAGCCTCTGGACTTGTGTCGAGCCTCCCAGGTTTCAGAATTACAGGCATGTGCTTCCGTGCCTGGCGAGATTGCAATGCCCTACTATACGCTGGAGTTCTCTTAGCTACATAGACAAACCTGACCTACGCGGACTGGCTACATTTACAGTTCTTCTCTTGCTTACTTTATTTAACTACACAGGACCCTGCAGAGGAACATAAATGCAATTTGAATTTGTTTGAGGGGAGACTGTATAGCTCAATGGTAGAATGCTTGCCTGGCATGCAAAAGGCCCTAGGTTTGATTCCCAGAACAAGAAATATGTCTAGAGAAGGGTTTTGTGTGAAGGGCTCAGTGCCACAGTTGGTCAGGCTGGGTCTGATGCCACTCCCATACTGATCCACTGGGGACAAGTGTCAGAGAAGCTTCCACGGTGACCGTAGAGATGACCACGGTGGCAGGGAAGATGAGGAAAACTTCCCAGAAGGAGGGAGGGGTGTGGGTGTGGATTCTGGGCAGATGAAATAATTCATGTCCACTACCCTCACACCTGCCTGGGACTCTGAGCAGACCTGTTCCTCCCTGCTGAGTCTCATCCATGACTCATCCTGTCCCTTAGTCACACAGTGATCTATTTCCTTCTCCCTTCTCTCCCGAACTGGGCAGCCTGTCTGTGGTTTTGCACCGGATCCCCTCTTGCTCCCTTCCTAGTGAATGGCTACCTGTTCTCTTGTGGGGATTAGCAGTCAATTTTCCTCCACAGAATTCCTCTCTTGAGGGAGGCATACCTCGTACCCCAGAGGTGTATTTTTGACAGCCACCCCCTTGAGACCTCTGGCTCCTGCCCGGTCATCCCTCCTATTTCATGAACTCCCTCCCCTAGCGCTTCCAAAGTCTCTGACCAAAAACCGGTACATTCTGGTTTTCTTTATTTTCTGGCTTCTGTATGGTTGTCAGTTTATCCTCATTTGTCCATCCTCCATTTATTATTCATATTTTCTAATATTCTATATTTTTTTAAAAAATTGTTTATTTAGCCGGGCGGTGGTGGTGCACGCCTTTAATCCCAGCACTCGGGAGGCAGAGGCAGGTGGATCTCTGTGAGTTCGAGACCAACCTGGGCTACAAGAGCTAGTTCCAGGACAGGCTCCAAAGCTGCAGAGAAACCCTGTCTCGAAAAAAACCCCAAAAAAAATAAAAAATAAAAAATTGTTTAACTTTATTTTATGTGCATTGGTGTGAAGGTATCAGACCCCCTAGAATTGGAATTACAGACAGTTGTGAGCTGCCATGTGGGTGCTGGGAATTGAACCCAGATCCTCTAGAAGAGCAAGCAGTGCTCTTAACCACTGAGCCATCTCTCCAGCCCCCCCTTTTTAATACTCTATATTTTAATAAAGTATTTATTTTATTTTGTGCATGGGTGTTTTGTCTGCGTGTATGTATGTGCCTCACATATGTGCAGTGCCTGAGGAGGCCAGAAGAGGGCGTTGGTTAGCCTTGAACTTTAGTTATGAATGACTGGGCCACCATAAAGGTTTCTGGGTACCAGACGCTGGTCCTCTGCAAGAGAGCAAGTGCTCTTTCCTCTGAGAATCTCTCCAGCCTCTTGTTTATTCTTGCTTTTGCTTGTTTGTTTTGGTTTGTTTGGGATTACAGCTGCACGCGACCACACTTGGTTTTGTGCAGTGATGGGGATTAAACTCAGGACCTGGTGCACCCCAGGCAGGCACACTACCAGCTACACCCTCAGCCCAAGTTCCTCTCTGTGTGTTTCAAGTTAGAATGTGCTTTGTGGTTCGGAGCCCAAGCTTATGAGCTCAGAAGTCACTTTGCCTTCCAGCAGACCAGGCCAGGGCTTTCTCCAGCCAGGGCTGTCCTTCCTTCAGTCAAGGCCAAGCCCACTCTCTCCACCATGGGGTCACAGAGAGGCTGTGCCTGAGCTGTGCAGAGCTCACCTTGGTCTTACAGTATGATTTTCCTTGTGTGTTACTTATATGGAGTCCAGCAGCTTTGGTTTTGAATTTCGCTCGGTCACTTGTGGATAGAGATACTAGCTGAGCCAGCCTCATTTACCTCATCGGCCAAACGGAGCTAACGGCAGCAAGAAATACAGGACCGCTCAGAGCATCGAGGAAATAATGGGTAGAAAGTGCCTCGAATTGTATCTAGTACTTAGATCCTTGGGGAACACGAGACGGTGATACACACCTGTGATCTCAGTACTGGGGAAGTGGAAACAGGATGGTCAGGAGTTCAAGGCCAGCCTGGGATGTATAGAAAACCCAAGGCTGACCTGGACTGCAGAGACCCTTTCTTAAAGTAACAACAAAACTATAGAAGAAAAAACAAAACAAATGAATCGTCATGACAGTCCAGTGTGAAGGCCCCTGACTTTCGGAAGGTGGGGTTGGGGAATGGGGAAGAGCATCTCAGCAATGGGAACCTCAGTAGGTGGGTGGGTGAGTGGGGAGGGGACATGCACGGAGAAGGCAAAACAAGAGGGCAGGGGACTGTACGGAGCCTGGTCTCCTTCACTGCGCTGTGGCCTTCTCACGTCTGTCCTATCCTGGAGCTCACCAGGGCTCATTAAAATCATTGCAACTTTTGGGTCCAGTTCCCTCCAGGAGCAAACTCATTCTTAAGCTGGGAAAGTGAGAGCCGGCAGAAAAGCCCACCAAGCTTAGGCTAGAGAGACACAGGGCAGAGGTATTGCTGGAGGCCCAGAGCCTGTAGGGAAAGTGGGTGAGGCTTGGCTGAGTCTTGGGGCTCCTGGCTGCGTACACAGCCTGCTATTTCCAGTCCCTTTCCTTCTCTGCCCTCAAGGCCAGCTGTGCCTTAGGACTGACCCTCTCCTGGAGTTTAAGACTCCAGCTGGTTCAGTTGCAGAGGTGAGAGTATCTGGGGCCCTCGTATCTACCGGTGTGTCGGGAGGCTGGAGGGCTGCCACTGACAACCGGGAATGGCTCCAATGTTGCAGCACTGTTTTCCGTGCGTTTCCTGTTTCTCAAGCCTCTGAATCCCGTGTAGCCAAGACAGGTGAGTCAAAAGTCCCCGAGGACCCGTGGCAAGCAGCAATTATCCTGAGTCATGTGCCCCACAGCCCTCTCACCTGAGAGCCCACCTGGAAAAGCTCCTTTCCAGCCACACCCCTTCCAGCAGGACAGAACTCGCTTGCCAAGGTCGCAGAGGAAGCTGGGATTCAGGGGGCACATTCATTCTTTTCATTCCCAGTTAAGAAGGCCTGGGGATCACCCTGCCAGTGCCCCGGGACACTCCTGGCATTCTCTTGAGAACATTTCCTGGAAAATACAGATGACTGCAATTCAACCTTGACCCTTTGAGAAAGAAAAGACTTTCTGCCATGAGATTCAACTGATTTTTATCAGGACACGTGATCATTTTGTACAACACAGCACTAATCATATTATGCTAGGCCTGGCGGTGCAGGCTTGTAACTCCAGCCACTGGAGAGGCTGAGGAAGGAAGACCATAGGGCTTGTCTCCGCTAGGCTGAGCTCGAGAGCAGGCTAGACCACTGAGTGAAAGTCTGTCAAAAAAAAAAAAAAAAACAAAAAAAAACAAAAAACAAAAAAAAACCCGATGGTAAAGCCAGCTCTGCAGGTGAAGGCACCTGCTGCCCAGACCCGATTTCAACCCCTGGGATCCACTTGTCAGAAGAAGAAAACCCCATGTTGTGTCTTCTGTCTACCTGCCATATCTCTGCCCCATGCCAAAATTAACAGAAAAGTATTTTCAAAATAATTTTTTAAGAATAAATTTATTGCCGGGCAGTGGTGTCGCACGCCTTTAATCCCAGCACTCGGGAGGCAGAGGCAGGTGGATCTCTGTGAGTTCGAGACCAGCCTGGTCTACAAGAGCTAGTTCCAGGACAGGCTCCAAAGCTACAGAGAAACCCTGTCTCAAAAGAACTAAAAAAAAAAAAAAAAAAAAAGGATAAATTTATTTATTTATATCCCGGCCGCAGTTTGCCCCTCTCCTCTCGCCCCAGGCCCTCCTCCCACCCTCCTCTCAATGCTCATCCCCCCAATCCACTCCTCCATTTCTTTTTAGGAAAAGGGGCAGGTCTCCCATGAGTACCAAGGAAACAGGGCACATCAAGTTGCAGTAAGACTAAGCTCCTCCCCATGTATTAGGGCTGGGCTAGGCGACCCAGGATGAGGAGTAAGGTCCCAAAAGCCTGTAACAGAGTCAGAGAAAGCCCCTATGCCCACTGTTAGGAGTCCCACAAGAAGACCGAGCTACTTAGCTGTCATATATAAGCAGAGGGCCAAGGTCAGACCCATGCAGGCTCCCTGGATGTCAGTTCAGTCTCTGTGAGCCCCTATGAGCCCAGGTTAGTTGATTTTTTTTTTTTGGTTTTGTTTTTTCCGCGAGACAGGATTTCTCTGTGGCTTTTGGAGCCTGTCCTGGAACTAGCTCTTGTAGACCAGGCTGGTCTCGAACTCACAAAGATCCGCCTGCCTCTGCCTCCCTAGTGCTGGGATTAAAGGCGTGCACCACCACCGCCCGGCCAGGTTAGTTCGTTCTGTGAGTTTTCTTGTGGTGTCCTTGACTCCTCTGGCTCCTACAATCCTTCCTCCCCCTCTTCTGCAGGATTTCCCGAGGTCTGCCTAATGTTTGGCTGTGGGTCTCCATCTGTTTCCATCAGCCTCTCTGATGACTGTTGGGCTAGGCACCAATCTATGTGCAGAATAGCACACATTATCAAAGCAGAATATTGTCAGGCATCATTGCATTGACTTTTCCCCCTCCAGTCATGCTTGGTTCTATCCTAGGTCTCTGGGTCATTCAGCCTGTGGGTTCTGAGCCCAGGTTAGTTGATTCTGTGAGCTTTCTCTGTTGTTCTAGGCAGTGTCAGGGGTATGGATTAGGAAATGCTTGGTAGCGAGCTTGAGGCTCTAGCTTTGATCAATCCCTAGAGTCACAAAATACCTGTAGATGACTATTCTTAAGAACTGACTGTTGATGTCAGTTCTCATACACTAGAGTTTCCCTATACATTCCACTGCCATTGGGAAGCTCCGCCCTTGGCCCGCTTCAGCTGGTGGCTGCTCTGGCATTCCTTGGGATTTTTTCTATTGATCTGAACCCTAGCCCAGAAATAGGTTGGAGGAAAATGTAGATGGAAGTTTCTGTCCTGCCGCATCCTGCAGTTGTTCAATTCCAAAGAAACTACAGAGGCTTATACTAATTATAAACTGTCTGGCCTATTAGCTCAGGCTTATTATTAACTAGCTCTTACAACTTAAATTAACCCATAATTCTTGTTTATGTTAACCATGTGACTTGGTATGTTTTCTCAGTGGGGCATTCTCATCTTGCTTCTTCTGCTTCTGGACGACAACTGCATCTCTCTTTTCCTCTTCCCAGAATTCTCCTAATCTGTTGCCCCACCTATACTTCCTGCCAGGCTACTGGTCAATCAGTGTTTTATTAAACTGAAACAAATGACAAATCTTTACAATGTGCAAGAACATTATCCCACAGCAGGCAAACACTAGATTTGTCTCTTCCTGGGCCAGCCTCAGCTCTGTGCCCTTGGGGCAAATTACACAGCTTTCCAGAGCTTTGGTCTTGCCATTGTTCATGACTTAATGATTGCTCTGACCCTCTGCTCAGTGTAGGTATTGGGGTCTGCTGAGACAGTGTGTGGTCCCCTGGAGAAAGAGCTCTCCACGCACAAGCTTGGCCTTAGAGATGGCGAACTTTCTCTTAATGTCTCTC
>JAQHUG010000057.1:2820404-2830846 GCA_028555095.1 Dicrostonyx torquatus | reverse complement strand
AAGAGAGAGAGGGAGAGAGTGTGTGTGTATATGTGTGTGACCTAGTAGGAGACCTGGGATAATTCTGTCACAATCACCTGGTTTACTGACTGTTGGATAATTTCACTGATTCGTTCCTGAAAAAACCTGAAGACTGAGGGCACAATCATTCATGAGAAATATTACAAGAAATACAGAAATAAGTGGACAAAGGAGGGGGAGGAGCCAGGACCCAAAAGAGACCAAAAGGAGAGCCTTGCCCTGGAGTTGACCTCTGGGGGCCATACTCTGCCAGCCAGTTCCTCTAAGTTTTTAATCCTCTCTTCCACTTGGCCAGATTGGTCCATGTGGTAGCAGTGCTCTTCACTGAGAGAGGCGCAAGCGCCTCCCTTTCCCGCAGGTAGCAAGTCCAGGCGAGGGCTGCGGCTGAGCTTTGGATGGTGTCTGCTAGCTAAGGTGGAAATCTGCTCTGAAAGCTACAGACTACGACCCGATCTGCCTGTGATAGCTACAGACTATGACTGAGGCTGCCGAACTGACCCCAATCATGACCGGAAGAGCCACAGCCCATCGGTTCCTGGGCATGACTTGGAGGAGGGGGCAGAGCTCTCCTTTGGGGTATAAAGTGAGCTGGGGAAGCACAAACAGGGAAGCGAGGACCACGAGTGGATTTGTCTATCATGGTTGAGCTTGGATTGACACCAGAAGGGAGTTCCTTCTGGGGCTGGTAAGCTCCTGGAATGGAGCTGTCGGTATGGGCGCGTGGAGAGCAGGGCTGGGAAGGAAGTTAAAGGGTAGATGTCTGGTGTCTCCAGAGAGTGGAGAGAAAACGGAGGGGATGGAGACTGTAGCAGAGGAACACAAAGTAAGGGTGAGGATGTGTTCAGGAACCCATTGTTACTGCCACAGGCGTGGGAAAGGCTCGGGGATTCGTTTAGAATAGTCCTCCAGGAGGCCAGATTGCCCGAGGTTTGTGTGGCATGAATGCAGGATGGATTCAGATTTTTTTTTTAATTTTTTTTTTTGTTTTGGTTTTTCGAGACAGGGTTTCTCTGTGGATTTGGAGCCTGTCCTGGAACTATCTCTTGTAGACCAGGCTGGTCTCGAACTCACAAAGATCCGCCTGCCTCTGCCTCCCTAGTGCTGGGATTAAAGGCGTGCGCCACCACCGCCCAGCCAAATTCAGATTTTCTAACCGTTTATCTGTGCCATTTGTAAATGTGCTTTCTCAAGGATTCTAAAATTGCCACCAGCTTCTGGAAGAAGCTAGCCCAGGAATCACAGGTATAGATTTATCCCATGATCCCTTGGGTCTGGGATGGTGACAGTGATCATTCCCAGCTGGGGTCCCTAGTAGAGCTGATGAGGCGGTATGCCTCATCCTGGTTCAGAGAAATGCTACTTCACAGCTCCAATGAGGGCACCCCTGCCCCCCGAAAGATCAACTGTGCAGGCTGCGTTTGTTTGGTCTTAGGGGAGAAAAAAAGCATTTGGGATTGTTAAGGGAATTGAAGCTGGCTTGTTCAGGAGCACAGCTGTGGAATCAGGCTGCCTGGGGATCTAAAGTTAGAGAGATAGCACTGGAGTGGGAGCCGGACCGGGCAGAAGAAGCAAGCACTTTCCTAGTTTGAATAGTAAATATTTGGAATTTTCATGCTTGTCGCCGTGCCTGGGAGGTAGGGAGGACAGAGAGAGCCCCCAACAGGAGGAGGAGGAGGGAAGAGTCCATCCTCAGGGATAGGCCATAGATGACAGAGATTAAGTGTTAGAAGTCTGGTTGGCTGACAGGAGAACTTGTCAGATCTGGGCCTGGAGTCCTTTTGAGTTGTGACAGATGGGGCCAAGCCATGACTCCTGGAAGCTTAGCCATCATTGTTGTGTGAGGATGATCAAGTGTGGACCATCCAGCTTGGGTTGACGGCCTGTGGGCCAGTGGTTTTCCAATAAACCCAATCTCCTGGTAAGATGGTTTGGGTGGTAGGGTAGGTGGAAGGTCAGGGAAGACACAACCAGTGTGTTCCCAGAGAGAGGGTGTCCTAAGAGAGAGAAAGAAGGTACATAGTGAGGGCAGTGGTTTGGAAGAAAATGGCATCCATAGTCCCATAGGGAGTGGCACTATCAGGAGGTGTGGCCTTGCTGGAGGAAGTGTGTCACTAGGGGGTGGGCTTTGAGGTCTCAGAAGCTCAAGCCAGGCCTCATGGCTCAATCTCTCTTCCTGTTGCCTGTGGAACCCTCAGCTCCTCCTCCAGGACAATGTCTGTCTGCACACTGCCATGCTTCTCGCCAGGACAACAATGGACTAAATCTCTGAACTGTTGAGCCAGCCCCAACTAAATGTTTTTCTTTAAAGAGTTGCCATGGTCATGGTGTCTCTTCACAGCAACAGAAACCCTAACTAAGACGGAAGTTGGTACCAGGGACTGGGATGTTGTTGTGAAGGGTTGGACCCTGTTTTTGTTTGGAGAACTGTGGATTTGGGGACTTTGGGTTAAGAAAGTAGTGGAATGATTTTAAGTGGGGCTTAATGAGCCATCCTAATAGTAGTGTGGTGCTGAGGGTGGTTTGAACTGTGGGGGCCCAGATCAAGAGTTTTCAGAGAGAAGACTTAGTATGTAGCCTAGAGACTGTTCTTGTGATATTTTGGCAAAGAACTTGGCTACTCTCTGCCCTTGTCTGAAACGTGTGCCCAAGGCTAAATTGAAGAGTTTTGGATTAGTTGTGTTGGAAGAGGAAATTTCAAAACAGCCTGGTATTAACTCCATTGTGTAGTTATTAGTGTCTATTCTTATGAAATGGAGAAAGCTGAGCAAAGAAAAATTGAGGAGAAAAAGGCACCCAGGAAGTGGAATGGAGCTAAGTCCCGCGTTCAAGGAAATAAAACAGATGAAAGAAAAACCTGACATTAAATGGAATAAAGGGAGTGGTGACCTCAGGGTCGATCCCACTCAACTAAGCTTCCAAGAAGTGAAAAGGAATTAAATAAAAGTTGAGAACCAGGTGTCACAGCACACATCTTTAATCTCAGCACTCAGGAGACAGAGGCAAGTAGATTTCAAAGTTCAAGGCCAGCCTGTTCTATAGAGCAAGTTCCAGGACAGACAAGCTTAGGCAGTGAAGGAGACCATGGGAAACAGAGTGCTGGTGAAGCTCTGATTCAAAGAGGTGCCATGCTCCGGTCCCAGCAAGCAGCAGAACCTGGCAACTCCAGCCCTGTGATTCGGGCTTTAGAGCTAAGGACTCTGTGGACTCTACACCCACAGGAAAGTCACTGAGGCCAGGCATGTGTCAGGGATGGAGGCCTAGAGAGGTCATTGTGGGAAACTGTGAAGGTGAAGCCTGGGTTGCCTAGGAGACCCCAAATTGTTGGATGCCAGAGCCATGGGATGTCTGCCGAGAAAAGCTGCCAACAGGGTGTAGACCCAGCCCAAGAGAAAGAAGTGTGTTGCAGTCAACAGAGCTGAACGGAGGCTGGCGATCTGGCGCGCTTTGACGTCAGACACGGAGATGTAGGGTTTGGAGTTTGCCCACCTGGATTTTGGTCTTGCTTTGGTCCAGTATTTTCTTGCTATGATCCTTCCCCCCCCCCCAATTTGGAATGGTAATGTATATCCTAATGCCATTGTTTGTTTGAAATCTGTGATCTGCTTTTTAATTTTGATTTTTTTAAAAATAGGGATTGAAGTTTAAAGACTACATGAATCTGAAAAGAGTTTTGACTTTTACAGGGTTGAGATGTTATATAGACTATGGGAATTTCTAAGGTTGGACTAAATGTATCTTGCATTATGATATGGCTATAAGCCTATGGGGGCCAGGGAGTGGAATGTGGTGATTTGAAGGGAAAAAAAAAGGTCCCCTATTAGGAGGTGTAACTTTGCCTAAGTAGGTGTGGCTTTGTTGAAGGAAGTGTGTCACTAGGGGGTGGACTTTGAGGTCTCAGAAGCTCAAGGCAGGCCTTGTGGCTCAGTCTCTCTTCCTGTTGCCTGTGGATCCAGGTGCAGAACTCTCAGCTCCTTGGGCACCTTGTCTGCTAGTGTGCTGCCATCCTTCCTGCCATAAAGATAACGGACTAAACCTCCGAGCCAGCCCCAATCAAATGCTTTCCTTTATAAGTGTTGCCATGGTCACGGTGTCTCCTCACCGCAACAGAAACCCCAACTAAGACAGTGAAGTTGGTTCCAGAAGAGGTAAATGCCCTAGAAGAAAGGATGGCCGTGGATCTACTCAGAGGGGCTGATGAAGGAAGGGGCTCAGGGCTTGAATGTGAGGAAGGGTGAGTCCAAGGAGGTGAACTTCAGAAGACAGCTTGATGGACCTGTCTTCCTGTAGAAGGAGCCAGCCCTGAGGAACCATAATAGCTCCCATAGCCTGGAGGGCCTGACTTCAGGACTCAGAGTAGAGAGAAGTTAGGGTCAGAGGAACCAGGAGAATAGAGGAAGAAGGGTAGGGTGTGGGCTGGCCTCATTAGCAACTTTGTCAGCAAAAGTATTTCCAAAAGCTATATCTTTAGTGGAGGCCTGGTGACCTGGGCGATGAGTAACTGTGCCTACTCAGGAAGATCAGAAGCTTCTAGCAACTTTAGGATTAGAGGCCCATTGGGAATGAGATAGATGTCCTTGGGTCACCGGTGAGAGAGTCTGTCTCCCGCCAAATGGAAGCTTGGTGATGTAGGATGTAGAATGTATCTTTAGAATCTGTGTATGTGTTGATGGTTTTTGTCTCATGCTAAGGAGAGGGCTCTAGGAAGGGCTGTGAGCTCTGCCTTCTGGGAGGTTGTACCTGATAGAAGGGCAGGCTCTCCAACCTTGTCAAACCTGCTTGGCAGGAGCCGGTGGGGCTGACAGCTGAGCTTCCCTCCGTGAACCAAGGTTTTGTTGGAAAGTTTCTAGAGGCTCTGGGCATGAATGAGCGAGGGTAGAGGCTCTAGGAAGAACTGGAGCAGGGTGGAGAAGAGGGGCAGGATCAAGTGAGCAGCAGGAGTTCCTAGGAAGGGCTGTGAAAAAGTCGAAGAAACTTAGAAGGGGACAAAGCAGAGAGACTCTTGTGTGAGAGGAGATCCCGAGACAGACAGAGAAGGGGGTGACTAAAGGTGCGCCTAGATGCCTCCTGTGCCAACAGGGAGGATGCAGCTAGTGCCCATAGGCAAGGTTACCATCCTCTAGCTGTTCTATCTGTTTGGAAAGGCAGACAACAGGGGCACAGGTGGGTCTGCTCATTTGTCCCCAAATCCCCAGAGTTATCCCCATGATTCAGTACTACGTGGGATAAAGGATTGGTCAAGGTCAGAGAGAGCCACAGCACGGGCCTGTAGGAACACATCGTGGAGGTGAGAGAAGGCAGGCATGACAGGCTCGGTCAGGTCTAGGGGATCAGTTAGGGACCTAACTGCTTCACAGAAAGGCAAGCAAGAACAGCAAAGCTAGGAAAGCAGGTTGTGAGGCATGCCACCAGGCCCAGGAAGGACTCTCCTCATCCCCGTGACTTGAGGCGTGAGGGACCTCAGGTACTGTCTGTCATCAAGACTGCATTCACATCTGTAAGGGGACAGCGTGAAAGCCCAGATACTTCCCCGACAGGACAGGACGCTGAGCTCCGGAAGGCGAGACCCTGCAACCTCTCGATTCCTAGAAAGTTAAGAAGTTGAGCAGTAACCTTGTGGCAGCAGAGGGACGGGCTACATAATAGAAGGTCGCTTAGATACTGGGTTAATCTGCTGCGAGACAGACTGAGAGAGGAGGCCAGTGGCTACAGACTGATGGAGGAAGTGGGCCTACCTCAGAACCCCTGGGGGCGGAGGGTCCAAGCAAGCTGGGACACTGTTCCAGCATCAGGGTTGTCCCAGGTGACAGCGAAGAGGGCAGGAGTACCTGGGTGTAAAGGAACGGTACAGAAGGGTCCGCTCTAGAGCGTTGAACTGAGAGCCGTAGAGGAGGGAACGGGAGAAAGTGGAGTGTAAAGGTGAGATGCCTCTGGCTGTAGTGTGAGGACTACGAGGCCTTAGTAATCCCAAGGTCCTAGGCCAGCCGGTGGAACCATCAGGCTTTGCCACAGGCAAGAGAGGGGCGCTATAGCGTGAGTGAGCCTGTTTGAGAATACTGTTACTAAGAAGGTACTGTTTGACGGGTTTTAAGTCTTGTCTATGTTATTTAAAGAGATGTAGTGTTGAGAGAGGCCGGGTAGCAAGTAGGGTCCGAGCAGGATCTTAATGGGAGGGTGATGGGAAGACACGGAGGGAGAGGGTGCCCCACACTTCTGGGTCAACAGGCAAGTTTAGAAGCATTAGAGTCAGCCAGTGGGCAAGGAGGCTCTTCGGGGGTTGGAAAGAGAAAACAAATTAAGGAAGGAGTTGGTTGAAAAGGAAAACGTAGCCATGCTGTCTCTGTACAGTAATGGGATCGGGCAGTTAGGCTTAACAAGGAGGGGCTGAGCAACCAGGTGGCCCAGAGGGGACAGAGGTGAGGGCTTGTAACCCTAGATGGGTGGCGCCGACCTTCAACACGCACCTGAGATGGATATGTTTTACCAGAGTAAGCGGGAATCCTGAATCTATTAAAAACGACAGCAATGTACTCGCTGCCTGAACAGTCACCCTGGTCGCCCCTGTGGTAGGCTTGGTGGCTGCATTGACAGCCGAGGTCCCAGGGCAGCGTCGGTCTTTAGCCACCAGACCCACAAGATCTGAGAGACTTTCCTGTGGAGCAGGAACCTGGGGGACTGACCCACCTGGGGAGGCTGAAAGGGGCAGTTGGCCCTCCAGTGTCCTGTGTGCCCACAGTTTGGGCAGGGTCCTGGCAGTAGGCAAGGTGAAGTTGCCAGGCTTGAAGTGAGCACCAGGTGGAGTCCATTGGTGCCCCTACCTTCTTTGAAGCCGCAGGGCGGCTGCCAGGAAGGAGCTGGAGTTTCTGGAACATCCTGCTCCTCCCTTCCATCAAACACCCTCAAGGCCACAGTCAGCAGACCTCTGAGGGGGTTGAGGGTCAGCTTCTGGTCTCTTCAGTTGGCCGGAGTTGAGGACAAGCATGGTATGCTGAGGGGGAGAGCCTTTGAGAGCTGGCAACGAACTCAGCAGGATTCTCATCGGCCTCTAGGTGACGCCCCTCAGTCTGTCAACATTGGTCACCTTCCGGGAGGCATTTTGGAGTCTGAGCAGATGGCGAGTAACCATTTTGTCTTGGGCCACCCTACCAGGGAACTGATTTTCAGCATTCACCTGGTAATTTCAGAGGGGAATTCCAGTGGCCCAGCGAACAGCCACAGCCCCCACGGGAATCAGTCATGAGATGGAACAGCGTCTGCCTGGGCTTGGCAGCCACCCAGAGTCTCCTTTTTCATGGGGCTGAGTGTAGAGAAAAAAATAACACAGAGGTCATGCCAGGTGAGGCTCCGAGCCCGGGTAAGGTAGCCGAATTCCTAGGTGAGGTTAGAGGGGTCACTGGAGAAAGAACTGAGGTTTTGTTCTACCTGGCAGAGATCAGCCTGGGGCAAGCCATTAGGGCCAGCCGCTTCCCTGAGGGAAGAAAGACCATCTGTGCAGGAGTGGGTGTGAGATGCTGGAGGCAGTGAGGAGTGGAGCCAGCTGGGAGGGTGCCAGCAGGGAGGTTTGGGAGGTTTGCTCAGAGGAGGAGGTGCTGGGGAAGGGCTTCGTCCTCTAAATCACAGTCAGAACGGGAGGGAGCCCAGGGCTACCGAGCCAGGTTAGTCTTGGGAGGAGGTTTGGCTTTTGCCAGGAGAATCTGGTGAGTGTGGCATGAGGTAGGAATGGAGGGCAAAGACAGCCTGAGCATTGGGGACCTCGGACTATCCGCCTGAGCGCTGGGAGAATTTGTCAGGGCCAGTGAGAACCCGAAAGCTGAATGTTCCAGCAGAGAATTGAGACTGAGTGTGGAGCTGGCAGTGAGACCATGGTGTATGGTAGGAAAAACACAAAATGGCAAGAACTAATAGTTTCCCTAAGACCCAGGAAGGAAAAAGGCTTACAGAGACAGGCAAGGGGCTTGAAAGCATCCAGTGTGGCCAGGCGGTGGTGGCACAGGCCTTTAATCCCAGCACTCGGGAGGCGAGGCAGGTGGATCTCTGTGAGTTCGAGGCCAGCCTGGTCTACAAGAGCTAGTTCCAGGACAGGCTCCAAAGTTGCAGAAAAACCCTGTCTCAAAAAAAAAAAAAAAAAAAAAGACAGCAAGACAGCATCAGTGTTGAGCAGGGAGCGCCCCTGGTTAGTTTGAGGGAGGATATATGGTTATAATGGATATGTCCGATCAGGTGGCAGAATTGAATTTCCAGGAGCAGAGCACGGAGGTGGGAGAGACTTAGGAGAGACTTAACATATTCTGCTGCCTGGGTCCTAGAAGGAGGATTCCAACAATGTAGGAATGGAGACACAGGGGCAGGGAAGGGGGAAGGGGGGAGGGGATGTGGGAAGAGGTAAGTGCCAAGAGTCTCAACCACAGGGTACCCCTACTTGGACTGAGACCTGCCAGAGAGATGCCCAGGATCCTGTTGTGGGGTACCCACGAGGGTGTAGAAAGGCTGCCTGCCACACTGAGGATCCCGTGAGCGCGAGAGAGAAGTAGATAGCTCCAAGAGGATGCTCACCCGAGCAGGCAGGCAAAGACGGGTGTGTAGAGCAGGTGGAGAGGAGAAACAGCTGGAGAGGCAGACTCTAAAAGTTGGGCTGCAATATGGTGGGTGGCAGGAACCAGCATAGGCAAGTGATCTGCACCCAGCATTTTGTCTGAGTAGGAGGGGCAGAGCCCCTGGAGGGTGAGTGGGGAACCAATGTCTCTCCAGGGTTTCAGGACCAGGTGTAGGTGAGAGCACAGTGAACCAGGCCACCGAACCAGGCCACTCTGTGATAGAAAGAAAAGTTTATCTGAATTGCCAGGGCTCTCTCTGCCGGGTCAGAGAGGACAGCAGAGTGGCAGGAGAGTCCTGCAGTTTTAAAGAGAGCTGGTCCCTGCAAGAGGGAGCCTGCTGGCTGGAACAGTGTGGGACTAGCAGGGCTTTGATCTGTTGCAAGCTTGGTTGAGTTAATAGGAAACTGGATGTCCCTTCCAGAGGTGGGGACTGCAGGGGACAGATAAGAAAGCGATGGCTTTTCCTGAGAAACAGAAAGCCACTTTACAAGGTTTCTGAGGAATGCTGACTTTAAGCAGCAATCCTTCTGTCTGCCTGGTCAGAGTCCAGCCTGAGTTGAGCCCTGATTGTCATTTAGGACACTGTCAGTGTCTGTGTCATTTGGGGGGAAACGAGCCAACAATGGGAAGAGCCTTTCGTGTCATAAGGGGGACAGTCAGACTATGAAGTCCATGGGATCCTGAAAGGGCAGGCTTTGTGTATCTGATGGGGACAGTAGGAATTTCAAAACCAGAGTTGAATTCCCTTCATGGCCTTGCTCTGTAGTAATGGCGACTTGATAAATCCCTCAGTGCCGTGGGGCAGAAGACACAGCAGAGCCTGGGAATGTCTTCTCTTTTCCCCTTAAGCAGGAGGCTGGGCCTGTAGTAGTTTATAATTTTGAAGGTGAATCAGAGTTCCTCCGTCATAAAATTAGATTTTAATATATTTTGCTGCCTAGGTCCCATCCCAGTACAACTAATTACAGAATCTCGGGGGTGGGGTTTGTTTTCAAAGTTGCTGGAGTCGACCCTGAGAGCAGCCAGCCGGAGTGTCAGTGGGGGGTGGAAAGCATCTCCGTAGCCATGCTGGCCCCTCACACACTGGGGCCAGACTCTCCCCGTTTCCCTTGCCGGGGCATCCCCATCCGAAATCACAAGCACAACTGTGCCACCAGTCTGGTGGGACCAGAGCGCAGCTCTTGTCATCATGGAGCGGTGGCCGCTGCTTCTTTCTCTTGTTCTGTTTTAGTAGCAGAAAGGTTCTTCCCCTGCCCATACACCCCCTATTCTCTCAGTCATTGCACATTTGTTGAGGAAGGGCCTACTGGGTGTCAGGAACAGAGGAAAGCATTAGGAGTTCCAGAGCCCGACGAGACTCCAGGAGCCCCCACGAGGACGTAGTCAGCCAAGCCGTTGAGCTGATGGAGACTTGAGAGGACAGCGACTGCAGAATCAAGCAGTCTGCCCCTGCTCTGGTTCTCCTGTGTACCCCGTGCATGTAATTTCCCCTGGATCCTCCGGTATTTCATCTACAGCATAAAGCTGCTCATTCCTCTTTCTGACTTCACTGTGAAAACAAACAGGTGATAGAGGTAAAGAGCCTGCACACAGCAGGTGCTCAGACATTGCCAGAAGGGTGTCAGTGCCCGGTGGATGTGGTGAGCCAAACAGGACCAAAACTTCCTCTTTTTTCTTTTATCTCATTTCTCCCCAGCCCATCTATCCCATCATCCCTTCCCATCATCTCACTCATCACTCCATCCATCCCATTATCTCATCACCGCATCCACCACATCATCCCCTCCATCATCCTATCATCTCACCCCATCATCCCATAATCCCATCACC
>JAQHUG010000057.1:2807045-2819984 GCA_028555095.1 Dicrostonyx torquatus | reverse complement strand
CTTCTTCTTCTCCTCCTCCTCCTCCTCCTCCTCTTTTTCTTCTTCTTCTTTTGACCATTCTTACTGTGTAGACCAGTGGGCTTCCTTGAACTCACAGAAATCCATCTGCCTCTGCTTCCTGAGTGCTGGAATTAACAGCCCATACCACCATCCCGGACCTATTTTAAATAACTCTTAGGATCTTGCTCTTAATTTTAAAAGCACATGGTATTTTTACTCTTGAGCTTGAGGGGTGTGTGTGTGTGTGTGTGTGTGTGTGTGTGTGTTGTGTGTTGTGTGTGTCCTCCCACAGCTCAGTACTCAAGGTTGTATACAATAGGGTACAGACTTAACTCTGTTTTGAGGCACAGTGTGTGGATGTGTGTGAGTGTGAACTGGGGGTGTCCCTCTCTTGATGCTGTTTGACAACTGTGGTGTCTGGGTCACTGTCACCTGGCAAGGAGGGGCAGAAGCTGGTCAGTGAAGAGGCCAGGAGTATAGGGCCTGGGAGTCCTGGCTGAACTCTTAACCCTCCTCTCTAGGCCTTTGTCCCTGTGCTTGCAGCACTAAGCACTGGGTTTCTAACCGTTGCTGGAGGCTGGGACTCTTGCCCCAGCAGCTCTGCAAGAGGGGTAGGTAGGAGCTGTTACTTGCAGTGTTACCAAGCATACCTGGCCTGGCTGCCCCACCTCAATCCTTTCTGGCCTCCTACTTATCACACCCAGCAGGAAGGCCTGTGATTACCCTCACGCCCAGGTCCAGATGTCTGCAGATGAGGGTGGTGAGAGCAGGTTCACCAGGGACCCAGAGGGGTATCTCACCCGCAGATGTTAGTTGTAGCGACCATGCGGATCAGTGGGAGCTGCAGCCTTCCTAGAGTCTCAGATGCAAGCGTCCAGCTAATGACTGTTCTGCTCAAGGCGTCCTCGTGGCTGGCAGCTACCCCTGGCCTGCTACCTGGGCCGAGAGAGAAGCTTGCTCCCTTCACAGTTCAACTGCTAAGCCTTCTGGAAAAATACTCAGCCTATTTCCTCCCTTGTTACCGTGGAGGATTGTAAGCCCGAATATAGTCATCCTGAGAGACACACCGCTGCCAGTCCCGGAGCTAGGCTATCAGGAGGCTCCTTGAAGAGTCCAGCCCCCGTGACAGAGTGGATCTGTTTGTTTCCCAGAGGAGACCTGCACAGAGAAGCCGCTCCACTCACACTTTCAGCAAGTGAGCTGCAAGGGCAGTCACAGAGGGTGCCCTTTTCTAGAAGAGCAAAGTGGCCCTTAAGTTTGCTACTGTCTGGTGTCAGGGAGCAAGGAAGGCACCCGGTTATGTGGGCCAAAGGCCAGCCCCAGTTGCCTCTGAGAGGCTCGTGAGATCCCTGCTTCTTGCTTCAGCAGACTGGTCCTCAAAACTGGAGGAAGCAAACTCTACCCTGAAGGTGAGCGGCAGAGCTGGGGCCACCGCTATAGACCTGCGTGTGGGGCTGGATCTAGGATCTACTTGCCACACACCCCCATCCTTAGCCCGTTTCTCAGGGCGTGAGCCACCACAAGCTGCCTGGACTTTCCCCTCAGAACTCTGGTACTGGAAACAGGGAGCCCCGCAGTGGGTGCTGCACGGCTCTCCTCCGGGATGCAGAGTCTAAATGGCCTCATTTCATCAAGCTCATAGACACTGATGTAGGATTCAGGGCCCTTTACAAAAATGGAGCTCATCTACTGCCCGGAGCTGCCTTCTCCAAATATCAGGGGCTCTCAGCAAATCTGAGACCCTCTCTTTCCCTTCCTTGGGTTGATGAGACTGGACAGCCCACCCACCTCTGGGACTTTTGTCTGTCCAATCCAACTGGGGCATGTGTATGCCTGTTGACACCCCGTTCCCCAGCTTTCCTCTTCCTGGGCCCCAGGATATGCAGAACAGCCAGCCCTGGTTGAAACCCAAATGAGGCCCCATCTTATGTTGGCCATCAGAGCGGAAGGCCCGCCCCTACCTCTCAGAACACAGGGCAGCTTCCCTGGAGATTTCAGCCTTGCCCCTTTTGACTCAAGGCCCTGCACGTTGCCAGCTCAGCAGGAGACTATTTGATGAGGCCAAATAGTGGGAGAGGGTGCTGGGCCTCCTCTTTCCCAATCAGGAAAAAGGCCATTCTCACGTGGCCCTAGTCCCTGAACTAAGAGAAGGTCAGAACTAGTCCTCATTGCTTGCTGACTGTGAGACCTTGCCTAGATGACACAACTTCTCTGAACCTCAGTCTGCATGGCTCCCAGTGAAGAGGTGCAACCTAACTCACGTGTCTGTGACAGGGCTCAAGCAGGTGGTGTGTGGAAAGCGGCTCCCACACGTTCCCCGGGACCATGGCACCTCCTGTCACTATGAACTCTATTTCTCCTGCCCAACTGGGAACTGGTTTGGGCGAGTTGTCCCTCCCCCTTTCCAAGGGCTCCTGTTGCTGTAGTCTTCCCAGCTCACACCCATGGTGGAGTCCTGTGATCCGAGTTCTCCAGTAGCATTCCTGATCTCTGTAGTCAGAGAGCTGCCAGGTTGGCCTTCGGGGTGGGGCTGGGCGGGCAGAGAAGGGAGGGAGCTGCAGCTGTGGAGCTGTCAGCCAGGACACGGGTGAGGCCAGGGCACTGGCTTGCCCAGGCCAAGGACAGGAAGCAGGTGGTTTTGCTGAGGCCCAGACAGGGCGGAGTGTCTCGGAAAGGCCACCAGGATGGAAGCGGGGATGGGTGGCACTCTCCTGAGCCCTGAGCTGGGGAGGGCAGAAGCTCAGTGCTGAATGTTGCTTTTGTCTAGGGCAAGATGACCAAACAGATCCCCACCATCTACCTCCGCTAAGGTACAGGGCCAGTAACTGCGATGCCAGAACTGGGAGCTTTACAAGACTGCAGCTCAGTCTCCTGCAGCAGCCTTGCTGCCTCAGGCAGTGGGTGGCCCTGAATCAAGGCTTTTTTTTTCCTCCCCGCCTTGTAGATACCAGAACCAAGGGTGCAAAGCAGAACCAGTCCGGAACAGAAGTAGGGCTCTCCATCTCGTCTCCAGCAGAAATCCCGATGCCCTCTTACCACAGATGCCTGCTGCAAAATATTGTTTGGGCTCCCCGTTACTTTGCAGACAGGGCAGTCACCAGATCCATGGTTGGATTGCTCTCAGATGCAGTGAGAAAAGCTTGTATGTCATTTTTGCTGCTAGGTCATAACTCAACATTTTGCTGTTTTGATATAGGCGTTTTTTTTCTTCGTAATCTTATGACTTTATCTCATGAATTTAAGACCAGTGCTCCGAGAAAGGGCTGCAGAGGAAAGCCAAGAAGCCTTGGTCCCCGTGTGCTCTGTTGTCTGGAGCTGGGCCATCGGGTGTCGACACTGTAGGAATGAGGAATGGTGTAGAAGGCGGTAAACAAATTCCATGTGTATCAGCGGCGTGGAGCTGGCTTGCTCGGCCCTGTAGCTCAGCTAGTTGAAAGAACTTCTGGGAAATGCAGTCCCTGCCTGGCAGGAATGTGCTGGCAAGGTGCCATTGCCACAGAGAAGGGAAGGAAGGGTCTTGCGCAACTAGCAGCCGCCCCCATCAGACCTTCCACCTGCTTCCTTCATCCCAACTCCTTTTTTGCTACTCCTCCTTCCTACTTCAGGTCTTCATTTTTTTTTCTTACCCAGCCCCGCCCCCAGCCTTGCTTCAACAGTCTCAAGCGTGAAGTCTCCACTCTTTTGTCCCTTCTCCCTTTATGCAATCTTCCTTCCTTCCTGTTTACACAGGAACATCCTAGCGATGCCCACTCCAGCCCACCACGCCCCTTGCCTCCTATTTCTCCCTGGCATCATGCCATCACTCCGTAATCATTCCTACCATGGTGGGGTGTGTCAGTGTTTCTCCCTTTATCAGCAGCCATTTCTGGATCTCCCCTCTCCCAATACTCTTGTCCCCTTCTTTATATGTGTGTGTGGGAAAATTCTACAGAAAAGGTGCCCATTCGTGCTGCCTCAGATGCTTCTCCTGTCCCATGTGGATCCACTCCTACTTGCCCCCCTTGTTTCTGCAGATCACCAGATGCTGTCTTCTTGTTGGCCCGGTTACCCCTTCTCCAATCTTACTTTACCTGAAGGGTCGCTCCTCCTTCTGGGGACGCTGCCCGTTCAGCTGTCACTTCTTTTCAGTTGTATATCTCACGTCTCGGTGCTGTCCAGGTTTAATGTCGGCCCTTGGACAGCAAGTATGATGGGTAATTCTCTTGTCTCCCTCGGGAAGTGCAGCCCTTTGCATCCAACCCCCTGTCAAAGAATAAGCTCCAACTCAGGATTCTGACCTGCCTCTCCTCTTCCAGCCATCACATCTTCCCAGCGATTGGGCCGGAAACGCCAGAGGCGTCCTCACTCTCTTCCGTCCTGCTCAGCCCACTTCTCGTCATCTTAACCTTCAGCATCTGCTGGAGATGGGTCATTTTCACTGCCGCATGGCCACCAGCCTGCCCATGCCACAATCCTCACTGTCCACATAACAGGTCTCTTTTATTCCACTCTGGTCCTCTCTCTCAACCCATCAGATAGAGGGATCCTTCTAAACAGGAAAAGGGATGGGTCACTGTGATCTCCACCGCCAAGCAGCACAGCTCCTATACGTCTCTGAGCAAAGGGAGCTTCTCCACCATTGTTTGCAAAACCTGCTGCCCTGGCCACCTTTACACGTGTGGTTCCTTCTGTCTGGAATTCCCCCCCGCCCAGCCTGGGTTGTTATTCTTAGGTGGTCCTGTGATTCTCTCACCTCCTTCGGGACTGTGCTAAAACATTTCTTTATGACACACACCCACATGCATGCACACATGAGCACACACACATGTATACTTACGTGCAATGCATGCACATACAATCATGCCCACGCACACGTGCACACACGCATGCATACAGACACCCATGAGTACACAATGAACACGCGAGCACACATGAGCACACACGTATACTTACGTACATGCATGCACATACAATCATGCCCACGCACATGTGCACACAGACATTCGTAAGACACCCATGAGTACACAATGCATACGCGAGCACACACAAGCACACACACATGCATACACATACACACAATCACATGAGCACACCACACATGTGTGCGCACACACACGTGCACACACACAAGCATACATACATGCGCGTGCGCACACGCCTCTGCAGGCACCACCCTCCTTTCTTAGCTTGCTTTCCTCCACAGCACTTCTCATTACCTGCCGGACGTTGGCATTATTACGTGTTCTGCCATGGTCTCTTCCCCGCGCCCCCCGCGGTGTACAGGTTTCCAGGGGCAGGGATGTTCGTTTTCCCTTCTGCGTCCTAAGATAATCAGGCACCACATAATAACTTTGTCAACTATGGACCAACATAGGACAAGGGTCCCATAAGATTTTAATGGAACTGAAAATTCCTTTCCAGTAGCGAGACTGTAACCTAGCGCAACCATTCCTGAGGGGGGGTGTCGGTGCTCATGTAAGTAAACCCCCACTTGCCTGTCATATAAAACCACGGAGCATACCGTAATGTACACGGCGTTGTGTTTCACAATAAAGAACGTGTTACCACTTGACATGTTTGCTACGCCATGCTTTTACAGTTATTTTGGGGCATCCTCCTGCTTATAAAAGAAGGTTATCCTGAAACAGCACGTTATCTTACGGCTGGCAGCTCATACAGCTCCCATGTGTGTGTGCCCCTCCCCCACACCACTGGATCTCTTCCAAAGGTCACATGGAGTGACCGGCCCATTGAATGTGCGGTTCTTTCCCGCAACCCCATTTGGAATGTTTCTTCTTTCCCCTCTGAACTCTGGAAAATCCTCCCAAAACATGGTTGAGAGAAGGGAGCCCTCTCAGATAGCCGGTACAGACTGGCCAAGGGTGTTCAACAGGGACGGTCAGGCATGCATGTTCAGTCAGCATGAATTGAAGGAGTGTTGTATGCTCGGTCATTACAGTTGCCCTGCCCTGACTGAGTACTGCATGTGTGTGGATGCAAAGAGGAGCTCAGAAAGGCCTATCTCACTGTGAAGACCAATCAGTCATCAGTCAATCAATCAATCAATCAATCAATCAGTGATTGCAAGTCTTGTCTTCACTTCCTGCTGTGAAGGAAGAGACTATCTCTACCCATCATAGGGGGAAGGGGCACCGGTTGAAAGATATTTGTACCCCAATAATAGGTTTCTCCACTGACACAGTAAGCCAAATCAAGACAAATTAAAAAAATAAAAGACCAGGTTTCTTGGCCAAAGCCCTCCCGGGTGACCTTTCTAGCCCCAGAGATAAGGCAGAGGAAGGGGACAGGAAAAATCACACAGCCAGTCCAAAAGACCAGGCATAAGTACCTTGTAGGCAAGGGGGTGATGACGTGTCCTCCACAAACTGGTTTGGTGCCCAATTATAACGCTTTGGGCGGGAACTGGGGAGCTGGCAGCCTCAGAGGAGGAACCACCACTTGGCGATTTTTCCGAGAGGGTGGGGGTCTGGAGAGAGAACTGGGGCCAAACACCAATTCCAGGCATTCCAGGCATGGCATGGTCTCTTGTCTCTGAATCCCATTCCCCACATGTGTGAGATGCAGCCAATACTTGCCGACTTCCTGGACCACGGTGGATTCATCGAGGAGCTGCTGAAGACCCTCGCTGGCTCGACTCCAGCACAGGAGTCTTCACGAGACGCTACAGAAGTCACAAGTCAGATTGCTTCCTGTAAAGAAAGCGCCTGCGATGGGTGATCTTCACCGTCAACCCGACAGAACTTATCATCACCCAGGCTTGTCTCCGACTGTGTCCACGGGACCGTTTCCAGAGACGTTTAACTGAGGAGGAATGAGCTACCCTGAACATGGGTGACACCATCTCGGGTCAGGGGTTCCAGACTAAATAAAAAAAAAAGAGAAGGCCATCTGAGTGCACCCTGACCTCTTTTTGCTCCCTGAATATAGATGCTGTATCACCAGCTGCTCCATGCTCTGGGTACCTTAGCCAAGAGTAGTTCTTGTGGCCACGCCTCCCCCACCATGATGGACCATGCACCTTCAAAATTTGAGCCAAAACAAACCTTGCTCTATTAAGTTGCTTTGGTCACTGTTTTCTCACAGCAGCGAGGAAGTCCCTAAATGCTCTAAGTATCGTACCTCACACAACCTGAGCAAGGGGCTGCACGGACGAGGGAGGTGCTCTGTGCTGACACTGTGTAACAAATAAAGCTTGTCTGAAGATCAGAGTGCAGAGCTACTCACACTAGTTAGCCATAGAGGCCAGGCAGCAGAGGCACAGGCCTTTAATCCCAGCACTAGGGAGGTGGAGACAGAAAGGGATAAGGCTGAGTGGAGAGAGGAACACAGGGTGGGGGGAGAGAGGAGCTCAGGGCATTCAGTCTGAGGGACAGGATCACCTCTTTTGTCTGAGGATTCAATAGAGGTAAGAACTAGTGACTGGCTTCTCTGCTTCTCTGATCTTTCAGCTTTCACCCCTATATCTGACTTGGGGTTTTTATTATTAAGACCAATTAGAAATCGCGCTACAGCGCTCAAAGCCAACCTTAGCATAGAGCAGTCATTACCAGTGAATGACACGGAGAGGGGGCTTCAGAGTATGGGCATCATCTGAACTTGTTCTTTATGGACACATAAAGGGCTTTGGGAACACAGATGTCCCTTGGAATTTGTGGGAGAACCACTGTGAGCTTCACTGGTGACACCGGGGAAGCTTCTGGAAGGATAGAAGGAACTATTCTTAGTCTTCTGAAATGTGACGTTCCTGTGTTGATCCATTAGATCTTAAGGGTCAGCTCAAGGTCCCACAGCCACATCAGGACCTGGCTGTGCTCTGCCTCCTGTAAGACTCTGGAATTCCCCTTCCCCGTGAATGACCCTGGTTGTCTCAAGCGTTTCCTGGAGATCCACTTCCCCAGAGCTCCCACTTGCTCCCATGAGCCAGCTCACGGAGGCTAGGCTCTCTAAGTCCTGTCCCAAGCCGTAGAATCACAGGTCTGGCCACAGCCCAGCTCACCGAGGGTGCATGTGTGTGCATGTGTGTGTGTGTATGCGCGCGCGTGTGTGTATATGTCACGGCAAATGCAGACAAGACACCCACAGGGACACAGTATGTCCTGTTTTTAAAACCAAGCTGTGATGTGGCGCCATGGTAGCAGGATTCTTCTCTGGTCTCACATCTCCACTCCCATAACCGCCCTACCTGGAGACTGTCCTCGCAGCTTGGGGCCTCCACTGGCACCCTCTGAAATGAGAATGAAACCCACGGGAATGGGGCTGAAGACCACGGGTACCAAACGAGAGTAGCCGGCATCCTTTGGCCTGCTTCTCTCTCTTCCTCTCTCAGATCTGCACTACCAGCTCTTAGGCTTGCCAGAAAAGGAAAACTCAGTCATGGGACCCTTCCAAAGTGACCCTGGTTTAAGGGAACAGGTCAGCTACTTCATGCTGTTGTTTGGAGGTATTTTTAAGATCTTGGGACAAACAAGTTATACTTCATTTCTATACTCCAACCTCTAAGGGATCCAGCTGGGGGAAACCAGAGACAAGCATTCTGCACTGCTGAACACCATCACCTCTCAGGTCCACTTCCCAGATGTGTAGGTGGTGGAGACAGGCCCACCAGACTGAGATACGCAGGGCTGAGCCTGAAGCTCAGGGTCGCTGGTGTGTGATCAGCCCTTTTCCATACATGCACGTGCACACAGTGCCAGGGAGGGAAACCGCCCAAGAGGTGCTTCAGTCCGACACCTGCAGGTTCAGGGAGGGTTTTCCAGCAGACCAGGTTTGCTGCCAACTATGTTTTCAGGCTGGAGTAGCGGGTTCTGCATGAGCCAATGGCCTTCTGGAGTATTGCAGGTCTAGAGGGTGATGCCCGAAAACACACAACCCCCTCCCCTCTCCAACAGCAGGGAGCCCAACTCCCGCGTCTCCAGGTTACAGCTGTGATATATTTGGCCCCAAAATGCACTTTAAAGTGTGCACATTTCTGCTCACGTTTAAGAAGTAGGAGAATTTACGTAATAATTACTATTCCTGGCATTTCTGGATGCTGTGAAGATCAAGTGATAACAGGTTTGCTGTCCCTGGAGCCCAGCAGCACTGCTCATGCAGGAGATGGTGTTTATTCCCTACTGGCTTCTGTGGCCTCTTCGGCATCACCTCTCTGGCCCCCTGTGATTGTGGGGCTTTGAACAGCTGTACAGATGTTCTTAACATTTTGAAGAGCATAGATGGAACTCACAGGGTCCAGGCTGAGGATGGCTCAGTGGGTAAAATGGAGCCCAGCGTTTGAGTTCCCAGAGCCACCTAAAGGTAGACATGGTAACCTGTGTCTACAATATCAGACTTCCCAAGGCAAGAGTGCCCAGAAGTCCATAGGCCAGCCAGCCTATTCTCTGCAGCCGTGATCAAGGTCCATAGTGAGGACTGATATCTGAGGTTGTCCTTTGGCCTCCACAGACACGCTGTAATGTCCACATGTCTGCAGACACATACAGCCACACATGGTAAACTAAGACTAAGCTTTTGTTTCCTGGTCACCCAGACCCGAAGAATCACACAGAAACTATATTGATTGCAACACTGTTTGGCCAATGGCTCCGGCGCATTTCTAGCTAGCTCTTACACCTCAAATCAATCCATCTCTACATGGCATCTCTCCTCTCTCTCTCTCTCTCTCTCTCTCTCTCTCTCTCTCTCTCTCTCTCTTTCCAGATTTCCTGCCTGGCTTTACTCTGCAACGCCATTGGCCAAAACAGCTTTATTCATCAACCAATAAAAGCAACACATACACAGAAGGACATCCCACATCATCACACACTCAAATAGTTTATCTTAAAAAATATTTATTTTATTTTGCATTTGCAGGTGCTTGCCTGTAGGTATGTCTG
This sequence comes from Dicrostonyx torquatus, assembly GCA_028555095.1. Lineage (NCBI taxonomy): Eukaryota > Metazoa > Chordata > Mammalia > Rodentia > Cricetidae > Dicrostonyx > Dicrostonyx torquatus. The sequence continues at coordinate 2,810,112 of JAQHUG010000057.1, read as the reverse complement.
TGCACTGCATGCATGCAGGTCCCCAAGGAGGTCAGAAGAAGGCATCAGATCCCCTGGAACTGGAGGTTCTGGTGTTTGTGAGAACCATGTGGGTGCTGAGAACTAAACCCAGATCCTCTAGAAGAGCAGCAAGTGCTCTTAACTCCAGCCCTCCACCCAAAGATTTAAAAAAAGAAAGAACAAAAACTTCAGGGAGTTGAAGAACTGAGACGGATCCAAGTTCCTTCTTCATTTTCTCCATCATCTGCTAAAACGGCATCCCAGTCCCAGGAAGTATGGCTTCTGTGGCTGCCACCAGGTGAACATTTCCCCGTGACATTTCACCTTTGCACACCTCTCCAAATGCTATTTAGCACACGTGCTCCTTTATCACCAGTATTGAAGAATACCATATTGATTGTAACATAGTAGTAACTAAGTATGGCAAGAAAGAGGGGGCCAGCAAGATGGCTCAGAGGATAAGGGTGCTTGCCGCCAAAACTGAAGACCCGAGTTCAAATCCCAGAACCCACAGGGAAGGAGCGCACTGGCTCTTTCATGTTGTCCTCTGACTTCTAGCCCCTCCCACACACACACATACATACATACATACATACATACATGCATGCATGCATACATACAAAAATTAGCTTTCTCTATATCATAGGTTCCTTTGGTAATCCTTAGTTTCTTTTATGCCTTTATTTTTTTTAATTATCCCTGCTATGTGAAAATGAACGCGTCATAGGCCCCAACGAGATTTGAACTCTTGACCCCTGGTTTACAAGACCAGTGCTCTAACCCCTGAGCTATGGAACCAACCACTCTTTTATGCCTTTATAAAAGCGTTTTATTAGCATATTTAGTTATACATGGTATTGGGCTTCATATAATATTTCCATGCATGTACATAATGTATTTCAATCATATTTCCCCATTATTCACTCTTGTTTGTGATCTTAAAAAACACACACACACACACACACTTCAAATAAGCATCTACTTATGGCGAGATGAGGTCTCGTGGAACCCAGGCTTGCCTCATAGTGCATGGCTGAGAATGCAATTGACCTTCTTCTGCTCCTCTTCCCTCTTCTACCTCCTGCTGCCCGAGAACAGGTGTGAGCCGCCTCGCCTGCAGAGCTGCAGAGCTTTGGCCACGGTAGACAAGCACTCTGCCAACTGAGTTACAGCCCCAGACCGTGTTGTACCCCCCTCCTCCACACACACGCACGCGCGTGCACACACACACACACACACACACACATACACACACACATACACACACACTGCCCACAGCCGCTAGTATATGTCATGGAAGCCAGAGAGTTCCAAAACACAGAAGTGGGCTCACATCCTCTGCTGGAGTGTGAAGACAGTTCTTGAACCTTTTGGAAAATCATGGCAGGCGCTACACTTACTGGTGGCTTCAGACAGGACTCCAGGTCCAGTTCTGAGTCTGCAGGGTTCCCCAGAGCACAGAGGCCTTAAGGACCGGTTAAGTGGACTCTAGCAGAAGGCTGGCCCGTGCTTCTACGCTCAGTATCCTGAGCCCCAACCTCAGTCATTCCTCCCCAAGGTAGCCTCAGTAAGAACTGGGAGGAAGGAAGCTAGGCTAAGCTCCCCATCCCGGGACGGAAGCTGGGCTCAGGCTCCCCAACAGGCACCTCCCATCTTTCTCAGACTGGTTGAGTGCTGACTCTTCCCCAACTCTCCTGCCTGGCCTGGTGCGCGCCGCCCGCCCACGACCTGCCCTCCTTCTGATTTTCAGCTGTTTCCTCCCAGGCTCTTCCCAGGCGCCTGCCAGCCCACGCAAGCATCTCCCTTGTCCTCACCGTGCCACCTCCCCCCATCCCTCGGCTTTCTCTGCCAGATCCGGAAATGTGTGGTCTCCTTGCATTTCCTCCTGAATCCGTGCAGCGCCCACTCAGCCGCCCCCTCGTCTTCTAACTCTCATGAAGTTTACTGAGATCGTCCTCAGTTGAGAAAGGTCAAGACAAGGCCTTCCTAGCAGGACAGGTGGCCCCGGGCCGCCCACCTCCTGCTCCACCCAGCTGCCCTGCCACTGCCTCTTCCTGGAGATGGACTCGCTCCCTCTCTGATTTCCATGACATTGTACTTTCCCACATCTCCGTCTCCTCCTCTCCTCTGGGCGCTGACAGCCCGTTTCCTCCCTGGCATCTTCTCTCGTGGGTGTGCCTGAGGACTGCCCTTGAAATTCTCTTCCTTTCTGTGCGTGCCTGCCGGGTCTCCTGCCTGGCCTCCACCTCCAGTCCAGCTGCTCTCACACCCACGTCCCAACCCCGCATTGCCGGCATTGCCAAAACCTTCCGCCTGCCCGTCTTTGGCAAGAATGGTGTCCTAAACCACGGGACTTGAGAGTATCGCTTCTGCGAGGGCTGAACCTCCCCACAGCTGGTGGGGTGTCCTGGGTGGGTGGGGCTTAAATATGCTCTTGAGTCCAAGCTCGCTTTGTGCTTAGCGGAGCTCTGTGAAAGGCTATTCAGCAAGAAGCTGAGACGGGTTCTGTGAACCTGCTGCCCAAGTTCAAATCCTTCCAGGCAAGTTCATTCATCTGCTCCCCCTTGTGTGTGGCAAACGATTCCTCACTTCTGACTCTGTGACAGATTACCTTCTGGGCTGCAAGTACCAATGGAAAAGCCGAGTCGGCCATACTTGTGTCTCTGCTCACACAGCTGTCCAAGCTAATGCTAATACAGGACTGGGGCGAGCCCTGTGAGGAGAGAGAAGAGGCTGTGAGGGCCTGTCACATGCCACTCTTCTCAGAGAAGTCAGGGACAACTTCCTTGACAGGGCATTTAAACTCAGATCCTGTCCCAAGGTATGGCAGGTTGGCTTGGGTCCCTGAAGATGTCAACATCCTAATGGATAGAATCCATGAGTGTGATCTCTCCTGTCAGGGGTGGGGTGTGTGATTGTATTAAGGGGCTGGAAAGTCAGAGAGGATCTTGAATCATTTGAGGGCAGTGTGGGGCTGGGAAGGGAGGCTGTCTTAGTTACTTTTGTCCTGTTGCTGTGAAGAGATACCATGACCAAGGCAGCTCTTATAAAAGAAAGCATTTGATTG
>JAQHUG010000057.1:2782557-2795912 GCA_028555095.1 Dicrostonyx torquatus | reverse complement strand
CCTCAACTATGCTGTGCATACTCTACCAGCCGGTCCCTCCTTTCTTCTTTCTGGAACTCCATGTCATGCTGCATTCCGAGCCCCCTCAGCACTAGCTACAATCTGGGGACAGTGGCCACAGCACAGAGCCAGGCCAGCTCTGGAGACTTGAGTCACTGTTATGGAGTGGGACCCTACCCTCTGTGCTTTCAGGGGGGGGGGGTCATGGTTGAGAACCATTCCTACTCATGGGCAGCTATTGCCCTGGTTCCTGTGGCACCCACTGCTGTGGTGAGATATTTATACAATGTGAAGATGTGTCACTGTGATTAGCTTAATTAAGAGCTAATGGGTCAATACTAGTAGGAAGAGGCTAGGCGGGACTTCCGGGGACAGAGGGGACTTGGGGAAGAAGGGTGGAGTTGTCAGCTGGATGGAGGAAACAGGGGGTGTAAGATGAAAGGAAAGAACGTAGATTATAAATGGGTTAAGTTATAAGAACTAATGGAACGAGTCTAAGCTGAGATCATGTGTTCACAATTAGTAAGTCTCTGTGTCATTATTTGGGAGCTGGCTGGAGAGTCGTTGCTGGTTAGCACGCTATTCCCCATGCACGTTCTCTCGTGCATCTCTCCCCTCTGCCTGGCTCTCACACCATGGAACACACAGGGACAGCATCACTACAAACCGAGTCTCCAGTGTCTGCACCTTCAGGCTGGACAATACTGGCTTTTAATCTCTCCTATCCTTCTCCCTTTCCCACGTGCTCCGAGCTTAACACCTATTCTCTCCTTCAGAGGAGAAAAGATAAACCAAGGCCATGGATTTCCTGTGATCTGCATCAAAATTTTCTCCTTGCTTACTCAGCTACAACCTGCCCCATCCTCTCCCCTTTCCATTCCATCTTAGCAGCAGGCCAGAGTCCTCGTCCCGTCTCCCCGCCCCATGGAGTCACACTGCCAGGGTTCAAATCACCACATTTGCCACTTATCAGCTATGTGAGCATGGGTGGATTGCTTTATCTCTCTGCGCTCTGCTTCCTTGAGTGAGTCAGCTGCGAGAACAGTCATGTGCGGTGCGATGGCCTCTTGGTCACACATGTGATGGCAGCTTCACATCTGTTATCTAAGGACAACAGGGCCATCTTAGTTTATATAAGAACACCGTGGCGCACACTCACAGAACGGTAGAATGGCCTCGCCATGTGTTTCTCGGAACTCATCCAGAGATGCTAAAGGGCTGAATTGTCTTTCCCTTGGGGAGCTGATGGAAGGCTGGAATGAGAGAAGCCACAGTGAGAATGTGACACAGGCCTGGCTCCTAGGGGATGCTCATGAGGGCTAATTATTGTCACTTCCTGCTCTGGCTCCTTTAAACCTTCTGTCTGTCACTTCCAGATCATCCTTGTCACCTGTAAAGATGCAGCAAGCCCTCCTGGACACTTCTTGATTGGGCTTCCAGTTTGTTTTGTCCCAGCCTCCCCAAGCTTCCCCAAGCCTGTGTTATCAGCCCACTCCTTCCTGGAGCTTCTTTTACTCCCCTATCTACTGTGTCTGGCTGTAGTAGCGTTCCAGTTGTTTCTCTTTCTTTCTCTCTCTTTCTATCCTTCCTTCTTTACAGGGTTTCTCTGTGTAGCTTCGGTACCTGTCCTGAAACTAGTCCTTGTAGACCAGGCTGGCACCAAACTCACAGAGATCCACCTGCCTCTGCCTCCCAAGTGCTGGGATTAAAGGCGTGGACCACTGCCGCCCAGCTTTCATTTCTATCTCAATAAATAAAGCTTGCCTGAGGATGAGAGAGTAAAACAGCCCCACTGGTCAGCCTTGGAGACAAAGCAGTGGGAACACACACCTTTAATCCCAGCAGCCACACAAGTTGCCATAGAAAGGGGGTGGTGCAAGCCTTTAATCCCAGAACTAGAGAGGATTATAAAACAGAAGGAGACAGTTCTCACCCAGTCTCATTCTGAGATTACTGGAGGCAGGATCGCCATTTCGGACTGAGGTAGAGAGGTAAGGGCCAGTGCTGGCTGCTTTGCTTTTCTGGTCGTCAGGTTGAACCCCAATATCAGTCTCTGAGCTTTTATTAATTGTGCTTCATCTAGCCTCTGATTCTACCACAGTTCTGAAGTAGTCAGGGTCACCATGTCCTTGAAACACAAGAAATGCAAATGGTCTGGGCACAGTGTTGCATTTCTGCAGTACGTGCTACTAAGGAGGTGGCGGCAGGAGGGTAAAAAAATTCAAGGCCAGCCTGGGACTCTTAGCAAGCAAGACTGTGTTTCAGAATAAAGCCTAGCATGATGGAGAGAGACCCTGGACTCGGTCATCAGGATTGGCTAAAAATGAAAATGGCTTTCTTGACCCTTGACTTCCTGCCTCAGTTGCTCCTTTTGTAATGGTAGGTGGTGTGGCCCCAGCTCTGCCTCCTTATCTTTTATCTGGTCTTTCTTGTGGTTCGCACCCCCCCACTGCCCACCCCCAGTGTTTGCTCTCCTCCCCTATTGTTAGAGCTGTTTTCAGTTCAAGGGTCTGTTCTGCCTCTTTCGGGTGATCTTAGCAGCCCCGTGGCACAGCAGCCCCGTGGCACAGCAGCCCCGTGGCACAGCAGTCCCGTGGCACAGTTTGTTATGCCTTCCACCTGTTATTGGGCTGAGTCCTCTCCCTCCTCAAATTTGCATACAGAATCCATAACCCCCGAATGTGGCCATATTTGGAGAGATGGCCTTTGAGGAAGTAATGAGGGGTTAACAGGAAGAGCTATGATCCAAGAAGACAGGTGTCATTATGAAGGGGGAAGGGACAACAGATCCATCTCCCTCCAGAAAAAAATGGTCATGTGGAGAAAACTTGTCGGGGTCCGGTGCTAGCCCAGACTCTCAATTATTTCTCTACAAGACCTCAACATAAACTATTTCTCTCTGGGCCAGCGTGGAGGATGCGGGAATAAAGACGACTCACATGGTTTCATCAGGAGGGAGATTCTCAGTGGTCCTTCAGGAAGTCCTGAGTTCACATCCTGAAGAATTCCTCTCGTTTATTCTCCAAACAGTCTTTATACCAAAACTTAACGTAGGGAAAATACATTAGCATTCTGTCTCCTAGATAACCAGGTGAATGGCTTTTCATCACGTCCACAACTACCTGTCTGCTCTGTGTGCTAGCTGTCGCGCAGGCTTGATTCAGCATCTCTGTGAGGCATCCTCCAAATTACAAAGGAAGGAGCAAAACATCCTGACCTTTTGTTAGGTTAGTGATAGCCTGTCTGGAAGTTTATGTGACCCTTCTCAGGTGTGACCTATGGCTCGATGGCTTGGTTGCCATATCATATATCATATCATATCACATCATATCATATATCATATCATATCATATCATATCATATCTGGGCCTACAGGAACTGCAGCAAGAAGACTGCTGTCTACAAATCAGACACGCAGGCCTCCCTGAAACCACCCTGGGTTACCTCTTGGATTTCTTGGTTCTAGAGCTGTGATACAATAAAAACTTGTGGTTACTTGGTGTACGGCATTTTGTTAGAGCAGTCTGAGGCAGGCAAGCATAGGGGACAGCTTAGCAGTGTGGAACTCCGCTTGGTTTGGTTTGGAGCAATGCACACATTGCTCTTCTAATAATGCTCTAAGCGGTCTAGAACCTTCACCCGCACGCTGTGTTGGCAGTCTAGAACCTTTGCCTGCATGCTGTATTGGCGGTCTAGAACCTTCACTCACACGCTGTGTTGGCAGTCTAGAACCTTTGCCTGCATGCTGTATTGGCGGTCTAGAACCTTCACCCACACGCTGTGTTGGCAGTCTAGAACTTTTGCCTGCACACTATATTGGCGGCCTAGAACCTTCACCCGCACGCTGTGTTGGCAATCCAGAACCTTTGCCTGCGTGCTGTATTGGTGGTCTAGAACCTTCACTTGCATGTACGATGTATGCACACCCCTCTTTAAACAATGCTCGTGGGAACCTGTCAATAACAAAGGATCTCACAACCCCTTCTCCAAACAATTCACCTTCCCCACCATGGACAGTTTTTATTAAAATGTCTTCGGAGCACATGTGGGTAGGAAGGTAGGGGGCTGATGTGGCCTAGGCTGGTCTGGGGTAAATGCTCAGTAAGGCAAAGTCTGTCCTCTGAATGATCTTAGAGAGAATCCCCATTGCCACGCATTCCTGTGTATACAGTGGGCGTGCACATGGTTGAAACAAGAGGTGTTGGGCTGCAGAGGTAACTCCGTGGTTAAGAGCACTGACTGCTTTTTCAGAGGATCTGGGTTCAATTCCCAGCACCCATACGGCAGCCCACAACCGCTGCCGCTCCAGCTATAGGGATCTGACGCGTTCTCCTGGCCTCCACAGGTACTGCACAAATGTGATGCGCAGACTTACACACAGGCAAGACACTCAGGCACCTTAAATTAGATCATTAGATGCATCATGGAAGGTAATATGTGTATAGGGAGCAAAGGCTTATACAATCTGTCTGCCAATCAAGCAGAACCTCTTAGGCTGTGTTCCTTAGCAACCTAACCCCATGCACCCATGGAAGAATCCCAAGCAATAGCTGCAACTGATGTGGGAGGTCCTTTTGTATATGTGTTGCTTCTGTTTTTTTCTTTTCAAGACAGGGTTTCTCTGTGGCTTTGGAGCCTGTCCTGGAACTAGCTCTTGTAGACCAGGCTGGCCTCAAACTCACAGAGATCCTCCTGCCTCTGTCTCCCGAATGCTGGGATTAAAGGTGGGCACCACCACCGCCCGGCTATGTGTTGCTTTTATTGGTTAATGAATAAAGCTTTTCTGGCCAGTGGCTTAGCCGAGTAAAAGCCAGGTGGGAAATCTGAACAGCGATAGAGAGAGTAAGCAGGCGGGGTCAAAGAGACTCATGTAGCCGCCAAAGGAGTAACATGCCACAACGGTAAGTCACAGCCTTGTGGCAATACACAGATTAATAGAAACGTGTTAATTTAATAGTAAGAGTTAGCCAGAAAGGAACCTAAGACATTGGCCAAACGGTGTTGTAATTAATATAGTTTCTGTGTGATTATTTGGGTCTGGGCAGCCGGGAAACAAAAGCGCAGGCTCTGATTCCATGGAGCCCTTGAGTACTTAATCTTGTGGGCCACTGCTAATCCCAATAATCCTCCTAATCTGTATTATCGCTTCCCTTCTAAATAGTTTCCTTGTTACTTTGTGACCCATGTGTGCTTTTATTTCAATTCCTTAAATAAGATGCCGGGAACCCGCAAATGCCCAGCCCTGGCTCCAATGGCCGGTAACATGCTGAGCCTGCTAACACAGTCCCTAAACATACCTGCTGGCTTCTACCTCTGGCACACATGGCAGAGGTTAGTGGCTACAGACAGCAGCCAATCATTCACCCCCCGCCCCTTATGTAGCTCAGCTGTTCAACTGTATGCGGCTCATTGGTTTTCCTGGTCTTGGCCGGGCTGACGTATATATCGACAGTCAGCTGTAAGGCTGGCTGGACCCTGGACGCTTAACTTAGTGACCTCAGTTAGGCGGGCTCATGTTCGTTCTGGAGAGTCCCTCATCCTCTTGCAAGGGGCCAGGGCTTGTTTCACGGCAGTGGAGCGATGTGCCAAGAAAATGAACAGGGAGAAGCTAGAAAAGAAGAGCCGCACGCTGGAGTCAGAGATCTGGACCTTTCTCTCACATCTGGCCCTTTGGCGGCTGGTTTCTTAACAGGAAGGCACTTTGGTTAAAGAACATGAACCACCCAAAACAAAAAACAAAACAAAAAAAAGCCGGGCAGTGGTGGTGCACGCCTTTAATCCCAGCACTCGGGAGGCAGAAGCAGGCGGATCTCTGTGAGTTCGAGACCAGCCTGGTCTACAAGAGCTAGTGCCAGGACAGGCTCCAAAGCCACAAAGAAACCCTGTCTCGAAAAACCATAAAAAAAAAAAAAAAAAAGAACCTGAACCAGGACTGTGCAGTGGTAGTAAGTACCCAGCATCCTCAGGTTCAGCTGACAGGACTCTGAGGGCTGTGGGGAGGGAGAGCAAGAGAGACCTGTCTCCTCCCAGGTGTCTGCTTTGGTAGCCTGGGCACAAAACACCTTGTACATAGAGCATGTGGGGGCTTCACAAACTGTTCCTGGCTCCTTAGTCTGCCATTTAGCCTGGGTAAGCACCATGATCTCTCAGTGTTCCTGAGCACAAGGCACCATAGCAACCCCTACCCTGAGGGCTGTTTGAGGATTAAATGAAATATTACATGGGAGCTGCGCAAACATGCCCGAGTACCCTACACATACTGTGATTACTGCTACCGTTCCATGTAGCCCTGCCCACCATGTAAGACTGTATCTCTAGTCTATAGGAAGCTAAGCCTTGGCACATTCGATAATCACCCTCATAGTACCGCTACTGTGGGGTCGTCTGGTTGCTGGCTGCAGCATCTCCAGAAACGCTTTTCTACCCTCCCCATCCAGTCTCCGTTCTCCAGCATGAGGGACCATAGTGGAAGCTGAAGAGAATGATTTAGGTTTTAGAATGTAGGTCTGAGTTACCTCCAGGACAGCCAGGTAGAGGCTTCTGGCCAGCCATTCAATCTGTCCAAACACGGAGCATAGAAATGACGACAGTGTAATCCCAGACCACGAGCCAGACCAGGATCAGCCATGCGGGGAGGTGGGGTGGTGTGACAGGAGGAAAGGGGCCCCAGGATAAGCATGCGTGGAGGTGGAAGAGGACCCTGTGCAGGAGCCGATGAGCAGCCGGAGGAGGAGGAGGGAAGGGCAGTCATACATCTGAGTTCACCATGGAGAGTCTTGGGTTTATGGGAGTGAACTTGGCACAATTATTAATTAGCACCTTTTCTCACTCTAGACAGTGACCCAGTTGGGATGATAAATCACAGGGTTGAGGAGGAGCAAGGAGAAAAATGGAGGCAAAGCACCATAGAAAGGACAAGTGGGAATTGGTCCACTTGGCTCAGACACGGCAGACGGATGAGCTTGACGGAGCGTGGAAAAGAGGGTGAGGTGTGTCTAAACTTCTGATGCTGAGACACCATGATGTCTACAGAGTTCAGGACCAGAAACCACAGAAATTACATATCCCACCCCACACCACAGTTTAAGGAAGTTTATGATTCTGGGTCCGACGGCTTCCCAACTGCCTTGGAGTGTCCACAGCCACATGCCGGGCACAGCACTGGGTCAAGCTGAAATCCAGACAAAAAGTGCCCTGATAGAGTTTAACAAACATGCCTGCGCCCTCGCAGGAGTCTGGCTGGAGTCAATGGAGAGGGTGACTCCGGGGAGTACTGACAGCTTCCTGACCCCCATTCAGGTTGGAAGTGTGTCCAGACTGGACGAGGAGAAGCCACTAGACAGAGACACTGATAGACAATGGGGGGTGCAGTGACGAATCGAGGTCTTTGGAGAGTCGGGAAGGAGAGAAACCTTCCAGACAGATGGAAGAGAGCCTAGAAATGATACTGAGGATTCGGGGGAAGTTACGACACATTGAATGATGGGTTTCTGGTGATGGAGGTGCTAGCTAAGTAGCCCTTTGTGGTCTACGGATGCATGATTTATGCAGATTTGTCAGAAGGTCCTCAGCCACGATGAAGAAGTTCTGCTCCTTGAAGCACATCCATGACGTTCAACTTCTCTCTGAAGTCTATTCCGGCTGGTTTCCCAGGCTGATCAGTAACTCTTAAAACAGCCAACATGGCTGCCCATCATTTTCCAAGCCCTTCCTAGCATGCTTCAACTTCCAAATTCGAAAATTATCTTCAAGATGAGTGACTTCCTGTACTTCCTCAAAGAGGTTCCTATATCCCTTCAGATGGTGCCTGGGAGGCTTCCCCTGTGTTGTAAGTTATGGGGGAGAGGTGTGTGGGTTGTGTTCCCAGCGCCTGGCTCCCAGCCCCCAGCTGCTGGCCCGCTCAGCCGCTGGTTGCTTGCTTATGCCCGAAATAACCACATGAGAACGGTATTCATTTAAACTCTGCCTGGCCCATTATCTCTAGCCTTTTCTTGGCTAGCTCTCACATCTAAACTAACCCCTTATAAAAGTCTGTATGTCACCATGAGGTGGGTGACTTACCGGACGGTTCTATGGTACTTCCATCTGCAGCAGGGGCCTCGTCTCAACTGGCCCACTTCCTTCTCTCTTCTCAGAACTTCCTTTCTGTCTACTCCACCCACCTAAGGGCTGACCTATCTTACAAGCCAGGCAGGGTCTTTATTTAACCAATCAAAGCACAAAAATACAGATGAACCCTCCTATTCCACCCCTGAGAACATCATCCTGCGGGAAAGTCACAGGCTCATGCCTGTACTCTGGCATCCAAACGGGAGCTCCCCTCTCAGCCACCAGTGACTGTCTCGTCCCATTGGGGTACTGAGTCTCAGTTTCAGGGCATATGTTTTGGGGCATGCCTTTCACGGCTGGCATGATGTAGTCTGAACTGTTCACGTCATGCTCTCAGTCTGAGTCCTTGTCCCCTGGTTGGGACCTCTATTTCTGGAGTCTGGGGAACTTTTAGGAGCTAGAAGCAGGGCCTGAGGGGAAGTCTTTCAGGGCTAAATGCGATCCTTGATTGCTGTTGTTTTCTGCTCCCTGGTCTGTTGTGATAGCAACAGTCTCTCCCATACACGCCCACCGCCAAGATCTGAGCTGTCACGAGTAAAGTTTACATCTGGATGATTCTGAGGCATCGGCAGGATTTGCAGACCACCAGACGACCCCCCCCACACACACACACACAGAACGTTGGATGAAGATGGTGAAGGTTTTCCTGTCACTGAATAGTAACTTCAACTTCACAGACATGGCTGTCTTTGTAAATGCAGCTCCAAGAGGGTTCACTTGGAAATCCCAGGAGTCGGGGTGGGGCTGGGGAGAGGGGGCTCAGGTGTTCTGCATCCCAATCTGGAGTTATAGGTATAAACCCAGGAAGAATAGAAGGGCTGATGGAGATGGTGACATGGCACAAGTGGATTAGACCCTCGACAGAGATGGAGCGGATCTTTAAATGAGCTGTAGCCGAGAAGAAGAGAGAGGACTTCCAGACGTCCTCATCCTGTTGTGTGCATCTGTGGCTGGAGGCAGAGGGGAATTCCCGGCACGAAGCGCAGCCCTTCTCTCCCCTGAGTGCCCCCCAATCCTGTCTTCCAGTGTTGTACCCCCAGCCCAGGTTTGAGCTCTATTTTCCCTCCTGAGGACGCACTGTCTTGATCTATCTGAGCTGTGTCCCCACTGCTCGCTGGTCACCTACCCTAGCGGTCTCAGCTACCCAGTAACACCTCATTTAGTTTAAACTATTCTTCCTGCCCCTAGCATGTATCAGGGGCTGTCGGGCTGAGGGAGACAATTGACACCAAGTAGGCATGGATCATGCCCTACTGTGGAGTGTGATAACTAAAGCAAGCCACCACAGCATCATGAGAAAGTGTGAGGACACATGCCACCACCGAGCACTGGATAATGGTATCATAGTGGCCCAGCAGTGTGAGCTCTTGGAGTCCTTGTTCCCTCCCACCTCACCCTTCTCAACCCGCCTAGCTGCCCTTGTGCTAACTGAAGGTTGGGTTTACCCCACTTCCCCCACGGCTTCTTGATGAGCCTCTTGCATATGTATTCCAAGCCCCCTCTATACAGTTATCTGAGTTTTCCAGGGTCCAAACAACATCATGCTAGTCTCAAGATTAGAAACTGCTGGAAAGATTTACAGGAGAGACCAGTGCGTGGTCCATCCAGCAACTGTGACACAGAAGTAGTTTATAAAGCAAGTTCCAGGCTAACCAGGGCATGTAGCAAGACGCTTGTGCCAAAACAAACCAAAGCTAGTGGGATAGCTCAGCCCTCAGTCAGCCTGATGACCCAAGGTTGAACCCAGGGGTCCACATAGCGGAAAGAGAGAACTGATCTCCCCAAGTCATCCTTTGACCTCCACACTTGAGCCACGGGAAGCCAGCACCCTCCCACACCCCCACACATGGGAGGTGGAGACGCACACCCATACATACAAAACAAAGAAAATGTAATAAAAACTTTTGAAAGCAACAAAACTAATAAAAATCAAAACAAACCAACAAACCACAGGGACTAAAAGGAGAAACAGTGAAAAACTCCTTAGTGATAAAAGAATTTGACAATTTCCAGCATATGAGCAAAAAATAGATGCACACATACGCATGTGTGGGCAAATCATGAAAGACTTGCTAAAACACATAAATAATGTGATGAAACTAGATTGGATGCTTCTCCTCTAAATTAGAGAATGCAAGTGCCTGGGAACCATCTGATAAATTGGTCACATTTTAGGCCATAAAGAAATCCTTTAAGGCTGGAGAGATGGCTCAGCAGTTAAGAGGACTGACTAATCTTTCAGAGGACCTGGGTTCAATTCCCAGCACCCACATGGCAGCTCACAACTGTTTGTAGCTCCAATTCCAGGGGATCTGACACCTTCACAGATTTACATGCAGGCCAAAAACCAATGCAAATGAAAAAAGAAAGAAAGGAAGAAAGAAAAAAACAATAAAAAGAAAGGAAGGAAGGAAGGAAGGAAGGAAGGAAGAAAGAAAGAACGAACGAACTCTGGTTATAATGGAGAAAGGCTAGTTCTGAATAACCAAAGATTCAAAGTTAGGGTGTGGAGGAGCACACCTTTAATCCCAGTACTGGGAGGCAGAGGCAGGAGGATCTCTGTGAGTTTGAGGCCAGTCTGGTCTACAGAGTGAGTTCCAGGATAGGTAGGGCTACACAGATAAACCCTGTCTCAGAAGAAGAAAAAAAAAAAAGGAGAGAAAGAGAAGGAAGGAAAGAAAGACTCAAAGTCACTATCATCTGGAAATAATTTAAAAATTTATCCAAAACATTAAAAAAGTTAAAAATTTACAACAGACTGTAAAATTATTTATAAAGTAGTAATAAATCCTTTTAAAAGAGATGTATTTGTGTGTGTGTGTCACATGTTGTGATGGTGATTCTGGAGGCTAGAAGAGAGTGTCAGGCTGTCTCACGTGGGTGCTGGGAACTGAGCTCAGGTCCTTTGGATGAGCGGCAGCATCTTTAACCGCTGAGCCATCTTTAACCGCTGAGCCATGTCTCTTATCCAATAAACCCTTTGAAACATCCAAAATGAAGACATCAAACCTTTCTCAAGACTTCCTTTCCTGGTGGTCGAGGGCTCTTTCCAGTTTTGTGGCTCTGACGCCCCATCCATGTTCCTCTCTGCAGTCCACTTCCTTCCTTCCACGTTCTCCTCAATCTTTCTTTCTTCCTGTTTTGTCTTCCTCCCTCCTTCCTCCCTCTTTCCTCCCTCCCTCCTCCCTCCTCCCTCTCTCCTCCCTTCCTCCTCCCTCTCTCCTCCCTCCCTTCCTCCCTATCTCCTCTCCCTCCATCTCTCTGTCTCCCTCCCTCCGGCCCTCCTTCCCTCCATCTCTCTCTGTCTCTGTCTCTCTCTGTCTCCCTTCTTCCCCCACTCCAGGGTTTTATAGAGCCAAGGTTGCCCTTGGACTGTGGATCCTCTTGCCTGTCTCACTGGTGCTAGGATGGCAGGTATATGCCATCTGCCCTCGTCTATGCAGTGCAGGGGCCAAATCCAAGGTTCTGTGCAGAGCAGGCAAGCTCTCGACCCGCTGGGCTACACCCCAGCCATGCCAGATCCTGGATCTGCTTTCTCTGTTATCTTCTCCACAGCTCTGCACGTGTTCTTGGGCTGTCATCCCTTCTTTCCTGCTTAGAAAATTCCTCACGTCAGGCACAGTGAAGCCGGCCTGAGTTAGCACTCTGTGAGGTGGAGAAGGCAGATTTTGAGTTTAAGGCCAGCTGGGGCTACACGGATTGTCTCAAACACAACACAACCCTCTAATTTGTTCTTTGAGACTCATCTCAACTGCCTCCTCTTTGGTGAGACCTCAGAATCGTTAGTCTGCATTCCCCTAAGCACCCCCTTTGGAGCCCTTCTGCTGATAACAGAACCTCATTGAAGGCCACAGTCATGTCCTCGGTCAGCAATTTCTACCCTATTGATGCTAGACTCCTAAGTTCCCTGCCCCTTTTCCTTCTACCTTACTGGAAGGTACCTTACTGGGCTTCTCCCCACCACCTTCAGAGCAAACACGGATTTATTAAAAAGTGAGAAAGAACTCCTGGGAGTTGTAGGGGCTCCGCGGGAGGAGTACTCCGGGTACACTTTTGTGGGCGGTGTTCCTCTAACTCAGTTGATATTGCTGGAGAAAAGCTAATGGGAACAAGACAGCAGACAGCGTTCAGACACAGCCATGGGTTGCTGTGTCCTGACTCTCCACCGTAGGTGGCCTCTCCAGAGGGCTGCTCCTGAGCCCTTCGCACTCTGGTTCCCAGGATATGTCCCAAAGGCTTCTCGCATCCTTGGAGATGGAAATAGAAGGCTTTGTTTATTCGTTTATTTATTTATTTATTTACGGTTTTGCCCCTTGCCCCTCCCCATGAGGGCTGTGCCCAGAGTCTTCCAGAGCAGCAGCTCAGTCTGTAGGTCTGACCCCTTTGGGGGTCACATACCACAGATCCCGCATATCAGATATTTACATCACGATTCTTAACAGCAGCATAATTACAGTTATGAAGGAGCAAGAGAAATGATTTCATGGTTGGCAGTCACCCCTACACGAGGAGCTGTGTTAAAAGTCACAGCATTAGGAAGGTTGAGAACCACCGGGCAGCAAACTAAGGACCACATCTGACACCCCTCCAGGTCCACGCCCTGTCCTCTCTCCAGATCTCCAGCCCCATTTCCTCTGATTTCTCCGATCTCTAGGTATCTCTCTGGAAACCCGCTTCAAGGTCACTGTCAAGGTGAAATCCTAGCCAGCTCTCCAAGGCTCTGCCTCTCTCCAGGTTTTGAAACTCACCTCCTGGGCTGAGGGACATCCCTCACTCTGGGTCAGTGCCCACAGCTCTGGCTGCATGAAGAGTAGCCTCTGACAGCAGGGTCCAGGGCAACTGGCAAGGGTGTGAAGAGGTGGAATCCAAGCCCACAGAAGTACAGGGGATTAGGGTTGCCTTGGTGAGTCAGAGGCAAAAAAAAAAAAAACTCTAGAAAATATGCCCCAAGGGCACAACCAGGAGCCTTTCTTAAAGGCCAAAAGCAAACAGCTTTGTGAACCTTCCAGAAGCTCCTGCCTCACTGTGTCCCAGCTAAGCCACCCTGTAAAGCACAGCCTTGGGCCATGCAGCACTGAGGAGGTGGACCCGGTGCTGTTTTGAAGTCAAGGGATGCACTAGATACCAGGGAGACAGAGAGAAAGCAGACAATACAGTAGACAATAGCATTGCGTCCTAAGGGCAACAAGAAAACATGCGGAGAGCTGGGATCACTGGCACTCCGCTGTGGCCCAGGAGACCCCCCC
>JAQHUG010000057.1:2731715-2748884 GCA_028555095.1 Dicrostonyx torquatus | reverse complement strand
GACAGGTACCGTTCAGTGAATCTTCTAGCTGGACACAAGCTCAACTTCTGCATGTCTTCGTCAATAGGGTCCGCCCAACAGATTGTGGGCAGCAGCAGGTGACCTGTGATGTTTGGGGGTTCCACAGGACCCCTTTGGCCAATAATCCAACAAGATATGCCCATCCATCCTTGGTCTGGAAGTTTTACTTGGTGATATAAGATGACTAGTTGAGGCATTGTCTTCCCCGGTCTACGGTGACTCCTTGTAGGCTCCTTACATATGTATGTGTATTTTAGGAAGCTTCCTAAGCAGTAGGTTTCCATGCGGTTTTTCAAATGGCCTTTAGTATCAGCTGTCCCTTCCCCTATTCCCTCGAGCTTCCTACCCTCTTCCTGTTTAATCCTCATTTCCCTTTTCTCTATATTCTATTTCCCCTTCCTTGGGAGATCCTCTCCTCTGCCCTGGTTTCTTACTTGGTACCCAACCTCTGTAGTTGCTGAGACTGTAGCACACATATCAACAACTGCAAAAGCTAACACCTCCATCTGAGAGACAACATGCAATGCTTGTCTTTTGGGGTTTGGGTTTCCTCACTCAGGATGATTTTTCCTAACTCCATCCATTTGCCTACAGATTTTACGATTTAATTTTTGATAGCAGCTGAATACTGTTTTTCAGTGCACGTGTACCACGCTTTCATTACCCGCCTATCATTGATGACATCTAGACTGTTTCCGATCTCTCGCTATTATGATAGAGCAGCAATGAACATGGATGAGTATCTCTATAGTAGGGTATGGAGTCCTTTGGGTGTATGCCCAAGAGTGGTACAGTGGATCCTGAGGTAGATTGATTCCCAACTTCCTGAGGACTTTTCCCATTGATTTACATAGTGGCTGTGCCAGTTTGCACCCCCACCAGCAATGAATAAATGCTCCCCTTCCCCTGCATCCTTGCCAGCACTAGCTGTCATTTGTCTTATTGATCTCAGCCCTCCTGACAAAATAAAACTTTCCGTTTATATTTAATCTTTATTTCCCTGATGACTAAGGATATTGAACATTTCTTTAAGTCCTTCTAGGCATTTGTGTTCCATCTTTTTTAAAAAAACAAAAAAAACCAAAAAAAATGTATTTATTTATTTGTTATGTATACAATATTCTGCCTGTGTGTATGCCTGCAGGCCAGAAGAGGGCACCAGACCCCATTACAGATAGTTGTGAGCCACCATGTGGTTGCTGGGAGTTGAACCCAGGACCTTCAGAAGAGCAGGCAGTGCTCTTAACCTCTGAGCCATCTCTGCAGCCCCTGTGTTCCATCTTTTAATATCACCCAGCTACAAACCCTGAAACCTACAATAGTAACCTCCCCGCAAGATTCGCTGGTGCAATAGTGGTACAAATGCTATGGGAGTAACCAACCCCTCTTAAAAGTGGCTTTAAGGTCCACTCCATGGGATGGAACCTGTACCTGACACTGCCAAAGTGGCCAAGAACTTGAGACTAGATAGGTTATGGGCCTAGAGGAACCCTAGACTGTTATTCTGTTAAAGGAACATAGCAGCGAAATGATTCCTGGTGACATATTGCTACACCCATTGTCTCAGGGTTTTTATTGTTGTGAAGAGACACCATGACCGTGACAACTTTTATAAATGAAAACATTGAATTGAGGGAGCTGGCTTACAGTTTCAGAGGCTCAGTCCATTACCAGCATGGTGGGGAGCATGGCAGCACGCAGGCCGACGCACAGGGAACGCTACAGAACAGGAAGCAGAAGGATTTCAAGGACCAGAGATGGTGCGTGACTCCAAGGAAAGATTGCCTTCCAGACATAACAGGATCCATACACGCGTGAACTTACAGAGATTGCAGCAGTACACAGAGACCTACACAGATACAAGCCAGAAGGAGTACTAGCCCTGAGAGGGGGAAATGGACACAGGGTCCCGCCCTTAACCAAGAAGTTACTTGCAATTGACCCGTGGGCAAAGGGGAACTCAATTTTCTCCAATGGAGTGTCACTGGGTATAGTAAGACACTTTTGGGCAGACACCATGCCCGGGAATAGTTGACCAACACAAAACAAATTCCATGGCTGTATCTGTGTGTCACATAAACATAAAGGAGGCTTTATGTTTCTTTTTGCCATTTTTTTTGTCTTACTGGTTTGTTTTGACTTTTGATTTTGTAGTTTTGTGGGGTTATTTTTTAAAGAGAGGGAAAGACAGAGAACATATGGGGTGGGTAGGGGAGTGGGAAAGATCTGGGATCATGGAAAAATTTAATTTAAAAAAGTTGTGGATGGTTCACACGCCTATAATAGCAGCACTAAGAAGGCAGAAGCAGGAGGATTGATGTCAGTTCAGGGACTTACAGCATAGAGAGTTCTACATCAAAAATTCCAAGCTAGCTAAGGCTAAGTAGATATGACTGTAATAGTCTGCGCAGTCCCTTTAAGAGACTACCCCCCGCCCACTCCCTCCCCCATCTGCCTAGGCAAGCTGATCTTCCCTTCCAGCCTGAGTCTCTCCCTTTTCATCTCTCCCCTTTTCTCTTTCTCTGCCTCTCTCTCTGCTCTTGTCCCTTCTCACCTTTCCCCTTCATAACTCACTAAATAAATATCCAACCTCACTGGGCCATCTCTGTCTCTCTCTCACCTGCCACGCGGTTCCTTGCCTGGGACCCGCTGGCCCTCATGGGTCTGGCTGCCTTCATGGCCCACCGTGGTCTCAGGACCCGCTGCCCACTGCTGCCACTCAGGGACCCGCAGCATTTTATCTAAACCATGACAATAACCCTGTCTCAAAACACCAAATATGTCTATATTCTCTCTTGTTGTTCTCTGCCACGTATGCCAGGCTGACCAGCACACAAGCCTCTGGGGATCCATCTGTCTCTACCTCCCATCTCAGCACAGGGGCCCTGGGACTGCAGATGCTGCGTTGTGTCTGCCTTTTTACAGGTTCTGAGGATTTGAACTCTGATCTTCACAATTCCACCGGAAGCGCTTTTCAAACAGAGCCATCCGCCTAGCCTCTGACTCTTTTTAGGAGATCCACTGTACCTCAGAGGGCCCTGGAAGCTACTGCACCCTTCCAGGGAGCTCTCATTTTTCTGGAAGCAGCCCCCACCCCACACACCAATCAGCAGCAATGCCTGTCGCTTAAGCGCTGAACTCTTTGCAGCAGGTGATGGCACCAAGCTGAGCCAGACTAGTCAAGAGTTTTCCTAACCTCTGTGTCTTCTGAAATGTGATAATTCACCTCTTGCTCAAATTCTGTACCACACAACAATATGGCTGTTTCTAGTTCCATCTTGCTCAGGTGAGTTCTAGTTGTTTCAATTCTTGCAATTAAATGACGTGCAAAAATTCAGGTCACTTGGGTTTTTTTTTGTTTGTTTGTTTTGTTTTGTTTTTTGGAACAAGGTCTTATATCGGCCAATGGCCCTGAATCCATTGTACTATGAATTCACTATGAGATAGGCCTTGACCTGATCCCTTTGCTCCACTTCCCAAGTGTTGGGATTGTAGGTGTGTATCATCATCCCTGTCCGCACCCAAGTGAAAACTCTCCAATATTTATGGAAGTGTTAGACTCCAGCTATTATTTGGTTTCTCTTGTCCAGCATGAAGGCTTTAGTCAGGCCATTTCAGGTCCTGGCTCTGCTTTTTGCTGAGTTCTCTCCCAGGCAGTGACTCTTAGAAGCAGCTGTAGGACATGGTGAAGACAATTTTTTAACTTTTGTTTTGCTTTGCTTTTGTTTGTTTGTGGTTTGTGGTTTCAAGACAGAGTTTCTCTGTGTAGTCCTGGCTGTCCTGCAACTTACTTCTTTGTTGTAGGCCAGGGCTGGTCTTGAACTCATGGGAATCTGCCTGCCTCTGTCTCCAGAGTGCTGGGATTAAAGGCCGGTTGCCCCCCCCCCCGGGACAATTTGCGGGAAGGAATTCTCTTCCCAACACGCAGGTTCTGATCCAGCTGAGGTTGTCAGGTGCCCTTCACAGTTGAACCACCTGGCCGGCCCATGGCCCTTACTTCTTTTCTTCCTGACAGTACCTCCTGTGCTGGGACTGCGGGTCTGTGCCGCCTGCCCTGGTTTATAGAAGCTAAGACTCAAAACAAGGACTTGGTAAACACTAGGCTAGGAAAACACCCTATCAGCTGAGATACAGCTGCTCACATGTCCACTCTGAGGCCTGGGGTTTTACAGGGAGGCTCTGCCTCTGCTCCATCCAGCTCCTAAACCAGCTCTTCTGGGAAAAGCCCAGCCAGTTGACGGATATGCCCCAGAGGAGATGTGTACTTCCTGAAAAGGAAGAGGAATTGGGAGCCATTAGGTGTTGGGCACCCTGCCTAAAAACAGAGAAATGACTCACAAGCTGTGGAAGGGAAAAGTGAGCCTGAGAATTAAAAACCGTTCAGGAGGCAGAAAATTCTGGAAGTCTGTCTGATGCAATCCTCTCACCTGCACGGCAGACGCCTCTTCAGGTGGAGGCACAAGCCATGAGGAGGGCTCAAAGAGTCCGTCTCAGGAGGGCACAAAGGCTCAGGTCAGGAATGCTGACCACCGTCCCCTCCCCCACCCCAGCCTCTGTGGTCTGAAAGCCAGATCTGGACAAGGCTTGATCTGTAGATGTCGTTCTGGTGATAAGAGGCGTCGAGAACTTGGGCGGTCCATGCTCCGTTGGCATTCCTGACTCCCAATTTTATTAAATTAGGTCCTTTGGACAATGTTTTATTGCTTTCAGGTCTCGCTTTTAAGATTTTCGGGGTCTGCCCAGAAGTTGAACACCACACTTATGGCAGAACACGGAAATCATTACATGCTTCTGTGTAGAAGAGACCAGAACGTCCCTGATTTTACTTTTGAAAGGATGACTCTGACAGCTGCAGGAAGAGCGGAGTAGGTGGAGATGGGGAATCAGCCCTAAGAGACCATTTCACAGGCCAGCGCTGTAGTCCCTGAGTAGAATAGCGCTTGCATTTTGTCTGCAGCGGTGGCAATGACAGGAGACAGAGAAGAACTGATTCGAGAGGCGGAGGTGGCTTAGTGGGTGAGAACCCTTGCTGTGACCTGGGGTCCCGAGTCTGCACAGCTTGGGAGGGAATGTGGATCTAGGGAGCTTAGTGATGGAATACCCACCCAGAATCCTCCTCCGGTCTCTTCATGCACTCAAGTGTAGGGAATTTCCACCACGGAGCTATACTCCAGCCTTAATATCTATTCTTGAGGAGTCTTAATGTCTTGACAATATAGCTGTTTGGACCAAACAACCTCTAAAATCCCTCTGATCAAATAATCCATAGGTTTGTTATAGAACACAATGTAATAATTCTGACACAATCCCACCATGATCATACTAGATTCTCATTGCAACTGTGGGAGTGTGGGAGTGTATGTGTGTGCATGTGAGTGAGTGTGCATGTGAGTGTGTGTGTGAATGTGACTATGTGTGTGCATGTGAGTGTGTGTGTGTGAATGTGAGTATGTGTGTGCATATGAGTGAGTGTGTGTGCGCGTGTGAGTGAGTGTGTGTGCGTGAGAGTGTGTGCATGTGAGAATGTGTGAGAGTGTGGGAGTGTATGTGTGTGCATGTGAGTGAGTGTGTGTGTGTGTATGTGAGTGTGTGTGAGAATGTGTGGGAGTGTGGGAGTGTATGTGTGTACATGTGTGTCTGTGAAAGTGTGTGCTTGTGAGAATGTGTATGTGCATGCGTGTGTATGTGCACACATACACGCATTTTTTTTCCTAGTTTATGAATTAGGAAACTCATGTTTGGGGAGTTTACATGATTAACTCAAATGCCAATAAAATTAGAAGCAGCTTTAAACCCAGGCCCTTTAAGTGGAGAACCCACCCAGTTCCTCTGCGGTGGGAACTGATGACTTCTGAGCAGTGACAGGAGTGATATGGCTGGGTGGAGGAAAGACTATAGGGCAGGAGGAGACAGGAGCTCAGTGCAGTCTGGGGTTTGGTGGAGACACATGGAGTCTGGAGATGAAGTCTGAGGACAGGATCACCCCCTTGGTCTGAGCATTGGTAGAGGTAAAAGAACTCTCTAGCGCCTGGCCACTCTGCTTCTCTGATCTTCAGCATTAACCCCTATCTCTGACTCTGGGTTTTTATTTTTAACACCAATTAGAATTCGTGCTACAGGCTACAGGACATGGGGGCTCACAGCTGTAATCCCAACTGTGGTGGTTTGAAAGAAAATGACCACCAAAGGGCGCGGCACTATTAGGAGGCGTGGCCTTGCTGGAGGAAGTGTGTCACTGTGGGGGTGGGCTGTGAGATCTCCTATGTTCAAGGTACATCCAATGACACAAGGCGGTTCTTGTTGCCTTTGGATCGAGTGTAGAGCTCTCAGCTCCTTCTTCAGCACCATGTCCAGCTGTGTGCTGCCGTGTCCCACCGTGATAATAAGGGACTAAGCCTCTAAACTATAAGTCAGCCCCAGTTAAATGTTTTTCTTTATACGAGTTTGCCCAGGTCACAGCGTCTTTCCACAGCAATAGAAACCCTAAGACACCAACTCTTGAGAACGAGGCAGGAGGATGGCCATGAGTTTGAGGCTAGCCTGAGCCTCAGAGTACATTCTAGACCAATCTGGGCAACAGACTGAGACACTGTCTCAAAAGAACAGATCAGGAGACTGGAGAGATGGTTCCGTGGTTAAGAGCACTGACTGTTCTTACAGAGGACCCCGGTTTGGTCCCCAGTACCTACTTGTTACTGCATAACAGCCTGTAACGCCAGTTTCAGGGAACCCCATGCTTCCTCTGACTTCTGAGAGCCCTGCACGCACAAGGTATAACACATACAGCCAGGTAGACTCTAATGCACCCGAACCAAACAAATCAATATGGAGAAAAACGTAAAAGAATAGAACACAGCGGCAAAAGTGGATTCAGTGTGGTGCCGTGACCACGCAGCTACTGGGCGGGTGGGCTCCATGCACTCGCCAGTCTTCCCGTGTGGGTGCCAGTTTTGATCTAGGCATACTGGTTTGTGACAAGGAGCTTAATGTATATAAAATCACTCACCCAAATGTCCTGAGGGGTCACCGCTTCATGTCAGAGGATCAGAGCTGCCTGTGTGCCTAGGGATCCCCTAGAGAGAAGCACGGTGGAGCCCACACTTTCCTGCTGCTTGCATCTGTTGTCACTAGAATAGCAGGCCCAGCTGGCAGCTGGCTGGACCTTTGTGACCAACCTGTGCTCATCTTCCTCTAGGCTGCAAGCTGTTAACTCCTGCCCAGACCCGCATGGGGCAGTGTGGGGAGGGAGCGGGCGCTGCTGACCCTACTCAGCGGCGGCAGACTCCACACTGGCAGCGATTCTCCCGCGAGGGTAGACGGCCTCTGGGCCAGACCTCTTATCAGACCTGCCCACGTCTGACCCTTCGAAAGCAGTTCATTTTTTTGGAGTATTCTGGCTTTCACATGATTCAAAGCAAGGCTGAGCCAAGTTCTAAGTCCAGCTTTGAAATGTTTATCTCCCCTGTCCAGAACGGGAGGAGAGTAAGTGGCCATGGCTGGTGGGTGGGGTAAACATGAGGTCACCCTACAACGCCAGGAGCACATGACCACACAGGTGGCCACCAGCCTTGAACTCCCGACAGCTTCCAGAAGCTGTGGCCCCTGTTGGTTTGAGGGGACTGTTTCCTTACACCTGTCATCCTCAGGAAAGCTTGTCTAGTTTCTGCCTGTAGAGTCTCCAGAGCTGAGGAACAGTTACATACTACAGTCACCACATAGCCCGCTTACCTAAGCACCTCTCAACAAAAGCGACTACGGCTTAGAGACACAAGGTTGTCCTGCAGGAACTGTGGCAGGGGTGGGGGCAGGAGGGGGGACTCCCCTCTTCTGTGACATCTGATCTCTGTCCCAACCTAGGCCAAAGCAGCGAAGCCACATTTGGGGTGAACTGCACAAAACTAGTGTTTTCCCAATCAAATAGGTTGGATGTTGGCAGCTTCATTTTTGGTTAATAATCCAATCTTGTAACATGAGGAACGGCTTGTTGGGGCTCCTGTTCTGCCCAGTTCCCACAGCCAGTAAATCCCAAAGAAAATCACACTCAGGTCTACATAAGTTATAAACTGATTGGTCCATTAGCTCAGGCTTCTTATTAACTCTTATAATGTATATTAACCCATTATTCTAGTATATGTTAGCCACATGGCTCAGTACCTTTTTTAGTAGGGCAGGTCACATCCTGCTTCTTCGGTGTCTGGACAGGACTGTAGAGGAATGGCTTCCTCCTTCCCAGAATTCTCCTGTTCTTATTGCCCCACCTCTACTTCCTGTCTGGTAGTCCTGTCTATACTTCCTGCCTGGCTACTGGCCAATCAGCATTTATTTAAGACATAATTGACAAAATACAAAATTGTCTTGCACCACAATCTCCCAAGCCTTCACTGTGGCCTTCTTTTCTATCTGTTTTGTGAATAGTTAGGTTTCTTCATGACCTTTTCCTCTTTGCGGCTATAAGGCTCCTTGAGATCAGAAGCCATAGCTGTGCTCATCTTAGCTCAGGATGCACCTCGCGATACTTGAGCGGATGAGACAGCTTTAGGTAACTATTTCCGGGACAGAGACATACGGCTCTCAGCTCTGTGTCTAGTGTCAGAGACTAAAGGCTGAGCCAACGAGGTTCAGGACAAACATGGGTCTCAGTGAGACCCAGAGACATGATCTCTTACCACCACGCACGGGTCTAGACCGCAGCACTGTGCACATTTGGGGTCATTCCTTGGTGTGGGTGACTGGGCTGTGCATCTGGGATGTCTTGCCTCTGTCTACCACCCAGTGGCACGTCTGGACCACCCCACTGTCACATCAGTTAAAATCATCTCCAGACCCTGCCCACGCTCCTTCTAGAACCGCTGTCACGGTTGTGCGAAGGTGGAGCCCTGCCTCACCATGCAGCGCGGTGACTCAGAGAAACCGGAAAGGATGGCAGCTGGGTTAGGACTTGAAAGATGAGTAAGAATCGGTAAGGTGAAGCGGGACAGAGGCCAGCACCCAGGCAAGGACACGATGGCTTCCCAGAGTGCCGGGGACCGGATCAATTATGAGTGACCCACGTAATTGACAGACAACTGAGCACAGATCCCCTCTCTTTTCAAAGGGTGTCCTGTCAAGTCTTCGTTTCGGATTTCCCCATTTTCCATGAGTCCCTCCAACCCCAGATGGGTGTGGTGCCAACAGAAGACCTCTGTGGGTTCCGTGAGACCACGTGAGCAGGCCCGGTGCTAGAGCGATGGCAGGAACCACGCCTTGTCTTCCCGCCATAAGGCTTTCTTCTTTCTTTATTGGAGAGGTTCTGGGATTTGAACCGGGGTCCCTGAGAATACTAAATATGTACTATACCACTGAGCTACACTCCAGCCTCACATTAATACCTAAAGTGTTTTCCCGAGCCGTTTAAAGGGTACAGAGACTGATCAAGACCCAAGCAGCAGTTGCAGAGTGCCCATAACTGGATGTCGGCCGAGCCCCAGACTCTGGCATTTGGAGCCCTGGCAGTGTCCCCTGGCTGACTTCAATCCCTTCCCACACCCAGGAGAGTAAGACGGCTGTTTTCACACCTATTCATTCAGCCAGCATTTCTCTCCACACCCCACTGCTATAGTGTGGGAAGCCAGGAGAACACCCTGGAGGGGCTCTCTGACCTATGTGACTTCCGACCTCATGCAAATGCCACACGGAATCTGAAGGTGGGCCTGGGACTGCTGTGGTTTCATTAATCAGAGCAGCTGGAGGTGTCGTGGAGAAGATGGGAGACAAGCTGGAACCTGCCGGTCCTCCATGTCTGTGTCACCACGCGTAACCACAAACACCCTGAGAGAAATGGCGGCTGATTCTCAGGTTGGGGCAAATCTTCCCTCCCTTACCTAAAGCGCTTTCACACGATCTGATTTGATGTCACGTTCCCAGTGTCCCCACGAGAGGCGTGCACACAACGAACAATGACTCCCCCAAACTCCTTCCACAGATGAGGAAACGGGGGCTCAAAGCTGTTGGCTTGTCCCTAGTCACATGGTTTGTAAACGGCAGAAGTGGGGCAGAGAGTTTCACGGCTGCCTCCGGTCACCCCTGTCCGTTGCATCATGGCCTTGCCTGACAACATGCCAGGGGTTCCATTCGCCACCGCAGAGGGCCAAGGACCAGGAGATGTAGGATGGGGAGGGGATGCAGGCAGTCTCTAGGGATAAGGACTTTTACAACCTCCATCCGGAATTGGTGGCTTTCTCTTTTTTAAGTTGGTTTATTTTTCCAATGAATTGGGGGGGTGTAGTGTATATATGTGTAATTGTTGTTTCCTCAAGATGCATGACCACGGTACCGAGGATTTACAAGTCATTTCCCACTGCAAGTATTGGTTTTCTTTGGTAAGAACTTCCCCATCAACTCAAATACTGGCTATGCTTTAGTGGGCCTGGGACAGGAAGATGGCTCTCAGGAGCTACCCCAAGGAGGACAGAGACTCTATGTGGTATAACAATCCTCTTAGTTGACAGTGACTCTCTGGGCTTGAGACAGTTTGTAAGAAAGAGAGGGGCACTCTTGTGTTCCATGTTCATCAGTTTTAACATGGTCTGTGGCCAGATGACAGTCATCATACAGCAGGACACCGCAGACCAAGCAGATCCTGGGTGGTCACTGGCATCCAGTTCCTCTCTCTCTCTCTCTCTCTCTCTCTCTCTCTCTCACACACACACACACACACACACACACACACACAAAGAGAGAGACAGAGATAGACAAAGACAGAGAGACAGAGAGAGAGAGAAAAGTATGATCAAGGGTTCTAAATCCTTCCAAACCAGACGTGACCTCTTTATGGCTCCTTCAGTCAATTCCACAAATATTTACTGCACATTTCCCTGTGCCAGATGCAGCGCTGGCCACCAGGAATCCAAAGGTGGCCAGGTCAGGGACACTGTTCTAAATGAGCTCTGTCTAGTGGGCAGAGATATAACATGCGTGGTAACGCTACAGCAATGGCAGCAAAGGGGTTTGCCTGTTCACACGGTGGGCAGGAAGCACGGCTGCCCATGGCTCTGGGGCGGGAAAGCATTGCACACAGAGCCTAAGAATTCGGGTCCCTCCCTGGAGCGCCCTGATGGGGTTGCCTTACAGCTGGTCTGTGCTTGAGCACGCTGAGAGGAAGCTAAAGACCGGGTACCTACGTGAGAAAGTTGAGTTACTAGGTAAGAAGCATCTCCACCTAAGGTGGCCATGGACAGCTGGGCAGGCCATGGATGTGCGGGAAGAGACAGGTGGAGAAGGTGGCTTTTATTGCCTTGGCCCACACTGCTGAATCTGCCATCAGGGCAATTAGGGGATCGTGGCTTCTTTTCTCTCTTCTGCCTTCCCCTGCGTCCCTTTCTTTAAGACTTTTGCTTGTTTGGACTTTTGTTTTGTATGTTTCCTCTGCAGCCCAGGCTTGCTTGAAACTCACAGTATAGCCTAGAGCCCAGACTGACTGAAACTCAAGGCAATCCTCCTGCCTCAGCCTGGGATCACAGGTGTGAATTACCGTGACTGTGTTTTTTCCATTTTCCTATAATTGTTGAAGGAAAAATGGACTCTGCGGCCTGTTCCCTGCCCTGTGGTTTCCAATCTTCCTGATACCCTGTGGTTTCCACTCTTCCTGATACCCTGTGATCATTCCTTTGGATCCAGATGGAAAGCGAGCTCCTTGTTAGGACATGGCGGACACGTCTCGCCTGGTCAGTCAGGGTTCAGAGAAGTGGAACCCTCTTAAGTTCCCACAGGAGTGGGATTTTATTCAGCTGGTGGAGGAGTTGGGTGGTGAAGGCCAGGAAAGGGCAGGCAGTATGATTGACACCTTCGTCTCTGGAAGGACCACAGAGGGATGCTGAGGGGCGGTCCTGAGGAGCTGGGCCCAGTGGGAGTGGGCCTGAGAGAGCCCTCTAAATCAGCACTTAGGAAGAGCTGGAGGCACCAATAGTAAGAGATGGACAAGTTGCCGCCTGATGACCCTCTGGGTCTGTCCCCTAGCTGACCTGGATCACCTTCAGAGAGGGTGAGCAACCGCTTCTCTTTATTTCCACATGGTGTGTGAGTTCGCCTTCTGGCCCCTCTTCACTCTGGGAAGAGCAGCTCCAACTGTGCCAAGCTGAAGCCTTCAACCCTTACATCTAAAGTAGTCATGGGGGGGGCAGAGTACCCTGACTTGACAGAGAAACAAACAAACAAACAAACTCACAGACGGTCCTAGGGTCATGAACCGGGAGTTCACAGTATGGCGTGTGTGTGTATGTGTGTGTGTGTGTTCAGAAATGACAAAAGAAAAGTCCCCAGGCCTCCTTTATGAGGGGCACAAAGCGGGCCTCTGTTTTTAAAGGCTCAACAGGTGATACTGGTGTGTAGGAAGTTTGCAAACGTCTGTTCTCGCGACAGAACAAGTCACAGTGAATTCGGCTTGAGCAGCCTGCCATGGGACACCTCCATCAATAGCCTGCTGCGTGGGGACACTGGGACAAGGACCCAGCTGCTGAGGTTACCCCACATTACCTTCTGAGCCAGATGTCCTCTTCCGTCCTCTTGCTGTCACAGCCCTTTCCAGATTCTCAGAGCAAGCTAAGAAAGTCGCAAGCTCGCTGGTGAGCTAGCTGCTGGGTGTGGATGGCCAGCCAGCAGGCTCTCACGCCCATACTGCCAAAGGAATGAGTTGGGAAATCAGAGGTATGCCCCACCCTGCAAGCCGGGCTTGCTGGTGACTCACACAATTGACTGGTCCCATTCCAGAGATCACCATTAAGCAGCTTGCGTCTGACACCCCAAAGTATGTGGGCATCTATGTGGGATACCGTATGGAGCAAGTGAAAATGACAGGTACCTGCCTTGGAGGTCAAGATGAACAGATTGAGAGACCCTCCCACCGGCCTCATTTGCCCCTGCTGCTGGCAGACACACCCACCTACCCACTCACTCCCGAGAGCTGCACCCCGCTGCAAGACTGTTGACAGGCAGGCGGTGGCACTTTCAGCTCCTTGGGTAAACAGTGCAGGAGACGTGGGAAGAGTTCAAGGAGGTTGAGGAAGAACCCAGAAGGCACAGCGGGAGGCTCAGCTAAGATTCAAGGCCATGCTGATGGACAGTTTTCTACAGAGGGGAGCATGTGCCCCCTCAGGCAGCCCCCTGTGCCTTCTAGGCCTTTCTTGCTCCACCCACCTCCTTCTAGCATTGGTGGGGTCAGCTGTGATCTGGTGGTCCTGCTGCACCCCACTCCCCAAGTTTTGTCAGAGCTATCTGCAGTTGAGTTCCATCTTCTGAGAAGCAGACTCACTGGGGGGACTAGGGAAGCTGCATTTAAAACAAATGCCCCCAGGGATTCCCAGGCAGCTGGGCAGGGGCAAGTTTATGGAAGACATGGGACTAGGCAGAATGCGTGCGGATGTGGGGCTGGAAGAGGAGGAAGGGACAGAATCAAATAAGACTGCGCAGCCTAGATGGGAAGAAAGATCACGCACGGATAGATGATGCATGCATCCTACAAATGCCTAGGGTACCGAAGTCAGGGAGGCCCCGTGGGCTGGCATCGCTCACTGGCATCGCGTACCTTGAAGCAAAAGTCTCCTTAAATTTTGTACCTTGGACTCCTCACTTGCCTTGCTTTCTTCAAAGCCCTGGGGTCAACAACCAAAGCCTGGCAAATAGCGCTGTGAAAATGTTTGATGAGTGAGTATTTAACAGCCAAACCCACCCTGAGCGCTAACTGTTGGCAAGAGGTTTGGACAAAGAACTCGGTGTAACGGCGAGTTAGGCAGAACGCGTGTCTGGGAACGGACAGATCGGTGTCTCAGGGAGGCTTCCCATTGCTGTGATAAGCACCGTAAACGGTTATTTCATTTCCACGTCCACATCCCAGTCCATCATTGAAGGAAGCGGGGCAGGAACTCAAGCGGGGCAGGAACTGGCAGAGAGGTCATGCTTACTGGCTTCCTCTTTACGGCTTATTCAGCCTGCTTTCTTGTATCATCTGGGACCACCAGCCCAGCGGTGGCCCCACCCCTTGTGGGAGGGGCTCAGGGAGGGGCCCACCCACATCAATCATCAACCAAGAAAACGGGCCAAAGGCTTGCCCACAGGCCAGCCTGGTGAGGGCATTTCCCGCAGCTGAGGTCCCCTCTTCCAAAATTACTCTAGCCTGTGCCAAGTTGACAGAGACAGCGCCCAGCTCAGATGGGGGAACTTGGGTGGAAGAGACGAGCAGTCTCGAGCTTGGCTGTCTTGACACTCTAAAACCCAGTGGAGGAGAGGATGATGGGAAGGGCAGGGCTGGGTGGAGTGGAGGGGTCTGACACAGCACTCTGCAGGGTTACTTGCCAAATGGCTGAATGTCAGCTCAGCGTTCTAGCCCATATACACCAGTACATGAGCAGTTTGAAAACTGAGTCTAAATTCAGAATAATCTGTAATCAGTAGAGGCCAGCATAAAAGGCCTGCTAACCATCGAACCCAGGGGTTCCACGTGTGGTCCGCTATCAAGACCCCTGAGGAGGACAAGGGCAATGCAGATCCTCCAGGTCCCACCTTCGCATCTGTACGAAGGGCCTGCCTATATCCGAACTTCTCAAGTTCATGGTCACCTGGGCTCAACCACTCTCACTGAGGCTTGGGAGATTTTAAGGGTAGTTGTGAACCCCAGAGAGAAAGTTTCTGGGTCCTTCTGGGACCCAACAGTGAGGTTTAGAAACTTGGTTTTTGGAGCCAGGTATGGTGTTGCAAATCTGTAATCCCAGCGTTTGGGAGGCCAAGGCAGGAGGATTGCAAGTTCAAGGCTACCGTGTGCTATATAGTAGGACTTCAAAACAGACGAACCAAACCTTTATCTGTTATTAGGGGGCTGGGTTGTGACTCAATGGCGGAATATTTGCTTTAGCTCACTTGAGGCCATGGGTTCCGTGCCAAGTATTTCAAGATAAGAAGGAAGGAAGGGATAGAGGTAGCGGAGGAGGGGAAGGCAGCACCTTATCTTATTGTTGCAAACAGAAAACCTCTGAACACCCTCATCTCTGCTCCTCCTCACCAACTGGTGCCAGGTTAGAACCCAGGTCTTAGCCCGCGCCGGGAAAGTAGTCTAGCACTGACCTTCGCAGACAACCCTCTGTGGCTGGCCAGTTTTCTTACTCTAAGATCTTCTGGTCCCTCCCCAGCACCCGAGAAGCCTGGGGAGTTTAAGCAGGCTCAGAGGATGGACCAGTGATTTCAGAAGTGACTGAGGCTGTGTGCCCACAGGAGCATCCCAGCAGGACTCCATCCCCTCACAAGAAAGGGGGATGCCATCTCACTCTGTAGTCATGGCCTCGGGCTCATGGCTACCCTCCTGCTACAGCCTCTCTGGTGCTGCGATCACAGGAGTGAGCTGCCATGCCTGGCTATGCCATCCTTCATGTTGCTGTCTTAAGCTGATTTTTCCCCCTACAATAAATGAGGAAAAACAGCCAAAAAAGAAAGGACCTGAACCGCCCAAGCTCAGATGCCCCTTTCAATATAAAAGAAAGGAAGGGAGGGAGGGAGGGAAGGAGGGAGACAGACGGATGGACAGACAGAGAGGGAAGACAGACTGCCTCTTCCCTCTGGGCACTGTCCTCCCACGTCCCTGAGGAGTGGCATCTTCTACCACATCTGACTTCTATTCCCGAGAGAGAGGCTGTGATCAACAGGCACTACAGAGACTCAGTCGCTGCATTAAGGAACCTTACTTCCCCCATGGGACAGCTGTCAGACGCTCTGACAGGAGGCAGATGGGCCCTGCAGGGACTGGGACCACCAACTGGTGATGTCCCATAGTAGGGTGCTCCTCTTAGTAGGGTTAGGGACCTCAGTGGACACAGGTGTCCGGGGGAATAGCCTCCCTTGGGGATGATTCTGTAAGTACTTTTTCCAAGTGATTTCTTTCTTGGCCTGTGTTTAACCTTTCTTTAATTGGCCCTGATTTACTTTGCTAATTGATGCTCAGGTCCAGGAAAACCTTCCCTGCTTAGGTTTCCAGCCTGCTGAGAAGTGATTAAGATGAGTCAGCTTTCTGTAGGCGACTTCTCTCTCACACAGACTGGGAGAGGACCTGGGCTCTAGAAAGAGAGGGAAGCTGCCTGCTTAGTTGTCCCACGGTGACCAACCTGACATTGGCGGGTTGAAGCTTCGGAAAGGGAGACTTCCTCTTGAGGCAAAAACAAACAAACAAACACAAAAAAAACCTCTTGAACAGTTAGAATCAAAATAAAATAAAGACAGGATCGAAGACATAAGCTCAGAGACCGGGAGCCTTCCAAACCGCAGGAGTTGTGGATTTGTCCCTAACACTGAAAACTGAGTGACCCTGGAGGTGTTGGGCATTCAAGCGTAGAGAGGTTGAGGCAGAGAGCTAGCTAGAGCCAGGCTGCTGCGGGGCAAGATGCATCTCTCTTTTTGTTTCCCAGTCAGAAGGGGTCCCCGCCAGCTCTGGGACTCTGGATGTTCGGGCCGGAAATCTCACCTCAGACTTATCTTTCTCTCCAGAGGCACAGGACTGCTCTCTCAGGCTGAACTCTCTGCGTGTGGAGACCTGTCACAGAGTGCTGCCAGTGATTGCAACAGGTACTTGGCAATGCTGCCTGCACACATGAACCGAGTTACAAAACAGAGATCGTATCTTGTGTGACACACGGTAGGGCTGCCGTGGTGCTGAGACGGGGCCTGGACCGGAGCCCTGGCTCGGTGGATGTCATTGGCGTGACTGTACTTAAAAAGTCTGGGGACACAGGCTAAAATGCTGAAACGGCTACGAAACTGCCTGCTACTGGAGCTTGGAAACTAAACCTTGGTTCATGTGCCTGCTTTCCCAGGTGCAAGACATAGCTCCCCCGTCTTCAATGCCAGGTACGGTAATTTGTATTAGTAGTGTACACTTCATAGTATACCCGTAGCTTTTCAGGGTGTGTCTGTGAGGACACATGGTATAAACATATGTATATTCATAATTATCCAAGTGTTTACTGCCCAACTTCTTGAAGGTAGAAAGTTGAATATATTCACGGAGAATGGTGCCTGGCCTGTAATCCCAGCACTTGGGAGGAAACCGGAGGGTCAAGAGTTTGACAGTTCTAGCTGCAGAGTGGGTTGGAGACCAGCCTGCGTTGTACGAGACCCTGTCTCAGAAAACAAACA
>JAQHUG010000057.1:2686417-2702075 GCA_028555095.1 Dicrostonyx torquatus | reverse complement strand
AGAAAGACGCTGACCTGGTCTCCAAGTTAAAGTCACTCAGGCCGAGGGGCTGGAGAGATGGCTCAGTGGTTAAGAAGCCTGCTCCTCCAATGGTCCTGAGTTCAGTTCCGGGCAACCACGTGGTGGCTCACAACCATCTGTAATGGGGTGTGGCGCCCTCTTCTGGCCTGCAAGCAGACATGCAGACAGAATACTGAGAATACTGTATACATAATAGAGAAAGTCACTCAGACCAAGAAGTGCTCCCTTCGCCTCAGTGGGCATACCAGGTATTTACGCAGTGTGAAAGGCCACTCTCCTTCTGGAGAGAATTGTAAATAGGGTGTGATTTTTTATAAGGTCACTATTTTAGTTGACCAAAAAAAATCTCATTGTGCTCGTGAGAACATTACAAAGACCAATGTTAACCCCTGATCTAATATCTGGCTCACCTTTCGAGACTAAGTCTGGCCTGGAACTCACTAGATAGCCCAGGCTTTCCTCAAACATGCAATAGTTCTGCCTCTGGAGTGCTAGGGTTGGGCGTGCATCACGATTCCAAGTCCAGACAACCTGTTTTTTTGCTCAGACTTTTCCCCACTGGTTGGTTGGTTGGTTTCTGCCTTCCCTGTGTAAATCTTCCCTCAGGTAAGTTACTGTGGTATGCTAGCTCCTTCATGTATGTTCATCTACTTAGTTACTCCTGTCAGGGTGGATTTGTGGCTATGCACGCTATTCCCTAAGTTATCAAGGAATTTGTGAGTGATCCCTTGTTAGCTCTGAGCACTAACCGTTTTGTTTGAAAGGGTTGGGGAGTCTGGTGGGGATGCAACCCATCCTCCCCCGCCCCCCGGCCGGAGTAACAGTTGTGACTGTTTTGAGGGGTGGGAAACAGTCTCACTGTGGCAGCCTGGCCTTGGCCATCCCTGTCTCAGTTTTCTAAGTGGTGGGGTTTTACTTTCTGTTTTGTTTTTTTGAGACAGGCTTGTGGCCAGAGCTGGAGAGTTTTTCTCTGCTAGCCCCACCCTGCTAACTCACATCTTGTCTGTCATCTCACAGCCCCTCCCTGATTTTCTGTCCCTAGTCTCTTCCTGCAAAGTAGTCTTTCTCTTTGGAAAAGGAAAACTGGATCAGATCACCGCTGTTTAAAACATTCTAAACACTTGCCGTACACAGGGGATGAAGTCTGGATACTGACTTCCCTTCTTACTTAACTTGTTTGAGACAGGTAATCCAGGCTGTCCTGGAGTTCCTGACCCCCTGGCCTCCACCCCCGCAGGTGCAGAGACCACAGGAATGCAGGAGGTCTTGTTGGAGCCCAAGCTGGCTTCAAGCTTGTTGCAATGTTGCCTGGGCCTCCAGGTGTGAGCCACTGCCTGCAACAGCGCTCCCTGAGAAGTCCCAATCATGCAATTCAGATTTTCAGCCCTGCCGGGCCCCCCTTCCGACTCCAGCACTGGTGAGGGTGGGTGCAAGTGTAAGGCCAGGCTGCTTGACCCGAGTGCCAGGCTAGCCAGTGCCACAGTCAGACCCTGTCTCAAAAATTATTGTCTAGTAGCCACATCAAAGAAGTAAAAAATGAGAACTAATTTAACATTAACCCTGAATATCTAAGATATTTCTTCATTGAGCCCATATAATTGCTACCGATCTATAGTCCATCTTTTCTGGAGCTAAGCTTAGAAATGCATTCTTGCAGCACATCCTACCTGGGGCCAGCCACATCCCAGGTGCTGGTAGCCACAGGCTTGGGACCCTGCGAAGGTTCCCAATGCCCAGCAGCACTAGGCTTCTACCAGTCCCCCCCACCCCCGCTCCAAGCCCACCTTGCCCTGTGTCCAAGCACTGAGCCTTCCATCCTACCTCATGTGGGCAATGTTTTCCCTGCCCTTTTCCCCTGACATTTCTGCCATCACCATAATCATTGCCCTTTACTGAAATTGCTTAATGTCTCTGTTTTTTTTCCTTGACTGCAAAACTCCACGAAGACTAGGAGTCTCTGTGTCTTGCCCAAGTGTCTAGCACAGCCTCTTGCACATAGCAGGGGCTCAATTTGCTAAACTGAAAATTGAATCAAAAGGCAGCCTTTGCAACTGCAGGAAGAGTTACATGACATATAGGATATGGAAAACAGTCCTGAAACGCTGCCGGCTGTCCCTGCCATTCTCTGCTAGTGCGGGAAGGGCCGCTTACTCCACATTCCAAACCTAAAGGAGGCCGGCATCATTCAGGGGTAGAATACCTGTCCAGCACGTGCCCAGCGTCACAAGACAAAAAGCTGTGGCCCGTAGAGTCTTCCCATTGGTGGTTTTTGTTTTAAGCAGGACAGGGATAAAATCTAACAGAGATGAGGACACACGGGACTTGCGTGGGCCCTTCAGGAGAGTCAGATGCCTTGCCTGGAACCGCTGAGAAAAGTCACCTTTGTAAACTGAGACTGTGCGTTCGTTTCCCGGCCATCCAGACCTGAATAATCACAGAAACTACATTAATTACAACACTGCTTGGCCAATAGCCAATAGTCACAGAAACTATATTAATTACGTCACTGCTTGGCCAATAGTATTCCTAGTTAGCTGTTACATCTTAAATTAACCCATTTCTATTATTCTGTGTATCACCACGAGGCTGTGGCTACCAGTACAAGTTCCGGCATCTTCCCCCTTCTGCAGCTACATGGCATCTCCTTGACTCCTCCTGCTTTCTCTCTATATCTCTTCCAGTCTGGCTATATTCTGCCCTGCCATAGGCCAAAGCAGCCTTATTTGTTAACCAATAAGAGCAACATACATACAGAAGGTCATCCCACGTCACACCTCAATATCCCCTCTAGTGGTTCCCATTGCTCTCAGTATGGGCAGAGCAGATCTTTCATCAGGAGCACTGGGCATGCGCTGCGTCTTGGCGGTGGAGCACGGTCTTTGCAGAGGAAGTCTTCCTTCTCCAGCTTCTACTGCTGATGTGTGAGTCCCTAAATCCAGTTCTGGGGCAAAGACCAGGCCAAAGCATGATGCTGAGTTGACTCACCAGAGCCAGGAACTCTCTGTACCCAGGCAGCAGTGCCCCAAAGGAAGTGTCAGTAAGAGCATTGACCAACTTGAAAGACCTGGTGTCCTAGGATGCTCTGGAGAAATATAGCTAATCAAACAGAACAGAACATTTTATAAATGTCAACACACACACACACACACACACAGAGAGAGAGAGAGAGAGAGAGAGAGAGAGAGAGAGAGAGAGAGAGAGTCCAGAGACATTTGTTACAAGAAATAGTTTATAAGAACTGACAAATTGGTTGGAGAGATGGCTCAGCGGTTAAGAGCACTGCCTGTTCTTCCAAAGGTCCTGAGTTCAATTCCCAGCAACCACATGGTGGCTCACAACCATCTGTAATGAGATCTGGTGCCCTCTTCTGGCCTGCAGGCACACATGCAGACAGAATACTGACAAATTTGCCAGGCAGTGGTGGTGCACGCCTTTAATCCCAGCACTCGGGAGGCAGAGAGGGTCTTATGTAGCCCAAGCTGACCTTGAACTCCCAATGTAGCTGAGGATGAGCATGAACTTCTGATCCTTACACCTTACAGGCTGGGGTTGCAGATGTGCGCTGCCATGTATGGTGTGCACAGTGTGAACCGAGGACCGAATCCCAAGCGAGCCCCCTACCTGAGCTGCAACCCAGGCTCTTGTTCGATTTGGTGATGAGGATTCACTTTCACCTCAGGTTAGCCCCGGACTCCCAATCCTCCAAAGTACCGGGATTTAGAAGCGTGTGCCAGCACTCCCAGCTTCAACTCAGGTGCAAGAGGCAGAATGCTCTCCCAGCAGCCGGAGTTCGCCCCGACTCGGCCGGCCTTTTGTTCTACTGGGTCTTCTACTGAACAAGCGAGACCCCACCCATCTTAGAGACAGTAAATCCGTTTCCCTCAGTTTATCTAGGCATGCCCTTAGCGACCCATCCAGGATATACGTCCATAGACGGGCATTCTCTGGCCCAACCAGTTGATGCACAGAATTAACCACCGTCATCTGTGGATGGCAGTGCTGGTTCACTGCTGGGAAATGAGCTTTCTTGTTCTGAGTCTTGGGATCCACCTGTAATAATGGAACTAGACATGACGTACCTGCCTCTTCCATACCTAGAGCCACAGCAAGCTCAGATGAGGTGACGTACGCAAAAGCCCAGTCCATTGTGGGTTTGTCGGCACTGTTCCAGGGTCGGTGTCTGGGGACCCACGGTGGTGGTGAATGTGTTAGGATCTCCACCAAGGATGACTGCTCATTCTGTAAAGAAGATCCACCTGGAATTAGACGCTTGCAGAATTTTGATACCCAGTGTCCCCACAGTTCTACCTAATACCTAATTATTTGGGCGACCCATTTACAGTAAACTCATTGTAATGAGGCCGGTCTAGTGAACGCCATAGACATTTGCTGGGCTGAGCAAAAGCCTGGTCATTGGCCATTTGATTAGAAAGCACAAGTTTGGACGGTCACCCCAGACACAGCCAGTTCATAAACCAAGTTCATCAGTTTACCCAGTCCCTTTTGCCCTGCTCAGAGTGACCCCAAGCGTCAGTCCATTCTGCGAGGAAGCTTGGCTAACACATGACCACTGCCCAGACAGTCCTCGAAAGAGCTACAAACGGCAGAAACCTATGCCCTGAAGTCTACGTCACAAGCCCATGGGGATGTGGGTCAGCCGGGGACAAAGACGTCTGTCTCCCAAAGGAGCTATGAAGACACATCTGACAGGGTCTACCCCAATATTGTGGCTTCAAGTGACAGAACCCCAGAGAGTCATAACTCTCTCATCTTTGGTTCATTGTAGCAGAAGGAGTCACTTGAAACGGGGCCGTCGGTTCTAAACCCTCTCTACCGAATGGCGCCCTGCTCTTTACCGGGAGTTAGACCTTCCCTGCTGGCTACTGGGTGCCAGCAGCCCAGTGTGACCCTGACTGACCAGCTGCCCGTGGGACACTGAAACGGGAAGGGACTCTACAGTACATAAAAGGTGATGCTTCGCCTCGCTTTGATTTTCTTGAACGAATTTACTTGCGATTCTAAGTTTCGCCACTGTGAGTACAGGCAAAGCCAACATTTGGGAAAAGCAGTATGGGATTCTGCAAAGAAACGGAAGGGAAGGAAGACAGTGCTCAGTGCAGGGACACGGGTCTGTCATTCTAGAAGCCGGAGGTGGAGGCAAAAAGGTCATATAGAGACCCTGTCTCAGGAACAGAGTAAGGCGGTCAAACAAAACCAGAAATATGGTGAAACGAAGGAGCCATGGCCTTGTGGGAGGCTTTGAGAGGAGCCTTATTTATCTGAGTAGATTATCAGAGCCTTGAATATCAGTTTCCAAAAGACAACTCTTTGGGTTTTTTTTTTTTTCTGTAACTTTGGATCCTGTCCTGGAACTAGCTCTTATAGACCAGGCTGGTCTCAAACTCATAGAGATCCACCTGCCTCTGCCTCCCGAGTGCTGGGATTAAAGGCATGCACCACCACTGCCCGGCTCCCAAAAGACAGCTCTTAACTTTCACAGCCACACTAAAAGATAAATATGAGCGTGTCAGGTTTCTTGCCAGTAGACAAAGAAAACCAGGGCGACCTTGTGGCAGGATCCTTCTGGGTTCATTGCCCTGCGTGTTGATCTCTCTGCTGACCATAGTCACAAACCCTACATTTCACCTGACCTGTTTTCCAAGATGCAATTAGACTAAGGAGCTATGGGAAGGGGTGAGGGCATCGCTGTTAGACTAAGGAGCTGTGGTTAGGGGTGAGGGCATCGCTGTTAGACTAAGGAGCTGTGGGAAGGGGTGAGGGCATCGCTGTTAGACTAAGGAGCTGTGGGAAGGGGTGAGGGCATCACTGTTAGACTAAGGAGCTGTGGGAAGGGGTGAGGGCATCGCTGAGTGGGCACAATGCTCTGGCTTTCATCCCTGGTGTAGGGGAGGTGGAAGGAGAAAGGGAAGAGGAGAACGAGGGGGAGAGAGAGAAAGCAAAGGAGGATGGAGAGGGGGATTGATAAACTTGAAGAGGACCACCTCCATACAGCGGAGGCTAATCCACTGTTGCAGCTCAGATCAATCAACAAGACAGAAAAGGCTCCCAGAGTTAAGGACAACAATCTGGTATCAATATAACAATTGTCGAGTCCCAGACATTCTCAGTACGGGGTAGAGCATACAGTGGCCGGCTTCCCACACAGCAGTGCCTTTGCAACAGGCACTTAAGTCATGAGCATTATTTGTGACTGTGATGGTTGATCTCGTCACCTTGATGGGATCTGGGATCACCTGGGAGGCAAACTTGTAGCCATGTTTGCAAAGATGTTTCTAGAAAACATTAACCGAGGCGGGAAGATCTACCCTGACTGGGCAGCACCATCCCATGGACTGGAGATCCCCGATTGAATAAAGGAAAGAAGAAATAGAACACCAGCATCCATCATGGCTTCTAGACTGTGGATACGGTGTGGCTGCACCACGCTCCAGCTGCTCCTCATCATGCCTTCCCCGCCATGATGGACGGTATCCCCTCAAACTGTGAGCCCAAGTAAACCTGTCTTTCCTTAAGCTGCCCTTGTCAGGCATTTTGTTACAGCAATGATAAGGGAGCTGATACAGTCGCCTTCCTTCACCGCCCCCCATTAAGCGTGTCCTCCAGAAGATGAATTTGTTGTGCCTTGGGTATGAATCAGATTCATAATCCGCCCTGTGAGTCCAGCCACGTTGCTCGAATCATGACCCCCTTTGGGTAGTGTATGTTTGGACTTACTCATTTCGGTTTTTCTAATTCCTAAATGTTCATTATTAATGTGTGTACATAAAGCCCTGATGCCTTAGAAGAGTGTGGGCGTTCGTGGGCCACGACACACACGTCAAGGTCA
Source organism: Dicrostonyx torquatus (assembly GCA_028555095.1). Classification (NCBI taxonomy): domain Eukaryota; kingdom Metazoa; phylum Chordata; class Mammalia; order Rodentia; family Cricetidae; genus Dicrostonyx; species Dicrostonyx torquatus. Next base: position 2,695,207 of record JAQHUG010000057.1, on the reverse strand, counting down.
GAGGGCAACTCTGCAGCATTGATTCACTCTTACCTGGAACTCGGTTTATCAGGCTTGTGTGACAAGTGTGTTTATCCTCTGAGCCGTCTCTGCCGGCCTTCAACTTGACTTGTCCAGAGGACTGTGTGTCTTCGAAACCTTAAATTTGACTCAGTAGGAATATTCAGTGAGTTCTGTGGAATATTTAACTATATAAAGATGGGTCACTTCTGAGTAAGCTGTGGACTATTATCCAGCCGTGTAAGGATGTCTTGCATTTGTTTCGGCTGCATCTGTTTAGATGTGTTGCTGCTTCCCCTTGCCTGCCTAAGGCACCTGATTGATCTAATTAAAAACTGAACGGCCAATAGCCGGGCAAGAGACAGGCAGGGATGGCGGGCAAAAGAAATGCATAGGAGAAGAAATCTAGGCTCAGAAGAGAAGAAGCAGAAGGGGGAGACGCCGGGGGGACAGAAGCCAGGTCGCTGCCAGCCAGCCAGACATAGAGACAGCAGGAAAGTGAGACACAGGGAAGGAAATGTAAAAAGCCCCGATGTAAAACATAGATAACGAGAAACAGATTACAGTAAGAGCTAAGATAAGGCCAAGCATTCATAACTAATAAGTCTCCGTGTCATGATTTGGGAGCTGGTTGGTGGCCCAAAAGAAAAAGCCTGCAACAAGTGAAGACTCTGGTCAGCCTTGGAGGCTGGAGGTGCAGCCTGGCTGGGCTGGTTTCTGACTCTGCCTCACAGCCGTCCCTGGTCACTGTGGTTCTGACTGATTCCCGTGGAGGTAGGAAGGTTGAGTTCCAGGAGCGTTTGCGGCTGCTTTTCTCACTCAAGACAGCGTTGCACTGACCTCTTGTGGCTGGACAGAGTCATGGTTCCAGATTGGCGGCGGGTTGGGACTCCTCTTTTCAAGGTCTCACTACGCTAGGCCCTCCAGAGCTCTCTTGCCACCATCCCGACAGACAATATCCTGGCTAGTCAGCCTTAGCTTTAGACCTAGACCAGCAAGGAATCTCTGAGAACTAAACCTTTATAACTTAAAGGCCCCGTGACTTGTGAAATCGTTTGTTGATGCAGCATAACCCATCTTTGTATGATGCACACCGAGTGAAATCCTTTGTCCAGGAGTCAGCTTTGCTTTCAATGAGCTCGGTCCCTCCTCCAGAGTACGCTATCTGTCAAGAGGTGGCAAAGGTTGCTCTAGGGGACAAAAGGATCCATCAGTGGGCTGGTGGTACAGGTTGGTGATTATAGGACTTTGGAGCAGTGGTTCAAGGTCATCTTCAGCTGCACACCAAGTTTGTGGCCAGCCTTGCCTACCTGAGACACAGCCTCAAAAAGCAACAAGCTACAGCCCTCCCCCCAAAAAAACAGCCAAACAACAAAGTCCCATTAAACACTTCTCTTGCAACAACGCACCCAACGTCTGCATCATTAAGAGGAACCAAGATCTCATTGGCTCCTTAGCAGAGAAGCTTCCTGCAAGCCGTGGTGCCCACCTCATCTACCCAGAGAAAAAGGTGAATAGCCTCCCCTTCCTGTTCCGCACTGCCAGAGCTGGACACAGGAAAGGTTGTAGGTCAGCGTTTGGACAGGTGCAGTGACGTGAACTTCTGGGATGGATGCCTGCGTTCCGGAACCCCTAAGAATCCCACTCACCAAAACATCTAATGAGTAGAGAGGGAGACCTTGGTGGGTGCGTAAGACAGCAAGGAAGGATGAGTCCGTAGCTCCCGGGGATGTTGTAACCCCCCCCCCCCCCGTACTCATAAAGAAAAGCCCAGCCCAGCACTCAGGAGCCTCAGGCGGAGGCAGAAGAATTGATACTTCAGAGTTGGTGTGTGCATTCCATAGCTCACGGCTAGCCTGGGCCACACAGCGAGAGCCACGTGATTGGTTTTGATGATGAAGATTTTATAAATGCTAAGTGGATAAAATAGTGACTTTCCCCCATATATACTTTGCTTGGGTATGTGTTTATGTGTGTGCAGGTGTTTGCAATTGAGCGGGCATGCCTGTGTGTGTGCATGCGTGTGTGTGTGCATGCCTCTGTGTATGTGCATGCGTGTGTGTGCATGCATGTGTGTGTGCATGCCTCTGTGTGTGTGTGTGCATGCATGTGTGTGTGCATGCTTCTGTGTGTGTGTGCATGCATGTGTGTGTGTACATGTGCAGGCCAGAGGTCAAGCTTGGAAGTCGCTATCTGCTTTGTTTTTTGAGACCAGATCTCTCACCAGCCCCAGGCTCAACAATTAGGTTAGACCAGGCGGCCAGTGAGCCTCAGGGAGTCTCTGCCTCCCCAGGCCTGGGATTACAAGCGCATGCCACTATGTGTGGCTTCTTTGTAACTTAAGAGTTGCACTTATTTATCTGTTATCTATTTATAGGGCACATGCATGCCACGGTGCTTGTGTGGGGGTCAGAGGACAACTTGTGGGAGCCAATTCTCTCCTTCCACCATGTGGTCTCCAGGGGTCACTTAGGTCTTCAGTCTCGGTGGCAAGGACCTTTACCCCCGAGGCATCTCGCTGTGGCCTGTGAATGAAAAAAAATAAAAAGAAAGAAAGAAAAAGGAAAGGAAAGGACAGGGCTGCTCCCAGGTATGGCGGAGGAGAAAGTGTTTTATAGCTCTGTGGGAGAGCACAGCCAGAGGCAGGGACGTCTGGGAGAGTCCAGACTGAACAGGACCAGACTGAGCTGGGCCACGGGGAGAGGTGGGGAGGGGGAGGGGACAAGGGAGAGAGGAAAATCAGGTGCAGCAACCAGGAGGCCCAAAGGGAGGGGACAAAAGGTCCAGGGAACCAAAATTGTTGAATTACATAGGGAAGGAAGGGCAGCTGGGGGGGAGCAGAGTTTAGGGTAGGGGGCAGAGTGTGTCAGCCAGGAGGACCCGGGCACAGGTAGGAACTGAGGGATGCTGGGAGAACCTGGCGGTGAGATACGTTTTGATAAATTAAACAGGCACCGCAGCCCAGCCCTTTGTCTGGGTTTGTAACCTACCCTGGTGCCTCGAGGGCTGGAATTCAGGCGTTTACGCCTGCAAAGCAAACCCTCTACCGGCTGAGCTAAGCCCTAGCCCCTCCCCATACACTTGAAGAAAGGTGTGACACGCTCAAGCTCTGGACTCTGGCTTTCAAATCCTAACCGCATTGTTTATTCACCAACTACGCGGAGGATGAGGAGGTAAGACCCAGTGCACCTAAGGCTTCAGGAACTCCCGGCACACGGCGAGAGCCACAGGAAGTGTGGAGGAGAAAACGGACCGATGGCTGCATTTCCTCAGCCACGCTTTCTGCCAGGTAGCGCTCGGACTGACCTCTCTGAGATCTCTGCCTTCAGGGGTAAATGGTGGACATTCATGGAGGTGTCGCAGGCAGTGTTTGAGAGTGACCTGAGTCCCTGGCCACTGATGCTGGAGCTCTTCCAGGCCGCCTAGCGCCAGGGAAGAAGTGGTGACCATTTCGTCGTTGACGTTGTTGTTGGGTTGGTTTTTCCTGCCGTCTTCAGCAGCTGTGTAACAAATGGTGTGGCCTCACCCAGACTACTCTGCATGTCTTAGCCCTGTGCAGGCACCCTGGGTGGTCTTTGCAGTTGTTTCTGTGGTGACCAACAGCCACTGTGGGAGAAAGCTGGACGGAAACTTGGCCCTGGCCCCAATGACTCCCCTAACCTGGTTTTGCTACATTAGCCCTGACTGTGCCCAGTGGCTACATCTGGGATTAGGGGTGCCGGCAAGAATGGCTTTGTGTCTGGGCTCACCCTAGACCCACGCTAAACCCCAGAGAAAAGGGAGGGGAAACTCTCCACTGCTCTGAAGATTGAAAGCAGGCAGACAGCTGCAGCCCTGAACTCAGCCCAGGCTTCTTTCTCTTCCCTCATCTTGAACGAACTTCTTCCCTTCCTGGAGGAAATGCCGTGTTGTTTTGTTTTTGTTTGTTTTCCAGATGTGGAGTGGACACTACACAAATATTTACGTAGACAAATTCACTTAAGGGATGGCTGGGCGCACTATTGCGTTTGAATTATCTTGCAATACGGGGTGCTCGATAAACGTCAGCTACGCGTAGGTGTGGCGGTGTCCACCCTGGATCACCACCTGTGATCACACTGGGCAGGGAGCACAAAAGGTCTCAAGTCTGAGGCCCACTCCGCCTATAGCAGGCTCAGGGCCACAAAATGAGAACTTCAAAAACACAGACAAACAAACAAATAAATAGATGTTAGTTTATGCTACCTCCTAAAACATTATATTTAGTGGCGTTGGAGCGATGTCTCAGCTGGCTAAGGGCGCATACTGCTCCTGCAGAGGACCCCAGCACCCACCTACTGGCTCTCAATCATCTGTGACTCCAGTCCCAGGGGATCTGACGCTTCTCCTGACAGACATGCAGACAAAACACTCGCTCAAAACAAAATAAAAATAAATAAATAGAAGCATAACTAATACGGTCGTTAAAATTGTATCAATTTATTTTTGTGGTTGCCATTGTGTGTGATGTGTGTGTGTGTGTGTGTGAGCACGTGTACCCCCGCCCACGTGTGGGGGTCAGAGGACACCCCTGCGGGGTCAGTTCTCTCCAGTCACCTTGGCACAAGTTCTGGGGTTGGGACTCAGGGGGTCAGGCTTGCACAGTTAGGTGGCAAGTGCCTCTACCTGCTGAGCCGTGTGCCTAACCAGTGCCATCGTGACGCTCACCTCCCTCCGCATCACAGTGACATCCTGCCGGCGTGTAGGAGCTCACGTTCCTTCTAGAAACCTCTCCTCTCCACTGTCCAGCATTAATCTGATTCATTGTCAGTGTCCATTACAGGGCAGCAAAAGGGAGCGGCCATCCTGAAACCAGCCAGAAAGAGCCTTAATGAGGATCAATGTGGGCTTGGGGACCTGGTTCTGTCTCCACCTCAAAGGTAGGGAGCACAGGAAATATAAATGTCCGCATGGCCTGGGTATGGTAAGAGGCAGGGTGATGGGGGTCATGAGTTTTAACAATGAAATGGTGTCGTCATCCGAGCTGGACAGTGAAGGAGTAAAGAGATTGCTTTGCTCTGAGGCCTGAGATAGTTTTCAGCCAAGCTCCTTGGCTGTGAGAAAGGGAAGGTGACACTTTGGGAAGGACTCTGGTGAATAGCAGGGTCTGTTGGTTTGTGACGCGATCTCACACAGCCCAGGCTAGTCTCATTCTGCAGCCGAGGGTCATTTTGAGCTTCTGATCTGCCTGCCTCTCCCAAGCACTGGGATTGCAGGCGTGTGACACCACACCCAGTTTTATGGGGTGCTGGGGATCGAACCCAGGGCTTCCTGCATGTTAGCAAAGCAGTCTAGCAACCGAGCTACCCATCTCCAGCTTTTAAGGGTGTTTTTTTTAAAGATGCTAAGGCCTGCTGAATGTTGCTCAGTGGGAGACTGCTTACCCGGTGTATCCTCTGGGCCCGGGATTTGATTCCCCAGCCCTGAAAAACACCTAAAAACTAAAAGGAAAATGGAGGCAAGATTTCAAAATTAGTATAACCAGAATAAGGATGTGACTTTGATCCTTGCCCAGCTCACCATGAGGCCCTGGGGTCCACCAAGAGCCCCGAGCTGAAACCAAGAGCAGAAATATTGAAGAGAAGAAAAGTTGGAAGAGGACGTGAGATGAGAGGGTACCAGCAACCTGCCAGGCAGAGGGCTCGGGACTTGGGTAGGTGTCTCCAGGAATGTGACAACGTGTTTGTCAGTCGGGGGTGCTTATTCACCGGAACAGCACACTGAACCCATGGGCTGCTCTGGGACAGGTCTGCTGTGGAAATGCTTTCAGGAGGGAGGTTAAGCCTCGCCACATTTGAGGACCTGGGGCCTTCTTCCAGGTCCTTGCAAGGTCTGGGCAAAGACATCAGTTTAGACCGTGGTCCTGGCATAGGTTCTGCCACTCAGGCTTGCAACCGTGAACCGTCCTTCTGCCCCTCTGGACTGTCGTGGGGGTAATAATACCTTGTATGTCTGTGAAAGGAGTTTGAAATGAGATAATAGAAATAAGAGCCATGGGGCTGGAGAGATGGCTCAGTGGTTAAGAGCACTGGCTGCTCTTCCAGAGGATCTGGGTTCAATTCCCAGCACCCACATGGCAGCTCACAACTGTCTGAAGATCTAGTTGCAGGGGATCTGACACCTTCACACCAATGCACATAAAATAAAGTTAAATAAACCAAAGAAAATATTTTTTAGAAAAAGAAATAAAAGACATGAAAGCAAGTTGAAAATTAACCCATGTCTTCATTTTTGAGACAGTGGGATCGTTGAGATTATCCGGGAAGACTCCCAACTCAGCATTCTGAGACTGGTCAAGAGTTCAATGGAGACTCAGGAAAGCGGATCAGAAAAAGAGACAAGGGACAGGGAGATACTCTAATGACATACTTCAGCCAGTCCTGGGAGGGCCATGTTGCTTCTGGTGAGGTTACTATCATGGCCTCCTGCGGTGGTAGCGGTGGGGTTAAACTGGCAAAGCTCCCTGGGGCTGTTCCCCAGCTCCACCCTCCTGGTGTCTTCAAGTCCGGGCAGATTCCAGTCCCACGTGCCCAGTTGCCCTGGTCTGTTCGTCTGGGAGAGAGAGGCACCTGCTGCTGCAAGGTGGTCTCGGTGGCCTGTGTGGCGGCCTTGAGGTAGCACGGCTATGACTGAGGCAAAGAAAGATAGCCAGTCCCAGGCAAAAGTGCCAGGAAACTCTGCTCTGTGGGCCCACCTCACCACAAATACAGTGTTATTCTTTAATAGTTCAAGTCTAACCTGGGCTACATTTCAGTAACATGCCCACCCCACTCTGGCAAGTCATTTTGGATAGCCTGGCATTGCAATACAGACCTACAACCCAGGTGGGGCAGAATGATCAGGAGTTCAAAGTCATCCTTGGCTACATAAAGAGTTCGAGGCCAGCCTGGGCTACTTGAGAATCTTCCTCAATACAACAACAAACCAACGACAACATTTAACCGCAGTGGGGGCACCGCAGCACCTATCTGTAATTCTAGTACCGGGGGAAATGGAGGCAGCAAGATCAGGAACTCGAGACAAGCTTGGGACTCCATGAGACTGTCTCAAATCAACCAAAGTAAATAACTTCCCTTCTGGACAAACATCCCTACAGAGTTGAAAGGAGGGGTGCAATCTGGTATTATTTTTGAGGCAAGAGTTGCATGGAGCTCAGGCTAACCTTGAATTTCTGAGCCTCTTGCCTTCACCTCCCACAGGCAGTTTTATGTAGAGCTGTGATCCAATTGCAGCTAATTCCTGCAAGCTAGCCAGTCTACCAGCTGTGTTGTGTCTCCAGCCCTCAAACTGATATTGGACCCCTGTTCATATCAGCACTGTTCACACTAACCAAGAGGCGAGGGCGTCTGCTGGTAAGGAGGCTCAGAGGGCAAACACTTGCTATGGAAGCCTGATGACCTGATGACCCCTGGAGCCAATGCCACGGTGGTAGGAGAGAGCTGACGTCGGAAACTGATTTCGCAGGCGCAGGCGCATGCGTGCGCGCACACACATCATAGAATGCTTGCACCCACACATTCACGCATATATTATATACATATACACAATAACTAAGACAAAACCTTTAAATAAAAACTGTGGCATGTACATACACGGGACGTCGTTCCAGCCTCCAAGGGGAAGGAAATTGTAACGCGTGCTACAATCTGGATGAAGCAGGGCACCATTACGCCAAGTGAAATCAAAGAGCAACAACCGACACCATCCGATCCCACTTCTGTAGGATGTCACCAGTGAATGGGTTCACGGAGGAAGAAGGTGGCATGGCAGCTGCCAGGGACCAGAGGGAGAGGGAAAGGGTGGCTGGGTACCTCAGTGGGTAGAAAGCCTGCTTTGACATACACAAGGGTTCACGTCTCAGTACCAGAAGGGAAAAAGTACAGAGAAGGGAAGGGAGACCCGGTGTTGAACGAAGATGAACTTTCAGTGTGGGAACTGGAAGAGCGGAAATGGACAGCGGGGATATAGTCTCATGACCCCGTGAATGAACGTAAGGCGCAGAAACCGGAGTACTTACGCCAGCGCACACTTGCAACCCTCCTGCTTGGGAGGCCGAGACAATTGAGAATCCAAGGCCGACTTGGGCAATGTGAGTTCCAAACACTGACCACATAATGAATGAATAAATATGAAACCGTTAACACAGTGACATTTGTATCATGTTTATCTCGTTCCAAATTCTGAAAAAGAGAAGCCAGCGTACTGAAGTTTGTGTGACTTAGAAGCATCAGCACAGAGCCGCCTTCAGAATACAGCACGGAGTTCCACGGTGCAGCCCCAGAGGGACTGCGGCTCCTGCGGAAAAGAGGAGAGTGTAGGCCTGAGAAGCCACCTCTACGCTGCCTGGGGTTGCGGATGGCAGGCTCCCAGCCCCATTCGCAGGGGATAGAAATTGATGTGCCTAAAATGATGCAGGGGAGATCTGCATTTTTCTACCAGTGTACGCATTCTTTTTCTGCTTGACTGTTTGTTCTTATTTTTATTTTTCAAGACAGTTTCTTTGTGGCTCTCCTGGGACTCACTCTGTTGATCACACTCACAGAGATCCACCTGCCCCTGCCTCCCTGAGGATTAAAGGTGTGCACCACCACCGCCTGGCTGTATCCTTTCTTATTATAACTGCTTCAAAAAAAAAACTTAATAATTATGAAAGACCCAGGGTGGCAATCCTGTCATTGGCATCGAGGCCCTGACATAGGTCAGGATATGCCATCTTGCTCAAACCAAGGGGCACCTGTCAGGGGCTGTGGGGCTCAGCTGGCCCTTTCCTTT
>JAQHUG010000057.1:2616981-2634576 GCA_028555095.1 Dicrostonyx torquatus | reverse complement strand
AGAGAGAGAACTCTTGCTACTCTTCCAAAGGACCCACGTTCAGTTCCCCCCACCATGTCAGGCAGCTCACAACCTCCTGTAACTAGCTCTAGAGGACCTGGAGACCTCTTCTGGTCCCTTTGGGCACCTGCACACATGTGCACATGCTCACACTGAGATAAACACAAAAATACAAATGGCTCTTTCTGAGAGGGAGGGCCAAAGTACCTAACGAGAGCTGTGACCCCAGAACTGGGCTCTCTTCTCTCACGTCTCGCTGTGCAGACGAGTTATTGAGTTTTCCTCTGCCTCCCTCTGGGACGATAGTGAGTGGCCCGCCTACCTACGAAGCTTACCTAAGCACGAAAAGCATTTCACAGAGGCGCTCGACTAGGCTGGGGGGCTTTTGTTTCCTTTTTCCTTAAAATCTACCCTTCCCAGTGCTAAGTATGCCAGAGGTGGTACTTTTCTTAAACTCCACAGCAGCCCCGTGGTGCCTACGAGATTACCACTGGGCCACTTTAAATGGCTTTGAAGGTTTCTGTTGACTGCAGTTTAACCACGTGTAGCTTTGTGTGTCTGTGTGTAGCTTTAGTGCGTGCGAGTGTTGGTGTCTGAAGGGGTCAGGGTCATCGGGTACTCTGGAGCCGAAGTTACAGCTGATTGCATGCAGCCTGAAGTGGGGGCTGGGAACTGAGCTGGGGCCTTCTGGGAGAACAGCAAGTGCTCTCCCCCAGCCCCTGCAGCCCTCTTTATACTCAATTTTATTTAAACACGTTCTTCTTTGCTTAAGTTACACAAGTTCATTGTAGAAGACCCAGGGGACATAGATAAACTAAAGTATTTTTCTTTAATATTATAACACACATAACAGTACTTTTGTTGTATTTTCTTGTCTGTGTGTATGTGTGTGTGTGAGATAGAGTGTTGTGTGTGCGATTTCTACATGTACATAGATTTATGTGTGCTCTTATTTCCATATCATGCTATACACACTGCTTTTAATTTGTATTTCTCACCTGATTAAACTTCATGGGACTGACTTAATGACGTGAATTTCTACTCTTGTATTGAAAACTACACACGGGCTTGGCTAGTTACAAAATGACCGCTCTTTCCTAGGAGACACTGGAGCAAACGCGACCGACGTGAGCAGCAGGCGAGATGGCGCGGTGTGAGTCCTTCGCCTCCGTCCCACCCTGGCCCTGAGGTAACTGGTTATTCCTCCTCGTCCTGTGTGTGCTGGGTCGCATGAGGTCATACCGAAAAGAAAGGAAGAGAACTGGCTTCTTTGAAATCACCATCTCTGTGAAATAGACTTAGCCCCATCTCTCTGGGAGGGCGAAAAGGAGTTCATAAGGGCGTAGGGAACAGCCTAGACACCAGTCCTCTCTGGCTGGATCGTGGCTTGAAGAAGCAGCCAGAGGCATATGTGAAGGGTCTTGCTTTGTGTGTGTGTGCGCGTGCGCGCGAGCGTGTGTGTGCGCGTGAGTGTCTGTGCGTGTGCATGAGAGTGTGTGTGTGCCTGAGTGTGTGTGTGTGCGCGTGCGTGCGTGCGTGCGTGCGTGCGTGCGTGCGTGCATGCGTGTGCAGGGAAAGTCAGTCTGGTTTGGATGAGAAGCATGGAACCCTGATATCCATAGTGAAGATGGGATGGGACTAGCAAAAGCAAGTCAAGACTCCCGAGCAGGTTCCCTAAGCCTCAGCTGATTCTCCCCTGAGAAGCTCAGTCTGCTCGCCGCCGCCGCAGGAACTGGAGCCTAACCTGGGACCTGACTTGTCAATCACAGCCAACTTTCAGGTCTGTTTCCTCTTAGACACCTGAGTCCCAGCTTTAGTCAACTGTCTTCTGTTACTGCCCCCTCCTCACTTCCCTCTGTTCCTGTTACCTCGGCTCCTTTGGCTCTGCAGTAACTGTCCAGGGATACCACACTATCCAGGGGCCCCACACTGTCCAGGGGCCCCACACTGTCCAGGGACCCCACACAGTCCAGGGGTCCCACACTATCCAGGGACCCCACACAGTCCAGGGACCCCACACTATCCAGGGGCCCCACACAGTCCAGGGGTCCCACACTATCCAGGGACCCCACGCTGTCCAGGGGCCCCACGCTGTCCAGAGGCCTCATGCTATCCAGGGGCCCCCACACTGTCCATGAGTATAACACCATTCAGGAGTTCCACACTTTGAGTCTCCAGAAGACTGAGTAAAAGTCTCCACCAGGCCAGGTTTCTTATCATTTTCTGCATTAATGTGTGGGTTGTAGAACTTGCTGGGGCCACATCTGACTCATCAAACTCAGTTCTGAACTTGGAACATGCCTCTTGCCTGGTGGGTTCCCCACAACCCCAAATGGGTCTTTCCATAACTGCAAGGTTCTGAGCCGGGGCACATGGCCTCCTATACCCCACTCCCGTGGATTAGGGAAGCTCGCCAGCTGGGGCGGGGGGACTGTGCCTGTGTACAGAGCTCCCTACTTTTCTCCTGGTCACAGCTGGGTTCACTTCCATGTCCCACATGTCCCACCCGTGAATGGGAAACACCCTGCCTTCCTGGTAGAGTTATATATTCAGCTGTTTCCACAGAGATCAGTTTCAACCCAGAGCTGGAGAAAGTAACAGAGACTTGACTGAAGGACACAGACAGGGGCTGGAGAGATGGCTCAGTGGTTAAGAGCATTGCCTGCTCTTCCAAAGGTCCTGAGTTCATGCAACCACATGGTGGCTCACAACCATCTGTAATGAGGTTTGATGCCCTCTTCTGGCCTACAGACACACACAGAGACAGAATATTATACACATAATAAATAAATTAAAAAAAAAAAGAACACAGACAGGTGGGCCTCCTCTGACTTCACGGGGACATTCCTTTTCTCTTGAATTTAAACCCATCCCAAAGAGCTACCTAAACACTCCTGACATCTTTATCATCACCTGCCTCCTGCTGCCGCCGCCCCGTGTATGCATATGGTCGTGTGTGTGTGTGTGTGTGTGTGTGTGTGTGTGTGTGTGCGTGCATATGGTCGTGTGTGTGAGCCCATACGTGTGAGTGGAGGCTAGGTTGACATCAGACAACCTTAGTTTTTGGAACAGGGTCTCGCTCTGGACCTAGACCTCACCGACTAGACTACACTGGCTGCCAGCACCCGAGAGCCTCCTGTCTCTGCCTTCCCAGTGCTGAGGCCATAGATGTCACAGCACCCAGATTTCTTATGTGGGTTCTGGGGATCTGAGCTCGTGCTTGCGGGCAAGCGCTTTAGCAACAGAGCCATCTCCTCAGCCCCTCTGCTTTCTCCTTTCCTCAGACTTCTGGAGCAGACCTATGTCACTGGGCAGCAGGAGCAGGTCCTGTGGTGTTGGTGCAGCCTCCTTCCAGCCAGGCTCCCAAAACACTGGTGTCTGGTTCCCACCCGAGTTCCAGATTCACTAGGTTAATATACAGATGAGACTTTGTCTTCCTAGTAAGCTCCGGGTGATGCCGCTAACACTGGTTCAGGGCCACACTGGAGACTGGCAGGTGCTTTAGACTCGGGTAGATGTGGCTCTGCTCTGCCACCTCCTAGCCATCAAGAACACTGCTCCTTAATGTTTCATTGTCAGGAAACGAGACAGCAGCTGGCCAGGGTATTAGGGGTGTTAAACAGGAAATGCTAGGTACCTCGATTTTACCCCATGAGTTGTCTTTACTGGGCTGGGTAGGCTGTACTTTAACAGATCTACCCTGAGACCTTCTGTGAACAATTCCCAAGCCTGTACCATTAAAAACGTTAAACCAGATGACAGTCGCACATCTGAGCCTGGAGGGTAGATCAGTGGTAGAATACTTACCCAGCATACCCAAGGACCTGGGTTTTATCTAGAGCACAGAAAGTAAAATTGAAAATTGCATTTGACCACATGGGCATCAACTCTTCAAGTGATGATGGATTCTGAGACGTAGGAGTTAGAAAGAGGCTAAAGAGGCCATCTACTTCACCTTTCAGCGAACCCAGAAGAAGCAAGGGGGAAGTCAACTTTTGGTAGTCATGAGACCTCTTGCCTTGCATCAGCCTCCTTGACTGAGTAGATTCAGTGAAAACCTCGAACTCACCGTGTGAACGTAAAGAAGAGAAATGGTTGAGGTTTTAAGACGGCATATTTTCTGTGGGGGGTTTTCCAGGGAATTTCTTATTAAGAGTCAGGCTAACCTCAGATGTTTGGGTGAGTGGATGGAAGGCAGTCTTGGGATTGGTGTCTAGGAGTCAGGAAAGGGCACACAGGATGAGCCCAATGCAGCTCATCTTCTGCAAGCCAAGATGCCAAGATGCGCCAGGTTGCAAGGACTCAAGCCAGAAGTCAGGGTCACCATGGGCATCCGTTTATCAGACAGGATGGAAGAAGGACGGGTTTTGTTAGTTTCTCTAGCTTTAGTATGAGAGACAAGGAAGCCTGGGAAGTGTGGGTGTGCAAGCTTAATTCAGACTGGCGGCGTGGCTTCGTGGGGAAAAAAAAAACAAATTCCGTCACCACCATTTCTTCAAATCCAAAAGCAAGGGAAGAGACAGGCAACTGCTGGACCTTGGAGTGCAACAGGAAAGAACAGGAAAATCCTGAAGCGGCAAGGAAACAGAGGGGCCGGGTCTGGTCTGAGACGGCGGCTTGCTGATAGTGAGTGAGCAAGACTTTTAAATCCTTGCCCGGAACAGCCCACTGTACACATACATACCTCAGACAGCAAAGGTGTGCAGTGGGAATTTTCTAAGTCTTCTTTTAAGATTTGTCTATTTATTAGGTATACATTGCTATGCCTGCAGGCCAGAAGAGGGCACCAGATCTCATTACAGATGGTTGTGAGCCACCATGTGGCTGCTGGGAATTGAACTCAGGACCTCTGGAAGAGCAGTCAGTGCTCTTAACCTCTAAGCTATCTCGCCAGCCTCCTGCGGAGGTAATTTAAAAACTGTTATTTCAGTCTTTTTGCCAAGTAGAAGGAAACACTGGAGACATGGAAGACTCAGACACAGAAAAAAAAAAAGTTCAATGTAGCTGTGGCAATTAGATGAAGGACAAGGAACCTTCTAGACAACACAGTCAGACATCTGAAAAGGCATGCCACCAATGCCAAGACATTCTTTAAAGGGGCAGAAGGTCACACAAATATGAATTCTAAACTCAAAAGACCTTGAGCACAGTTTCATACCAAAGATGTTTTTTAAAAAACGAAACAAAATTGAGTGGAGATTGATTATTTCGAGACCTATTCAGTCACGGGTCAGGAGCTAGATTAAAGATAAGGAAAAAAAAAAGAAAGAAGGCATTTCATTGAAAGAAAAATTCGTCATAGTCCTTTGGGATTGGCGCTCAGATCTGGGCTTTCCCCTTTTCACCCCTATTCAGGAAAACTGAAGCCATAGGTTACATTTGACACCAGCCCTTCCACACAGTGAAGCGTCAGGCTGTTGGAAATAGAGCGGGAACTTTCGCGAGGTGACGTGAAATGGAATTAAGGTGCTGGAGAAGACAAAGGAAGGCAAACATGGGGGTCACAGGGCCAGGAGCTAAGTCAGGGCACTGCCGGAATGGAACTGAGGGGGCGCAGACCGGGGAAAGTGCTGCTCTCTCTGAATAACCGTACTGAGAGGGAGGCTTGAGGCTGAGTCTACTGTGTGCCAAGAAATGATCTCGTGGGAAGCCAGAGGGACAAGACAGTGGGCAGAAAAGGATCTGCCCTGAAAGTGTGGGAAGTGGGGGCAGCCAGATGACCAAGATAGAAGACTTAGAGCCATGGAGAGAAGACACAGGCGCCTCACAAAGAACCTTTAACATTTGCAGCAAATATTAACTCGTCCCTATTTCGCAGTGAGTTTCATAACTTGACATCCTGAGGAATAAAAATAAACACTGCTTCAAAATTGTAGGTAAATTTGTAGGCGACTACCCCATCGCAGATGGTCAGGTAGGTCTGCTTCTGACCTTGGGACTGATGACATCATCAGTAATTGTCCCATTACCCTTCTCAATAAAACATCACGGTCACCGTTGTCAAGGGGCTTTGTCCGTCCACGCACCCATTAGTCCTTCCATCTGTTCACCTCCCGTCTTCCCGTGTGTCATATCTGTCTCTGCTCTATTGTTAAAAATAATCCATTAATAAACATGATGTTTCTGCCTCATTGCTCACCTAATGTATCCGTACATAAAAGAACCTTGCAACTTTTCAGTCCCCCTTTTACAATCTTTGGGGACAGTCTCACATAGTCCGCGCTGGCCTCATACTCATTCTGTATCAGAAGATGGTCAAGAACCTGTGAGCCTCCTGCCTCCGCCTCCCAAGCGCAAGGACTATGGAAGTCAGCCACCACACCTGCCTCTTTAACCCTTTCTTTCTGTTTCGGTGAATGGGTACAGTCACTTCTATAACCGGGGGACAATGCCCCCCATCTCTATAGACTATAGGTCTATATGAAACGATAGGCAAGCATTGAAGGAAACATAACTCGCTCCGTTAAATTACCCAATTCAGCGGAAATCCATCCGAACCTCCTGTGAAGGCTGAGCCTGCCGCCCATCCTTTCTGAGGTGGAGGAAAGGCCAACAGGGCAGCCCTTACTCTAGATCAGCTCTGCCTGAGTCTCGCTAGGAGAACGGTTTCCATACACTGCGGGCACCTCTGGCCTTCAGTCTGCTCTCTACCCCCGAGGCTTCTGGAAAACCTTAAGAATTTGATCAATGACTATGACTTCTCCTTCGGTCGTTTCTGCAAATCCAGAGTTATACTCAGATCACTTCAGTCATACCCAGAAGCAGCCTTGAGCTTGCTGCTCCCAGTAGCTTTTAGCGACACCCCTCAGTTCTCCCCCCCCCACATTAAGGCTGCCTTATTTCACCAACGCTCCTGCTGTAAAACCCCCCCCACCAACCTTGTCAGCCCGCCACCGCACGCTGCTTTTGGAGAACCTCATCCCACCATGGACCCCCCCCTTTTCCTCTCCCAAGTCACCTGAGTCACTGTCTTGACCCCTTTTCGTGTCTAGACAACTGTCACTGTCCCCCCCGCTCCCCCCCCCGCTGCAGCCGCTACGCTGACCATGGCTACATCCTCTCTCACTTGGCCAACTCCCTTTTCTCATCCTCCACAGCGCAGATGGCTTTCCTCTCTAAGCTGCGGAGCGACGGGCGAAGGCAGTACAGCTTGTAGTCGCACAGGCAGCACGGGTAGTAGAGGTCGCAGAGGCCGCAGGCGCGGGATCGCTTGGAGTAGCAGAGGCAGTAGGGGTAGGGGTGCAGGTCACAGCAGCAGTACGGGTGCATGTAGAGGTCGCACAGGCAGCGGGAGCTGAGCTCGTCGATGCATCTCAGTTGCCTTAATTCTCTGTCCACCTTCTTTATGTCCCTTCTAACACTGTCCAAAAGACAACTCAGTGCAGCCATTATGGTCACACCTTATTGTTCTGTGAGTACCTTTGGGAAATGGCACTCAGAGGAAAAAATTGTTCTAAGCTCTGCTCAGAGGCCTCCTTTAAAATTAAATGAGCCACACATGATTCACTTACTTTAAAGCTTGTGTTCTGTGACCCCGCCCACCCTTAAGGATGTCATAGTCTCCTGGTTACCGTGCCAACCGCAAGCACTTATGGTCCCCAGAGACCCTCCTCAGGGCTACTCCCAGGACCATACTCAGGCTGAGGTTCAGTTACCTCAGTGTTTGTGGGGCTGCCCTTTGGGGTTCACGGACTAGCCTTCAGTGGACTTGACTCGTAGTGTTAAGAAGCTGTGATACAGGTGTGACTGTGGATTTGACCTTGGTGTGGAAACAGCCGGAGTTGCCTGGCTCTGGTCTCTGACCCTTCTAGTTCTAGCCCTGAGCCTGGTTCTGAGGTTTATTTGGGCTTCAGACAGAGTGTGAGGAACTTTGCTGCCGGCCCTTTCTTCCCACCAAGTCAACCTCACGTCTGCCTTTGTCATTGGCTTTCTCAGGCCCAAATCTCTGAGTCCCACCCGTGATTATTATTATTTTCCTGGTGTCAGGGATCAAACCCAGGGTCTCAGACATCATAGACGACTGCCCATCCTTTCCCAGCGAGGGTCCTAGCTAACTAGAAACATCAGTTCTCCGCTAGTCCGGGGCTCATGTGCTCTCCCCTCCCGCCCTGAGTCCTGTCTTCAAGAACCACTCCCGACATGGATACCTGTGGTCTTGTCTGGCCCCTGTGTAAGATTTAATAAATTATCATCCAAGCCAGCTATCTTTAGGATATATACTTTAATAGCAGTAATACAATAACAGATTTACAATACCAGATCCTGGATCCTGCGCTTTTCCGAAGATGTGTGCCAGACTAAGCCACACAGAGAGAGCGCTCACATGTGGACTGAGTCTTTTATACATCAGGGGGACCTGATGGTCCAACCCAGAATAATTAGCTAATGACTAATGGCGGGGCGTCGCTATTAGCCTTATTGGCTAAAACCTTTCCCCATCACCCCTGAGTGCCTCCCAAGCATAGGCCCTGTTCCTTTCCCTTAGCCTGAAACCCTTGCTTCAGCCACTGGCCACACTCCAACATGGATCAACCTAGCCCATGGCCTCAGCCTCAGAGTTGACTTGTACTAATCTATTTCTGTCCCTCAGACCACTTCCAGCTCTCAATTCCCCTTTCCTAGACTAAGACCTAGGGAAGGCGCATGGGGACAGATGTGGACATGTGTGACCCCAGAGAGGGCACTAACGAGGTCTGAAGGCCACAGCAAGGGGTTGAATTCTCGTTTTGAGTTGAGTAAAGGATCATTGGTTATCCATCCTCTCCTACTGATAGTTGTCAGAAGTAAATCAGGCCCAGTGAAGAGGCTAGGCGAGGCGAATCTGGGCTGGTGGTCATGGCTCGGCGAGCAGAAGGAGGGAACTGGAGCTGGGGAAATGGGTCAGTGGTTAGGGGTACTTGTGACCGGAGTTCAGTACCCAACACCCACATGGTGATTCAGAATGACGGAACTCTGGTCTCATAGGCTCTGATTCCCTCTGCCGACCTGCACAGGCACCAACCCGACCATGCACAAAAATACATGCAGGCCAAACACACGTAAAATAAAATGAATTAACCTAATTTTAAAGGAAGTCAATGGGCCCGTCTCCTCATGCCCCACCCAATCTGCCGTTTCCACACTGTAGTGAGATTTTGCAATTCTGTCACCCCTCAATGTCCCTACTTTGTCTCAAAACTCACTTGCTCACTCTGGGAAAGCCATACCTCACTCTTTCCGTCTCGTTTGGACTTAAACACAGTTGCTGTGCCTGCTTAGAAGCCAAAGTCTCTGACCTTGTCCTGGGTCTAGTTCATTGCTGCCCTCTCTGGCATGGCTATCCTTGGGAAGTCTTCTTTGTCCCATCACCAAACATTTATAACATCCTCTCTCTCTCCTTTCCTCTCTCTTGCTCTTACTCTCTTGCTTTCTTCCTTCCTTGACGAGTATTCATGTAGCTCAGGTTAGCCTTCAACTCGCTACTTAGCCGAGGATAACCTGTATCTGACCTCCTGACTCTACCTCTTGAGTGCTGAGATCCAGGTGTGAAGCATGAGGTGGTAGGAACTGACCCACAGCCTCGCGACCCTGGTCAAGCCCTCTGCTCACTGAGTGCTATTCCCAGCACCAACATGTTTCTTATATGACATTATTTGTCATTTTCAAAAACTAAGCAGGATACTGGCTGGTTTTGCTCACCAAGAGCTACCTAACACTATGCCTGGTCCATCGTAGGTGCTTAGCATTACAAAACAAGCCGCCAAATGAAGAAATCGGCAGAATTTGGTGAGGAGAATGGAAATGGAATAAAGGAGGACCCAGTAGCGACCCCTGAGCCTGTAGCTTGCCAGGCTCACGGTGTCCCTGAGACAGTGAGCTGGGGGCAGAGTGTGGTAAACAAGAGGCTAGGGGCAGCTTCAAGGTGAGCTGTGGAGGGGGCTCGAGGCAAAGCAATCGAAGCTCAGAGAAAGACAGACAGACAGAGGTACAGACCAGGGGACAAGAGACATAAACTGCTCACACGTGGGGATAGGGCAGAGACACGCTACTGAGGCGAAAGAGCCAGAGGTAGGGGTGTCATGAAGCTCATGAAAGTCTCTTAAGGCTCCCCAGAGAGGCCATAGTCCCTCAGCCCAAGTCGCTGTATGCTGTCGGCCTGGCTTTCCCGATGATGATGAAATGTCGTAGACACTCAGCCAGCACCCACAGAGCAGGGGAAGCTGGCCACCTGCATCAGCCGGAATGAGTCGAACAGCAAGGTCGAGTTCTGCTCGTCTAGGGACAGGCTAATACCCTTAGCAGCTAATTCCATGCGGTTCCGATGGGTGACCTCTGGTACCAGGAAGTGTGTTCAGACTTCTCTAGCTCCAAGTGAAAGACAACTGAATTCTCATATCCCAATGAATCCCCTGATTAGCAAATGTCAGCAAAGGTTTCAACAGGCAGCTCTTGTTTTAACTTGTTAAATACACATCTTTTGGAGCTTAAATACACAGCTAAGTCTACACGGCGTGTTATTAAGATAGTCCCGACTTCATTTCACTTGGAGCTCGCCCATTCTCCCACTCCCCCAGGAATTCCACTCTTCCACCATGAAATAGATTTTTTACATCATTTCACGCGACTGAATAAGTACATTTAAAGATTCGGCGGAACAACTGTGCTGGCTCACAGTGGAGGATGCGCTAAGAGGCGTCTGCAGAGGATCGTGAGTTCAAGGCCAGCCTGGGTCACATTATCGTTGGGCGTGGTGTTGCAAGCCTTTAATCCTTGCTTGCACTTGGGAGGCAGAGATAGGTGCATTTTTATGAGGTCCATGACAGCCTGGGCTACATAGTGAGATGTCTCAAATCAAAAGAAAACAAAAGATTCAGTGAAATTGTGGTCCATTCACATCAGAAGGACAAGGCTGAAATTCATTAGAATCTGCTAAAAATCCTTAAGGATGAGGTACGGGCACAATTCCTTGAACTATTAACACAAGCATGTTCACGGGCTCTAACGCAGAGGTGGGGATGTCCGTTACAAAAGACTGCATCCGTGGGCATGCCCACTCACCTTGGCTGGTACCCGGATAGATCTTCCTCTGGGATTAGAGGGCAGGAGGTGGCAACTTCCCAAGCCAGGCAGCATTTGCCGAACTGTGTGCCAAAGGCGGCCCCTTCTGCTCCTCCACCGGGCAAGACAGATGCAGGGCCAAGCCCACTCACTAAGCCAACGTCACAAAGGTATTTGTCTGGAGGTGGCGGGGTCAACACACAGTGTGTATGCCGCAACGTGGCTTTAATTCTGTTGAAAAGGATCCATTGAAGGAAAGAATGACCCTTAAAAAATGACTGAGAAGTAAGATATAGGTGGCCTTTAAAACTCTCCTTCCTAGGGCTGGGAGTGCAGCCCAGCAGCAGAATTGTGAGAGACTCTGGGTTCAATCCCCAAAAGCAAACCAAAAAAAAATGTATTTAGTCGTGTGTGTGTGTGTGTGTGTGTGTGTGTGTGTGTGTGTGTGTGACTACATGTGCTCATTCCACAAATGGAGTCGTCAGAGACAATTCTGTTGAGTGAACTCTCTCTTTCCGCCTTTCTGTGCAGTCCAGGGATTGAATCCAGGTCACCAGGCACAGTAGCAGCCATCTCACCAGCCCTGAGACACTTTAGCTAGCGCACGTCCAGCACCCTCTGTCCACTGGAGGCTCACCTCTGCTGCGAGGCCAGTGACGTGGCTCAGTGGATAAAGAGCTTTTCTGAAGGCTTGAGGACCAGGGCTGGGATCCCCAGCTCACACGTAAGTCAGTGGGATGAGAGCTCAGCTGGAACCCAGAGACAGGATTCCCCGGGCAAGGCGGCTAGCTAGAGTAGTCAAACTGATGGGTTCCAGATCAGAGGCGGATCCTGCCTCCG
Source organism: Dicrostonyx torquatus (assembly GCA_028555095.1). Lineage (NCBI taxonomy): Eukaryota > Metazoa > Chordata > Mammalia > Rodentia > Cricetidae > Dicrostonyx > Dicrostonyx torquatus. The sequence goes on along the minus strand of JAQHUG010000057.1, from coordinate 2,622,699 downwards.
CATCCCACACACCCAGGCGAGCTCCGGGGCCATCCCTCTGAGCAGGCCACCGGGGACGTTCTCTGTGAGAAGACATGTCCTTGGCCTGTCCACCGTCCACGGAACCTGCTTTTGGATGAAGGACTTTCTCCCTCTCCCGCCGTTCGCTACTGTCCGTAGAGTCGCCAAAGGTGGGGCACCTAAGCTGGCCAACCCACTGTCCTGGAACTTCCGGTTTACCACAGTGCCTAAGCATAGTTCATATTTCCAAAACGTTCCTCAGCTGCGCTTCGGGACAGTCAGCTCCTCGGATATTTCCAATAACCTAATCTCCTTCTTTCTCTTCTCTGTTCCTGTGGACAGTGGTTTTACTATGTAGTTCAGGCTGGCCCAGAACTTACCGTATATAAAAGCCGAGGCTGGCCTTGACCTCTCAGCCATCCTCCTGCTTCAGCTGAACTTCCCAGTGCTGGGTTACAGCATCTGCCACCCTCTGTTTCTTTTTACTTATGGAGGTCGGCTGAGGCCCTGGCAGGGTGGTAATGCGCGCTGGGATCCTGGCCCTTCACAGGTGCTTGTACAACGACCTCAAGTCTGAGGCCAGCTTTCTACATAAAAGCCTTGGCAAAAAACAAATGGCCAAGCCAAGTGCTCAGTGGCCCAGGCCTGTGATCGCAGCTCCTCAGGAGGATGGCCAAGTTCAAGGGAAATGAAAAACGGAAAGAACTGGGACACGGCACATGGGCAGGGCCTGCCTACCGTGAGTGAGGCCCGACGCTCCAGCCCCAGGAGCAGAAAACCAAAAAAGTTTCAACAAACAAACGCGGAACTCCACTGGGACGCCAGCCTGCTCCCTCGGGCTGACTTGCAGAGACCGCTCCAGGCTGAGCTGCTTCCCTGGAGGAGAGCGTCTCATGCTCCCCCGTGGCCCGGATCTGGGTACACCAAGAGCAGCTGTCACACAGAAGGCCCATGGGTGTGGGACAGAGACGATGAGTCATGTGAGAGAAAACGGTAGGAAATGCCAGCATCTCTAGGGCAGAGAAATTTCCACGGGTCGAGAATCTCCAGACTTCAGCTCTGGGACAGCCCTTTATCCACACCAGTCTCCCCCGGCAGAGTCTGGGCTGAGCACCCAGGCAGGGGAGCCTGCGAGACAGGCATGGGCTGTACGGGGGCTGAGACAACAGTGCTCTGAACACATCGGCTCGCGTGCTTTATCTTCCTTTAGCCTCCCAGCCCCATGGGGTCTTTATAAAAGAAAGACTTATTTACTTACGTATTTTATGTTTACGCGTCTGTGCACCTGAGTGTGTGTATGTATACAATACATACATGTGTGTGTGCAGGTACACCTGAGTGTGTGTATGTGTACCATACATACATATGTGTGTGCAGGTACGGCTGAGTGTGTGTATGTGTACCATACATACATATATGTGTGCAGGTACGGCTGAGTGTGTGTATGTGTATCATACATACATATATGTGTGCAGGTACGGCTGAGTGTGTGTATGTGTACTACGCGTGTGGAGGTGCCTGTAGCAGCCAGAGCTGGAGTTACAGGCCAGGGTGCTATATGGGTGCTGGGAAACCCAACCTCAGTCCTCTGCAAGAGCATCAAAGCGTTCTTAGCTGCTGAGTCATCTCTCCACCACCAATCACCCCACCCCTTTTAAATTTTTTTTGTTTTTGTTTTTTGTTTTTCAAGGCAGGGTTTCTCTGTGGCTTTGGAGCCTGCACTGGAACTAGCTCTTGTAGACCAGGCTGGTCTCGAACTCACAAAGATCCTCCTGTCTCTGCCTCCCGAGTGCTGGGATTAAAGGCGTGCGCCACCACCGCCCGGCTCCCTTTTAAATTTTTATGAGAGAGAGCGTGCATATTTTAAGAGAGAGCATGGGCACGCGTGTGCTATGACACGCGTGGACGTCAGAGCACAGTTTTCAACAGTCCTGTTCTCTCCATCCTACCATGGGTTCTGGGGATGGAACTCTGGTTTCTGGCTTGTGTAGCAAGTGCCTCTACTTGCTAAGCCATCTCGCTGGGCCCCCATGGGAATCTTCAACAGATTCCCTTCTAGATAAGGAGAGAGAGAGGAGAAGGACAGGCGGTTTGCTCCTGCAGCTGGAGTCAGCAGCGTTCCTCTGGCAGCTGGGAGACTGCTCCTGTTGGGCAGGATCTAAGAGCCAAAGGGCCCAACTGAGTGAGTTTTCCTTTGGCTCTTGGAAATCTGATTCCTCATTGAGGAGTGATGGGAATTTTACACCTCAAATAAGCAGAAGCATTTTTGTTAAGATTTGAGAAGCAAGTTGGGCGGTGGCTGCACACTCCTTTAATCCCAGCACTAGGGAGGCAGAGGCAGGTGGATCTTTGTGAGTTCGAGACCAGCCTGGTCTACAAAGTGAGTTCCAGGACAGCTAGGGTTGTCTTGAAAAACCAAAAAAACCAAAGTAGGGGAGAAGGTTTGAGAAGCAAAGCCAGGTGTGGTGGTGCGTGCCTGTAACCCCAGCACTTGAAAGACGGCGGCGGTGGGGACAGGGTTCCAGATCATGTGACTACATGGTAAACCTAGGCCAGCTCCTACCCTCAGAAATGATGGAGATTTTAGGGTGCTTAGTTAGTCCGATTCGTCTGGCGTAAATGCTCCCTGACCCTAAGGGTGCCTTCGGCTCTGGGTTCTAATGACCCCGTCTTTAGTGGCTCCTTCACCCCCTCCTCTCTTCCAAGCTCATGAATTCTCCAAGAGAAAGGTCAGCCGCAGTCTGCATTGTTCTTGGTGAGGATAAGAGATTCAAAAATGTCCTCAAATTTCACACTAGGCTCATTCAGAAATAAGTGCAGGTGTTCACGTTCAGCTAAGGACCTGGAGGCCTTGTTTCCGTCCCCGTGGTGACTCAATAGGATTGTACTGAACCCAAACGCAGGGCACTGAGCACTAACCCTGTTTAGTGTTCGGTCCGACTGGGCTTTCCAGGGGATGCTCTCAGCAGCTGAGGCCATGCAGATTCCACTCACCGCAGGAGACTGCAGCATGGGACAGGCAGGATTCCTGATGCTGGGAGCTGGAGGGACACCCAGACTCCACCTTTGAGCAGCGGATTTGCCTGTCCAAAGAGGGGGATGAGTTAGAGGAAAGGAAGGCCGTGGAGTGCGAAGCTCTTAGGCTGTGTTAGACTTGGCAAGGGTCCCGAAGAGCATCTTAATAATCCAGTTTTGTCAATCGGTACTTCCCGTGTTAGAAATTACTGCCAAGAGCTGGGGGTGCAGCTGGGGTGTGTTGTCATCCTGAAGACCAGCCCTAGATTCAATTCCCCGTACTGCAGAAAGAAAAGAAAAACAGGAATTCGTAAAATGTATATTCATTTAAAGACTGATAATGATAAACGGGGTGTGGCATGCACGCTTGCAAGCCCAGCATTCTGGAGACAAGGAGAGGGGTCAAGAATTTCAGAGCAGCCTGAATTAGAGGGAGCTGTCTAAAAGGGCAGCAGGAAAGGGGGATGGAGAGGTGGTTCAGCAGGGAAGAATGCATACTGCTCTCACAGAGTTGGGTTCCAGCACCCACATCCAGGGGCTCACAACTCCTGTAACTCCAGCTCCTGAGGATCTGACATCCTGGGATCCTAGGGCACTCACTTGTGCATGCACACACAGTTAAAAATAAACACATCTTGCCGGGCGGTGGTGGCGCACGCCTTTAATCCCAGCACTCGGGAGGCAGAGGCAAGCGGATCTTTCTGAGTTCGAGACCAGCCTGGTCTACAAGAGCTAGTTCCAGCGCAGGCTCCAAAGCCACAGAGAAACCCTGTCTCAAAATAAAATAAAATAAAATAAAATAAACACACCTTAAGAGAGAGAAGAAAAACTCTAACAACTGTAACTCCACTACACGTTAGTACCAATTGTATTTTAATTTAATTTAATTTATCTTTTTGCAATTTTTGCAGTTCTGGGGGTTGAACCTGAGTCTGTCGTATGCTACCTAAGCACTCTACCTATGCAGCTTTGTACCCAGCCCCAAAGGATTCCATGTGTATGTTCACGTGTGTGCACATATGCATGTGTTCACAGGAATGTGGGAGGCAGAGGTCAAGCTTGGGAGTTATCCCTGGGACCACTCGTCTGGCCAGGCTGGATGGACAGCTGAGCCCCTGTTCCCACCCCCATCTCTAGCACAGGGTTACAGACGCACATCACCTCACCCAATTGTTACATGGGTGCCAGGGTTCCAAACTCAGGTCTTTGTGTGTGCACTGAAGGTCATTTGTTGACTAAGCCATCCCACCCCACCCCAGACACCAAAGACATTTTTAATGGGACTTTTTTTTTTAATTAGCACAGGATGCCAGTTCATGACTTTAATCCCAGCACACAGTAGTGAGAAGCAAGAGGATCTATGTGAGTTTGAAACTAGCAGGGTCTACAAAGTGAATTCCAGCATAGCCAGTGTTCTGTCACACAAAGGACACCCTGTCTTGAAAAAAACCAAACCAAACCCAGCAACAACTGAAACCATTAGCACAGGGTCCTGGTTTACAATTCTCCTAATGTCTGGCTTCATTCCGGATAGCTGAAATAGCTCCTCTTCCTCTAGCCCACGGCGATGCATTATTTACACAGAGAAGACAATCCAGCTGTGCACAGATGTGAGCTCTGCAAAGGATGGTCTCCCAGACTCCTGATGGTCGTGGTCTCTTTATGTCGAAGGTGGCTGCTTTGTTCCAGGTTCTGAGAACACACAGCGTCTCACCACAGCCATTCCTGTTCCAGGAACGTGGAAATCAACCTCACCTCTTGGTTTGTACAACTTTTGGGTGTAGTGACATTTCATTTGTATTTTAATAAATAAAGCTCGCCTGAAGATCAAAGAGTAAAACAGCCCCACTGGCCAGCCTTACAGTCCAGGCAGTGGTGGCACACACCTGTAATCCCAGCAGCCACACTAGTTTGCCACAGAAACTGGGTGCACTCCTTTAACCCCAGTCCTAGAGAGGAATATAAGGTGGGAGGAGACAGCTCTGGAGGCAGGATGGCCATCTCAGACAGAGGCAGAAGTCAGAGCCAGTGGCTGGCTGTTGTGCTTTTCTGACCTTCAGGTTGAACCCCAATATCTGTCTCTGGGTTTTTATTAATCGTGCTGCCTTTGGGGAAATCTGCCCACTGATTCATCCCTTTTCCTGAGAACTGAACCCCCCAAAAGAACTCTGCCAGGACCCCTTCTAAGACATGGCTTGCCCGCACTGTGGGCATAAGTTTCTGTACCCAGAGAAGTCTCTAACCGCGGCTGAGTCTGCTGGGCTCTTCCCTCTGGGAATTTGACATGGGTAGGCTGCAGGGAAGTATGGCCCAGCCTCTGAGGCTGTGTGGGGAGCAAACACTTTGGCTGGGCATCCCTTGACTCTTCCTGCTTCAAAGTCCCGGATGAGGGCGCTCTGGCTTGAGCAGTCTGCTCACTGACCGCTCCATCCATTCATTGATTTATCAAATACCCCAAAGGTCAACACCAAATGTGAATCTGAGAAGCAAAGGAAGTAGAACTTGGAACTGGAGCCGGGAGTGGCTCAGCTATGATGAAGGGCTTGCCTAGCATGCATAGAGCCTTGGGTTTAACCCTCAGCACCGCGTGGAAACAACTTGTGTGTTGTATGTATCTATGTATCTACAGCAGTCAGGATGTGGAGGGAGGAGGATCAGAAATCCAAAGTCATTCTCAAACATGCACCAAGTTTGAGGCGAGCC
>JAQHUG010000057.1:2581279-2595082 GCA_028555095.1 Dicrostonyx torquatus | reverse complement strand
CATTTTTGTTGCTACTTCATAACTGTTTGCTCCTGTTATGAATTGTAAGTATCTGATATGCAGGACGTCTGTTTTCTGACCCCTGTGATAGGGTTGTCCAATCACCACAGGGGTCGCGACCCACATGTTGAGAACCGCCGTTAGCACTTTGGCCTGTTTGCCGAATCAGAGCTGAAACAACGGTCGTCGGCAGAGCACCTTGCCAGAACTGCTTAATTGTGCCCATCCCTTGCCCCTCGCTCCAGTTCCTCCTCTATTTAAGCATAAAGCTCGCATCGGCACCCCAAAGACGGACTTGGATCACCAGACCCCTGAACCCAGCATGTGGGGCTGCTGGAGTCGAGGCAGAACTCCGATGGCATTGCGCATGTGCATACATTCATCTATGTACTTAAGCCTAGGTTTGCAGTTTAAGAGACGACATTTGGTGTTTTTCTTTCTTCCCCCTTGTTCCCGTCTCATTTCCATGTATGATTTCTACTCCATAACAAGACAAACGACTCTCCCAGCAAGTAACATAAGGAGGCTTCGACAAGCCAAGGAATGCCAAGGATACCTAGCGAACCTAAACCTGGGGATGTGGGATGCTAGGGAGGGCGCTCTGACCTGGAAACAGATCAGCTCTGTTGTCTCCGGTTACCTGCTTTGTACCCCTGGGTTAGTTTAGGAAGTCCCGCCTCTTGGGTAACCCATCAGCCAATCAAAGGAGGAGCATGGTTTGCCCACAGGTACAGAAACATTCCCTTTTTCCTACCCCTGCGCTTTCCAGACTATCAGCTAAAATCTCAGGGTTCCTTACAGAATTTTGTATTTTTTTCGATTTACATTTTTTTGTATGTTATTTATTGTGCCGACTTTTAATAGCAAGCCTTTGTCAAGTAGCATTGCTGTCCCCCTCACTCCTCAGATCTGTTCTCAAGGTCTCTCGACTTTACACTCTCTTGTGGGGTTTGCTGGGCCTTGGGTCAGTGGGACAGGTAACAAGTGGACTCCTTCACGAGGCAGCCGCTCTACCTGAGTCTCGGGTACATGCATGTGGGGACAGGGCCTGACCTTAGTTTCAGGTGTGTGTGCCAGGTGACATACGGAGAGCGGATGATAGTCCCAAAGGCCAAGGACTCTAAAGAAAGGGTGGCCCTATGGCAGTGCTGAGCTCAATCATCAGGTGAGGACAAGGGTCAGGCGAATGAGACTATGTCCCTAATAATTTCCTTGCTCTCTTCCACAGGGCTGTGGGTCAGCTAGTAAAAGAAGACAATGTATTTATATGCGTTGGGCATTGACCATTAGTTTGGGTATTTGTTTGTTTGGATTAGGGCTCACTCTGTGTCCCACCTGGCCTCGGACTCTTGGGACCTGTCCGGGACTACAGATGTGCCACCTCTTGGGCTCCTCATTAGAATTTACTGTGGCTAAGCACTGCGGGATGTGCTGGGTTTCAGGTCAGGGGGATAAGAAGCAAAACAAACAACAAAACATCCACCACACAGGGAGAGGAACTGACAGGGGATGGGTTTAAAATGGTGTTTACAGCAAACCTACAAACCGGGCGCTGTTCTGATCCTCAAGGTACAGTATCTGTTACATAGTGTTCTTCTCCCAATGCCACATAGCTAGTACAAGTATCGTTACATAGTGTTCTTCTCCCAATGCCATATAGCTAGTACCCCATAGAGCTGGAGTTCACAACCAAAGAATCTGAGTCGTAAACCGTACTGTCTCTGAGACTCACACACGTGCACACTCCCAAGCTCCGTGTAAGATGTTCACACGATGGCAGTCACCACAGCACGGACTTGTGCTGAGAGTGAGCTCCCTTTCACTTACCCAGTAGGTGAGGGATTGTTGAGCGTGTCCTGCATGCTTCTGTGCCTCAGCCGTGATGCTATTAAAGGGATAAATTCAGGGCTGGGTGGTAGCGTACCACACCTGTAATCCCAGCACTCAGGAGGCAGAGGCAGGTGGATCTCAGTGAGTTCGAGGCCAGCCTGGTGTACAGAGTAAGTTCCGGGACAGCCAGGTTAGAAAAACCCTGCCTCAAATAAGCAAACAAAGAATTCAGGTTTATACACTATATATACAGTCCCCTTAAAGTAAATGCAACACAGAAATTTAAAAAACTCCGTCCTGGAAAGATGGCTCGTGGGTTAAGAGCACTTGTTGCTCTTGCAAAGGACACAGTTGGGTTCCCAGCTCCCATATGATGGCCCACAGACATCCTTAACGCCAGCCCAGCAGATAAGACGCCTCCTTCCGACCTCTGTGGGCACCAGGCATGGTACACACACATACATGCCGACAGACATACGTACACAAAAGATAAAATTCAACCTTAAACACCCAATAAAACCGACCTGTGCGTCTGAGTTTCATTCCTGACTGCTGTAATGAGGCGTCTGACAAACCAACTTCGGGAAGAATTCCGGGCCACAGTTTGTCACACTAGGGAAGCCAAGGCGGCCGACCAGCCTCAATGCCGCATCTACACGAAACCCACACAGAAGTGACGTTCTGACAGAAGACTTACAATAATAGCGTGTCTCTGTTTGCCCTGGGGTTTCCTGGACTGCTGAGGTCAGCCATTTTGTGCTGACCAATAGGCCACCCCCGATGTCCAATGCCAGGCATTGCGGCCCACGCCAGATAGCGCTATCGGCCATGTTGTCTACCCATACAGGAAACTGGCACAGTTATGGCTGCTGTGCAGTCTCCAGGTCCACACTCCGCTAAGTCAGGTAGAAAACAGTGGGACTTTGTCCCCTAAAAAGGCACAGTGAAGTTTACTATGTAAGCACTTATGTGGCAAAATCAAACATCACAAAATTCATGCTGGCAAAAATATAAGATGCGATTAGCATAATTTTAAAAATACCTTTTGTCTACCAGTGGGAAGAATGAAATTCTTGGAGAGGATAATATTTTGCTTAACTGGCTCAGAGTTAGTGTGACCCATCATCAAAGTCTTTGCCAAATTAGCCGTTTTTTAATAATAACCTGCAGTGAAATTTTATGTATTTTGTCTTCTCACGCTAAGGGGTTCTGTAACACTGGCAGCACAGAGTAGGCCCTCTGTTCCCACCGTTTCTGTAGCCAAAGATCCAACCAACCAATAATCAAACATTTTAGAGGTTGGGGATATAATGCAGCATGGGCTTTTGGCTCAATTCCATAGACAACAAAGAAAATAATAATAATTATTATTATTTTGAGTTTTTATTTTTTAATTTTTTAATTTATTTTGATTTTTTGAGACAGAGTTTTTTGGTATAGTTCTGGCTGTCCTGGAACTCACTCTAGACCAAGCTGGCTTTGAACTCACAGAGATCCGCCTGCCTCTGCCTCCTGAGTGCTGGGATTAAAAACATGCGCCACCACCACCACGCAGTGAAAATTATTTCCTAAATTCTGTGGAGAGGAGGGTACAAGGCTGAGAGATGATTCAGCTGTTCATTGCCTTTTCCAGAGGGCTGGGATTTGATTCCCAGCATCCACACGGTGGCTCACCGCTGTCTGAAACTTCAGTTCCAGGGGATCCAACACCCCTTTCTGGCTTCTGAAAAAGCAATAATAAAAAGTTTTGTTCATTCTGAGCATGTACAGACTTTTTTTCTTGTCATTATTCCTGATGACCTAATGTAATAACTACTGACGTCACATTGGGTCAATGTGATTCTTGGGTAGAATAAGTAATCTAGATGATTTAAAGTGGACGTATGTACGGGGGCTGCACACTAATGCCCCGCCCTCTTTGTGTGTGTGTTCTTTGGCATGGCTATTTGTGTTCATGTATGTGGAGGTCAGAGGTGGATATCAGATGTCTTCTTGGCCTTATGTTTTGAGAGGTCTCTGAAGTGAGACTAGCTGGCCAGAGAGCTCAGGGAGTCTGCCTGTCGTCTCTATACCCCCAACATCGGCACTACAGGTGCATGTGGCCACGCCCACCTTTTATGTAGATGCTGGGGGCTTTAGTTCAGATCTTCCTGCTTGAATGGCAAGCACTTTACCCCCTGAGCTGCCTCTGCAGTCCTGTCCCATCCAGGATGCATGCATCCTCAGTGGCCTCTGCAGCCCTGTCCCATCCAGGACGCATGCATCCTCGGCAGCTGTCGCTGCAGCCCTGTTCCATTGAGGACACATGCATCCTCAGCTGCCACCTCTGCAGCCCTGTCCCATCCAGGACGCATGCATCCTCGGCAGTCGCCTCTGCAGTCCTGTCCCATCCAGGATGCATGCATCCTCAGGTTTGGATATTTTGGGGATCTTGCAACTGAAATCTCTTAAACCGCTGCACTTCAGTTTTTCCATGAGATCTTGGAGCCACTCAAGAAAGTGTGGAAACTGAGGAGGTGTTCGTGGGAACCTCTGGCTTGTAGGTTGCTGGGCAGAAGATACCAGCGGCCCAGAGTGTATCTGGCATCTGAAGTTGAGGTGTCGTGTGGGAATGAGCAGTTAATCCATGGGCTCTGCCACTATGTCCAGGTAGCCAGCGTCAGAACCAAACTCGGTTAAAATGACAACCTAAACCACCCTAGCACTGAGGAGACAGAGTCAAGCGACAGCCCTTGCCTAGCATGTACGAGGCTTTGGTTTCAGTTCCCAGCACCAGGAAAAGGCAGAGTCACGGCAGGGTCACGCCTCCTGCCTTCAGGTCAGGCAACACTATGATTTGCACTGACAGCTTGTGCTTAAAAAATTCAAAGTATTTTGGCCAGGTAGTGGTAGCGCAAACCTTAATCCCAGCACTCGGGAGGCAGAGGCAGGTGAACCCCTGTGAGTTCAAGGCCAGCCTGGTCTACAAGAGCTAGTTCCAGAACAGCTAGGACTGTTACACAGGGAAATCCTGCCTCGAAAAAACAAAACAAAACAAACAAGCAAACAAAAAAACCCCAAACTATTTTATAGTGAGAGGAAGTGTATGCGATTTTTTGGGCTTAGCATAAATATCAATTCGCAAGAAAGGTCATGACTCTAGCTCTGATTAGGAAGACACTTTAAAAACGCAGTTCTAAAATAGATCACCAGTGCCATTTGTCGTCTTTCTGAAACTGGCATCTGCGTTGGTCACTTTTTTATTGCTGTGATGAGATATCAAGGCGACCCAAGAATAGTTTATTTTGGGTTATGTTTCCAGAGGACTGGGTTCCACAGTGGTGGGAAGGCACGGCGGCAGGAAGTTGGAGCGGGAAATGGTCTGATCACATTTCAACCACACACAAAACTCAGAGAGCTTGAGCCAGAAGTGGGGAGAGGCTGTCAGCTTTCAAAGCCGATGATGTACTCCCTCCAGCAAGGCTTCCATCCTGAAAGTGTCACGGCCTCCCAAACAGTGCCACAGCCAGAAACCGAAGGGTCGGATGTGCGACCCTTCCAACCCCTACAGCATCTTTCTAAAAGACAGGTGAAGATGAGCAGATTGGACTCTCAAAACTGCAGGAACTACCTAGAAAGAAGAATAAACCCACTGAAAAATTTGGGACAACACACCAACAGGGGTATGTCTACAGTGTAAAACGTCCCACAAATCAAGCAGAAAACAAGCCCCTCCCCTCCCCCCGAAGGCAAAGACCAGCCACCAAGAAGAAACTAAACAAACGAAAGCATTTGGTTCTTTGGCAGTAAGAGAAGCAGAGATGGAGATAATGAAATAGCCTAGGTGTAGGATCATCCCGAGGCCCTGCCCATCCCTGGCTGTTTCCCTATGCCCAACCTGCACCTCGATGACTGCTTTGGTTAGACACCCTTCACTCATGCAGCGCTGGGGGCCAACTGTTTCCAGGCCATTACTGGTGCCAGCCGCACGTAGCAAACCAGGGAGCTGTGTACAAGTTCTACCTACAAACTCACCAATAAGCTAAGGCTTAAATAAACCAAACAAGAGACTGCTCAAGCAAATTATTGTACCTTGGCTCAGATTATAAAAATGTATTAGAAAAAAAAAGGAAGAAAAAAATCTATTAGTCATCCTATTGCAGAAGATTGCTACTGATATCATGGAGCAATTACATTATATCCCCAAGCAATCGTCCCTCAGAACTACAGACGTAATAGTGACCTATTTAGTTTTAAAAAAATGGGGTTGGGTATTAAATTACATGATAAATTTTAATGAAATTATATGTATGTACTTATAGATCATATATATCATGTTATATATCATCTTATACATAACTGGCATCATGGTATATTAGTATATAATATAAGCATGACACCTGCATTATTTGAACATTATATACTGTATTGCAAAGATACAGATTTGTCAGTGCTGTGGGGACAGAAACATGACTTCACTGTCCTGACGCAGCAGCCTGAAGAGACCCCCCTCATTGGGTAAAACTAGATTATTGGTGTGGCGGTTGAATGAAAATGGCTCCCCAAGGCTCACATGTTTAATCTTGGTCCCCAGTTGGTGGAACTGTTTGGGAAGGACTAGGAGGTGTGGCTTTGCGGTCTCCAAAGACCATTCTTACTGTGTTACCTCTCTGCCTCTTGCTTGAGGATCATGGCCTGACTTCTCAGCTGTTCCTGCAGCCATGCCTTTGCTTGGCCATCAAGGACTCTTATCTTCTGAAACTGTAACCCCAATTAAATTTCTTTTGTAGGTTGCCTTGGTTACATGTTTTGTCCGAGCAATAGAAATGTAACTGAGACCTTGACCTCCCACAGAAAGACATTCAGGGACAGTCAGTATGAGCAAGGTTTGAGTATGTCAAAAGGCTTTTTTTTTTTTTTTAAGGCAGGGTCACAGGTAGCCCAGGCTGGCTTCCAACTCTGTATGTGGCTAAGAATAGCCTCCAGCTTCTACTCTCTCCACTTCTATACCCTAAGGCCTAAAGGCTGGTCCTGTAGCAGTACGCCACCACACCCAGTTTGTGTCATTCTTAGATTCAGACCCAGGACTCTGTGCTTGTTGACAAAAAGGGTCTGCCCACTGAGCCGTGCTAATAACACAGGGGCTATGCAGGAAGTAATACTCAAGTCTTATTAAAGGACAGGCATACTTTTATTGTTTCACGGTGGTCACATAGGATTTGGGTGTCTTTGAAGCATTGCTGGGGAATGTAGAGTTAGGAAACCGTCACGATAAAATTAAATAAATAATTAGTTAATAGTCCTGTTGGTGAAATTCTCAGAAAACACCCAAGAAAGGAGTACAACTAAACTCAAGGTCATATTCACTCAGACGTTAAGCCTGGTTTATTGCTATTTTACTATTCTTTTTTTTAAAAAAAAAAAAAAAGATTTATTTATTTATTTATACAGTATCCTGCCCATAGGCCAGAAGAGGGCACCAGATCTCATTACAGATGGTTGCGAGCCACCATGTGGTTGCTGGGAATTGAACTCAGGACCTCTGGAAGAGCAGTCAGTGCTCCTAACCACTGAGCCATCTCTCCAGCCCCTATTTTACTATTTTCAGTTGAAAATATTCCTATATAAATCAATCTTGTCAAACCAGGCATGATGGCTTTAATCCCAGCATGCTGGAGGCAGAGCAGGCTGATTTCTGTGAGTTCAAGGCCAGCCTGATCTACAAGGCAAGTTCCAGGACAGCCAGGGCTGCTACACAGAAAAAAACGTGTCTTGATAAATCAGGAAAAATAAATATTGTCCAACACAATGCCTGCTCTATGTGCTACTGTACGGTTCACGAGTTGGGCAAGGGCCTGAAAATTGAAACACACAGAGACACAGACAGAGACAGGAATAAGGCCAAGAATGCACCTTTTATTGTGTTCCAGGGCAGCTTATATAGAGTCTCCTTCCGCGCCCTAACTCTCAGCTGCAAGCCCACCAGAATCCACTCCCCTGCCATCAGGAACTCCTGAGGGTCTCATGCTCAGAGCAGCTGCAAGCCTAGGAAAACAAGTTGTTTATTCTGGCAGGCAGGGGTTCACAGGAAATTCAGGGTCTGGGGGTCCACAGTCCCCAACAATATTGTCCCTAGGTAGGCAACATTCAAAGAAAATACTAATTGTGCTAGATTATTTGATTCTTATCTGGGAAGAGGCTACAGCCAGAGTGGCCTCAAACTCTCAATATAGTTCAGTGTCCTTAGTATCTGGAGCTACAGGCATAAATAATCTTCACAAATCTCTTTGAACGTGTTTTATGTTATTTCTTTACGAAATATAAAATTTATATGTTACAGATAACATGCATGTAGATACACACACGTTTGTATGTCTTACTCCTAAGTGTCAGTTGAGGTCATCAGCTCTTTCATTGCCTCCTGAGTCCAGGCTTTTGGAAGGAACCCCACAGTGTCCTCAAGCAGGTGAATTCTCCAAGCTCACTCTAGCCTAGGGAGACAAGTCTCCCTTCTTCCCTACCCCAGAGCAGAGCAGCCATTTGTAGACAGAAGGCTCCTCTCCGTCTACCCCAGTCCCACTCGGTCAGCTTCTCTCGGCCCACTAGGTCCCCACAGCTGTCCATGAAATAATCGCTCAGAGGCTAATATAGTAAATATAATTGTTTGGATAATGGCTTGGGCACCTTACTGACTAGTTCTAACTATAAATTAACCCATTTCTTCTAGTTTGTATTTTATCATGAGGCTCATGACTTGTTACCTCACATCTTGCTTCTCCCACGGCTATATGGCTCTCCCTTCTGCACGACCATGAAACAGCCGTATTTATCAACCAATAAGAGAAACACATAGTCCCAGCCTAGAGAAGGATATTCTACACAAACCGCTGCACAGAGGTGGAGCACGTGAGTGCATGTCTTTCCTCTCAGGCTTCAGGCACAGAAGAAGCTGCTCCCATGTGCTTGACCTCAGGTGGGCAGGTGCTGGGCAGAAGCCAGGTCTCCCTGCTTCCATTTCCCCCTTCATCTTTCACGCCAGCTATTTCAATCCGAGAACCCTTGATGACTCTGACAGATGCTTAGTGTGGTCAGAAGAGAAACTATGAGCAACCATCCTCACTGCCTACGCCACTCTGAGAGGAAAGAGGAACAGAAGCTCAGAGAGCTGGGCTGTGTGTGTGTGTGTGTGTGTGTGTGTTTCCTTTCTTCATCCCTTTCTTCTTCCCTTCCTCCCTCCCTGTAGGCGGAGGCTGCTTGTTCATTTTTGGCCACCAAGACCTGAAATAATCACACGCAGAGAAACTGTATTTTTCTTTCTTTCTTTTCTTTCTTTTTTGTTTTTTGTTTTTTGTTTTTCGAGACAGGGTTTCTCTGTAGCTTTGGAGCCTGTCCTGGAACTAGCTCTTGTAGACCAGGCTGGCCTCGAACTCACAGAGATCCATCTGCCTCTGCCTCCCAAGTGCTGGGATTAAAGGCGTGTGCCACCACCACCCGGCTCAGAAACTGTATTATTATAATACTGATTGGCCTATTATCTCACGCTTCTTATTGGCTAGCTCTTATATCTTAAAATAACCCATTTCTAGTACTCTGTGTATCCCCATGTGGCTGTGGTTTACTGGGTAAAAATTTTGGCGTCTGTCTCCTGATACAATATGACATCATCGAGGGTTTCAGTCACACGCTGGACAAAGTGCTCATCATGGAACTGCACCCCAGTTCTTTTATTTTTTTGAGAAAAGGTCTGACTGAGCAGTTCAAACTGACCTTGAACTCTTAATCCTCCTGCCTCGCCTCTAAAGAGATAGGATTACAAGCATGTATCATCATCTGTGTGTCATTCATGTGCTGGGACTGCGGGTTTGCGTCACGACGCTCAGCTTCCCATTTAGTCTAAAGTCACATTAAAAGCTCCAGAGGCAGAAAGTGGCCTTGGCTGTTAAGAGAGTGGCTGCTCTTCCAAAGGATCAGGGCTGGACGCCCAGGACCTAGATCAGGCAGCTCACAGCCACCTGTAACTCCAGCTCCAGGGGACTTGACACCTTCTTCAGGGTCCTCTGGTTATTCGCATACTAGTACACACATGATACACACATACAGAGAGACACATAAGTAAAAATAACCGGACCTTGGTGGCATGCATCTTTATAAATTTATTTTGTTTTCTATACATCCAAACCACAGTTTCCCCTCCCTCCACTCCTCCCAGCTCCTCCCCCCCCCAGCCCCCCATATCCATTCCTCCTCTGTTTCCCTTCAGAGAAGAGCAGGCCTCCCAGGGATGTCAGCCAAACACAGTCTAACAAGATACAAATGACTAGGTACAAACCCTCATATCAATGCTGGATGAGGCAACCCAGTAGGAGGAAAAGGGTCCCAAGAGCAGGCAACAGAGTCAGAGAGACCCCACACCCTGTTTGCTGTCCCACGAAAACACCAACCTACCAACCGTGGCATATATGCAGAGGACCTAGTTCAGACCCGTGTAGGCGCCATAATTGCCACTTTAGTCTCTGAGCCCCTATGAACCCTGCTTAGTTGGTTCTGTGGGTTGTATTCTCCTGGTGTCCTCAACCCCTCTGACTCCTCCAATTCCTCCTCCCCTTCTTCTGCAGGATTCCAGGGGCTTCAGAGGGGGGGGCGGGGGCTGATGGAGAACTCCAATGTGGGTTCTCTCCGGCTAATGTTGTACTGTGCATCTGCTCCCATCACCTGGGTGGCACATATCTTTAATCCTAAGGCTCAGGAGGCAGTGGATCTCTGAATTTGAACTAGTCTGCTCTGCATAGCAATATCCAGGCTAGCTACTGCTACATAGTGAGACACTGTCTCAAAATAAAAACATCAAGTTCTGGCTTCTCTTCCTGTGAGATACATTTCTTCTCATATATAAACCATGAGCTGAATGTATTTCAAAGTAACAGAATTATGGTGGGTTTTTTTTTCTTTAATTTTCTTGTGCTTTTTCACATTTTCCTGTCTTTATATGTTGCGCATTTGTTATTTTTGTAACTGGAAAAAATACATTCTTTGCCTCCAAGAAAGGCAAGCCTCATGAGAATGACCTTGGTTAGGAGGATGTGGTCCCTTGTGCTCTGTAAGTTGATTAAACCTCCAAGACCAGGCAGGGCTGCTTGGCTCTTTGGGGAATGGGTGGACTTTAAGGGTTAATGGTTCCCTGCTGTTTGCACCTCAGGGAACCAGTGCGTGTTTGTTGCTTTCTAGACTTGCCCTTTCAGCTTCTTCACAAAGAAAGAAACAAAGAAATCCTGTCCTGCCACACCTCCCTTTCAACAGAACAACTGTATCGACTGGGTCCATCCCCAGATTATAAGAGGCTCGGCCTGCTTCCTGCTCCTAATTGTTTTACCAATAACTGTTTTGGGCTGTTTCGGGCTGGACTGGTCTCTCCCGTGGAGGGAGGAGCAAAACTGCCTTCTGTTTTAGCCTTGCTTCTCTTTCCCAGCTTTCTCAGTCAGAGAGGGTTTCTCCTGACCTAAGTCAGTGAGCGCTGGCATTTGTGCAAGGTTGCACACTGAGTGAAATGGCGTGAACTTGTTTTCCTTTCTCCAGCAGAAGTCTGGAACTACTCATTTGTCCTAATTTCCTTGTTTGAGTTTCTGATCTTTTCTCTAGTGGGTACTGAGTTGCTTCATTTGCAACTACCCCAAGTTGGTTCCTTGCATTAAAAACAGGCTGAGAGCAAGTTTGCCCCTCTGCTCGCCTCCCTGTCTTCCTCCTCCTCCTCCTCCTCCTCCTCCTCCTCCTCCTCCTCCTCCTCCTCTTCCTCCTCCTTCTTCTTCTTCTCCCTCTTCCTCTCTCTCCTAAAGTCTCTCTGGACTGTGGCTTCCTCTCTCTCTCTCTCTCTCTCAAGCCTCTCTGGACTGTGGTTTCCTCTCTCTCTCTCTCTCTCTCAAGCCTCTCTGGACTGTGGCTTCCTTGCTCTCTCTAAGGCCTCACTCACTGTCCTGGGGGGGGGGTGTGCATCAAGCTCTGATCTCATTGGCTTCAACAGGCTGGCACTTCCCTTCTCCCCTCCACTCTCCTCTGGGCAGCTACTGAGATCTTGTTCTGAGGAATTTTCTTTAAACTCCAATAAAAATGATCCTCAAGTTTCCATTTGAATATATTCTTAAATTATTTTATTAATGAGTCTAAGAACTCCCAAGAAGGCACCTGGATTTCTCCTTCTGGTGATATGAATACGTATATGGTCCCCATAGACTCTTGGGCTTCAATGCTCGGACTATAGGGAGTACCTCTATGAGGAGGTGTGGCCTTGTTGGAGGAAGTGCCACTGTGAGAGAGGGCTTTGAGATCTCATTTGCCCAAGCTATGCCTAGCATGGACCAATAGCCCGGAAGGAGTATAACGAAGGTTTGTTTATTTGGGGATAAACTCACAGTAAGGATAGCAATCTGTAGTCCTCTGTGCTCACTGGGAATTGGAACTGAATCCAGCAGAAAAAGGGATCAAGTATGCTTTTCATCTGCTTATAGTACCAGAGACCATGCCCAAAGTGTTCCCACAACACACAAGCTACCTGTCTGAGAGTCTCGTGAGGGGAGCTGACTTTCATATATATAGTACCAGAGACCATGCCCAAAGTGTTCCCACAACACACAAGCTACCTGTCTAAGAGTCTTGTGAGGGGAGCTGACTTTCATATATATAGTACCAGAGACCATGCCCAAAGTGTTCCCACAACACACAAGCTACCTGTCTAAGAGTCTTGTGAGGGGAGCTGACTTTCATATATATAGTACCAGAGACCATGCCCAAAGTGTTCCCACAACACACAAGCTACCTGTCTGAGAGTCTCGTGAGGGGAGCTGACTTTCATATGTATAGTATAATAGACCATGCCCAAAGTGGGATGGTATCTTAAAGGGGGGATGGTATCTTAAAGGCTATTGGCTGAAGGAGCTCCCACAAACACATAAACTACCTGTTTGAGAGTCTTGTGAGGGGAGCTCATTTGCCCCAGGGTGGGAGAGAGAGGCTGTAATTTCTGCTATACAGCAATTCTGCTGTAGTTTATCAGAATTGTGTGCTAAGGAGGAAGAAAAGCAGGAGCCGCTCTCGGTGTCTGGCTTGACTTTACTATGTAGCCCAGCCTGGTCTCAAACTTGGGAGCCTCCTGTTTCAGCCTCTTCAAGGCTGAGATTACAGGTTTGCTTCCTAACACCTGTTAGGTGCCACAGTTTGAATGAAGAAGTAGAGAACATGGGGACAGTTTTTAAATGACTGTACTCTATCAACAAGGTGGGGGATGCTGGCTTTAGACTAAGAATTTGATCATGTTCCTTAGCTAAGCTATCTTACATTATGTGAAGGGAGGCCTGGGACAGAGTTGAGGGGCAGGGCCTGAGACAAATATTCCATTTCATATATATATTCCATTTCTCATATATATATATATATACACATATATATTCCATTTCATATGAAATGGAGTTCTGGGTGAAAGGAAAGAAGGGAAGTGAGGAAAGGAAAGGAAAAAATGAGGAGCACTTCGGCGGTCCAAAGCCTTGGAAGAGCATCCCACTGATAAATATTTGGTGCTGTGTCCCGTAGTGCATGGCCAACCCAAAGCTAGCTACTCTTCCACCTCATGCAAATGAGACTTTTAATGGTGATGATGCGGCACAGAGGCAGGGATCTGGGTTGAGAGACCCAACACACTTAGGGCAGCAAGCAATCCCCAAACCGACCTAATGCTGCCTGTCTCAGCCAGGATCCCACTGCTGTGAAGAGAAACCATAGTCAAGGCAGCTCTTATAAAAGGGGTGTTTAGTCGGGGCTGGCTTATTGTCTTAGAGGTTTAGTCCATTATCCTCACGGTGTGGAGCATGGCGGTGTGCAGCCAGACATGGTAGCTGAGGGGTAGCTCAAAGTTCTACGTCCAGACCTATAGGCAGCAGGAAGAGGGAGCTACTGGACCTGGCTTGGACTGTTAAAAACCTAAAGTCCACCCCCATGACACACTTCCTC
>JAQHUG010000057.1:2526947-2540337 GCA_028555095.1 Dicrostonyx torquatus | reverse complement strand
GACCACCAGGTCCCAAGAGGTATAAAATGATAGGCCCACGTGGAAAGCACTCTCTCTGCGCGGATCACCGGCCTGCCTGCTTCTTCAGAGGAGCTCTTTCTGGTATAGTAATCTGTGTGTGTATCTGGCCCCTATTAATCTTGTGTGTCTTAAATAAAACTTCCACACCTTAGGTCAGACTCCACCTCCATGAAAGCCCCCCCCCAAATGCTGACCCCTCCCCAGGGAGGGTCAGGACCACCCCCACAGACTATTTAGGCTGCTGTGGAGAAGAACATGTGGTCTTGAGTTTTACATGTCCGTCTGTGTCCCCTGTCGTGTGTCGTCCCCCCACATCTCTCCCTTCTCCTCCTCCCCATGCTCTCCCAGACACAACGTGGGCATCTTTGATTCGGTCTAATCTGATCTGATTGAAATTATTTGCGTCAGCCAAGAGGCTCCTCATCAGATCATTTTTAACAATACCCCTGTCCCCTTTCCCTTGCCCCTTTCCCTTCTCCCTTTTCCTTTATCTCCTGTGTTTGTCTCTTATTCCCTGCCCCCTTCTCTCTGGGGCAAATAAATCTCCTTTGTGCTGAGAACTTGGCCTTGGGACTCCCGAGCTTTCACACGGACTAATGACATCTAGGTGTGTTAGCATCCCAGGGATGAGCCGCTAAGGACAAGAGGAAGCAGTCACCTCCGGTCAGCAACAGGAAGTCAGCAATACAAGCATGGGCAAGACTGTGCTTTCTCTGAGCTCTGGCTTCCAGCTTCTGGTAGCGCCAAAAGCTGCCTGGCTAGCAGCAATGTAATTCCATTCTTCGTAAGGATTTCTCTCTGAGTGTGTGTTTGTATCTCTATGTTCAAATTGTCCCCTTTAAATTTTTTAAAAATTAGTTCCTTTATCTTGTGTGTGTTGGGAGTGGGTGGGACATGTGTGCAGAGGTCAGAGAAAAACAGATGGAAGTCAGTTCTCTCCTCTGCCATGTGAGCTCTGGGCAGTAAATGCACATGTCAGACTTGGCAGCAAGTACGTTTACTCTCAGTCAAGATTACCCCCCCCTTTTCATAAGGAACCAGGTTTATCACACTACAGCTGACCCTAACAACTTGATTACCATTTTTGAAAACTTTATTTTGAAATAGATTGAAATTTTGAGATATTAGAAGTTAGGATATTGGCACATCTTTTTTGAGGAATACAGTTTAACCCGTAACCCCATACAAAGACTCTAGGAAGCAGGCAATATCGTATGTGCGATTTGCGTGTGAGAATGCTGGAACACAGAGAAATTAACTATGTCTCCCAAGAACACAAGGCTGACTATTGATTGCACTGGAGCTGACATCCGGGAATTCTGATTGCCACACCCTGAGTTCTTAGATCTACACCCCTCCAGGAAGTGGACAGAGCAAAAGTGTGGGTAGAGTGTGAGGCCATTGGTGTGAAAAGAGACTGAGGGCTGGGGGGCTGGAGAAGCGGCTCATCAAGTGCCGGCTGCTCGTCCAGAAGACCCAGGAGTGCTTCCCGGACTCCCAGCACACGGCAGCTCCCAACCATCCTAACTCCAGTTCCAGGGCATCCGAACTCTCTGCTGTCCTCCGTGGGCACCAGGCCAGCACATGGCGCACAGACAGACATGCAGGCAAGACTTCCAAATACAGGCAATGAAATTAAATCTTTAAAAACAAATCAAGGATGAAGAAAGAGGCTGAGGCACAGCTGTGTGGCAGAGCATTCCCCAGTCATGTCCAAGACCCTGGGCTCGACTCCTGACACCAAACCAAACAAACTGCCCACAAACACTGAGTATTGTGTATCCTGAGCTGCTCTGGGTGCCGAGGACCAGATGTTGATGACAATTTCTGTTCTCGTGAAAGGTCCGAGGACAATGACTCTTTCCCACACAAGGGCAGATGAGCTTATGCGTACCCAAAGAATCAAGTGCCACAACCTGGTTTCGAGAAGACGCTGAACAATGAGGTCCTCTACACTGCAAGGTCGTTCTGTCCTCAATCATCACAGCCTCTGCTAATACCTGGCATTTCTAATACCTACCCATTCCTAACGCAGTGGGCAGCCCAAGGCCTCCCTTGTTCTTCAAGCTCGTCACCGGCTCCCATGTCACCTTGCCATCTCTGACAACATTCCTGCCTCCCAGATCACTGCTGCAGAGGCAAAAACAGACAAACAAACAAAATGCAGCTCTCCCCTCAAAGATAATAAAAAGTATTCTGGAACCAAATATGACTGACTAGGGTCCCTAAGAAGATGGAGGGAGGTCACCCCGATTTTATGTCCTACCGTGGAAGCAGTTTTATGATGTTCTGTATTAACGGAACAAAGAACGTCCCAAATTGAGGCAATTTTAAAACTCATTGGCACATCAGGCAGCCAGATGTTATCTGAAAGGGGTGCTCTTAGCCCTTGAGTTGGTGTAAAACAGGGCCTGCTACCTTAATACCTTCCAAAGATTTTCTTTCTCTTAATCTATTTGTCAGGATGTTAGCTCCATTACAGACAACAACTAACGCACTGAGAGGCTAAAAATAGCCCTAAAGAAGCCATCATCAGGCTATTAGGTCAGCAACATTCCCAGCCCACCACAGTCATCGAGGTCTTTATGAGACTATTAGCCTATGCAGACAGCTTCTTTCCAGGAATTCGCCATCACACTGCTTCCCTTCCCTGCTCTAGCCTCACGGAGAACTCTGTACGCCACCATGGACGCTGCCCCAGTGCTTGCCCTGGACGTAAGGGCCAGGCCAGGCGGCTGAGAGCTGTCCTGAAGTTCAGACTATGAAGACAAATGCCATCTCAGCACAGGGACTAAATCAGGGCTGGGGATGTAGCTCAAATAGCGGAGCACTCGCCTGGCTTTCATGGAGCTCTGGGTTCCAGCCCAGAACTGTACAAACCAAGTGTGGGGTGGACATCTGTAATTCTAGCCTGGGGAAGAAAGGAGGCAGGAGGATCAGAAGTTCAAAGTCATACTTGGCTCCATAGGGAGTTTCAGGCAAGTCTACATGAGAGGCCCTGCCTCAAAATGAGAGGAGAGAGAGACAGAGACAAAGGGAGAGCGAGAGAGAGAGAGAGAGAGAGAGAGAGAGAGAGAGAGAGAGAGAGAGAGAGAGAGACTGGAGAGATGGCTTTGTGGCTAAAAGCAATTAGCGCTCTTGTAGAGAATTCAGGATCAGTTCTCAGCATTCACAAGGGAGCCCACAGCTATCCAAGCCTTCAGTTCCATGGGCTCCGATACCCTCTTCTGACCTCTTTGGGCATGATATATGTATGCATGTGGTACACATATATGCAGCAGAATGCTCATACACACAATAAATGATTTTTTTAAGGGAGACGAGAATCAGAATGGACCATCCACTGTGGCCGTAAAGAAGAAAAGGGGAGTGGAGTGAGATCGCGGCACCCCCTCTTCTCAAAGGGGACCAAGCACAGCCTCACACGTCTCCCAAGTGAAATTCTACCTCCAACTTTCAGAAAAGCATTTTCCTCCTTCCTGCCACCAACATAAGGGAAACACGAGTTTAAGACGCATCTCCTACTTACTACACGCTGGGCGCCCTGTCCAGCAGAGCCAGAGGGCATGGCTGCACAGGGCGTCTGCCTGGCTGCAGGCTGCACAGGACGTCTCCCAGGCTGCAGGCTCCATCTGCACGGTGGAGGTGCTAGGATGTGCCTAACCAGTGCACAAGAAGAGTGGACAACAGAGACTGGCTGTGAGCACTGGTTAAGTGCTGGGGGTGCTGGCGTGCTGACACCAGGAGCAGTGTTGGTTCCATTCAAATGACCACACAGACTAGGCTAGGCATGGTGTTCACGCCTCTAACTCCAGCATTTGGGAAGCTGAGGCAGGAGAATGGCTAACCTGGGCTACATAGAGAGACACCATCTCAAAAATCAATTAATTAGTAGATCAAAATAGCACCTATTCTTTCGCATTGGAGACCAGCGGCTGGGACAGAGCAAGACCGAGCTCCCTCCAGTAGCTCTAGGAAAAAATGCTGCTTTCTCTCGCTAGTGTCTAGTGATTCCAAGGACTCTTGTTTTTTGTTCATTCCCCAAACTCTGCTTGAGTGATCACGTGGCAGGGTCTTCCTGGTGTATATCTACGTGTCTGTATGACTCTTTCTCCTGCTCTCTGCTCCATGCTAAGGCTGAAATTCAGGACTTCTCACACCACAAGCTACGGCAGAACTATCCCCCCCCCCGCCCCGACCCTCTGGTTTCTTGTAAAGACTCTAGTTCTCTTGGCCTTGGGGCCCACCCTCATCTGGTGTGACCTCCTCTTAACTAATTACATATAGAATGGGCCTCTCTGTAAACAAGGTCACCGTCTAAAGTTCTGAATGGGCATGATTACAAGGGGAGCCAAGAGAGTCAAGGACTTGCCGCAGACACACCCGCTTCAAACACTGAGTCTCGGCCTGAATGACCACATTGACTACTTTCCTCAGCATGAATACGGAAGAGCTCACTAGAAAAGGGACAAAAATTAGGAGTTGGGAATCAGCCTTGTTTCTCTGAGGCAGCACAGAGGACGGTGGGTAAACACACAGGCACTCAGGACCTGGGCATGGGCGTGAGTTCCCACTGCCTCCTGAGTGCATACCACCACGCCCAACATCATGCTCAGCCTTTGCGCGTATGTGTGCGTGCGTGTGTGCATGCGTGTGCACACGCGTGTGTGTTTATACACCATAAAGGACAATTTACAGGGATCTGTTCTCTCCTTCTACCATGTGGAGCCTGGAGGTCAAACTCCAGTTGCCAGCTTGCCACTTCTCTGGTCCCCAAGTCCCACTTTTTAAAATGTGAGTTCTGGGGATGGATTGAGGTCCTTGTAGGTGCAGGACAACACCTTACCACCTGAGCTATTTCCCCAGCCTTCTCATAGGTTATTGCAAAAATCAAAATCCATGACACATGTCACATGCTTAGACATGCATGAGAGTGTTGTCCTTGTCATCACTGATAGTTTCTTCTGGCTGGTCACGGGATGGAACTTTGTCCTGTAGGATGACCCTCTACCCATCCACAATGAGCCTGTTAGCTATGACTCTCCTGCTGTCCAATGTACAACTCAAGAGTGTGGTTGACATAAACTATAACAGAATAACCTACTTCATACCACACATGCGCAACTTCCTGGAGAGGTCTTTGCTTTTTTCCTTACTGCTTATAGGTCACTGTGTCAGTAAAATAACAGGCCAGTGTGGTTCAGCTTCACCCTGACGCCAGTCTAGTGTGATCTCAGACATCAACAAATAGATCGCTGGCCTAGGGCACAACACTAATTCAGACAGCCGGGTCGGAGCACAATCCAGTTGCCCTTCAAGACCTGCGTCCTAGAAAGAACTTTAGTGCTCTTTTTAAGGCTGTGTGAAAAATCAGACTCAAAATAAAACCTGATATGAACTAAGCCAAGAGACTTTAGAGTCTAGGCATGCTTATTTTAAATCCCCCACTAATGGGGCTGGAGGGCTCCCCTCAACACCAGTCCTAATAACTGGAGAGGTATACACAGCACCTACGATGTGCAGAGCTGCTGATGTCCCGAGAAGATAATGGTATAGAAGAAGATGATGGGTAGTGTTGCCTATGTGATTTCATTTATGTTATCATAATGACAAGCCAGTGCGTCTCTAGATCCGTAAAGAAATGCATAAAGGAAGTTCACTTAAGTATAGTGTGGTTGTCTCTGAGTGGTAGAATTTAGTGCAATTTCTTTTCTCTTTTTACCTCTTTTTCACTGTAAGTCTCAAAATTATAAGAACTTTGTTGAAATCTACAAACACACATCATTTTTTGTAGCCTAGATACAACAAAACCCACATTTTTCTGACGAATAATATATACATCCTTTCTAACCTCAGCTAACCTTCTGTGCTTCAGTTTCTCCCATTGTAAAGCAGAGACAGGAATAGTCTGTCTCTTTAAGATATAAAAATCAAGCCGGGTGGTGGTGGCGCACACCTTTAATCCCAGCACTCAGGAGGCAGAGGCAGGCGGATCTCTGTGAGTTCGAGACCAGCCTGGTCTACAAGAGCTAGTTCCAGCGCAGGCTCCAAAGCCACAGAGAAACCCTGTCTCGAAAAAACCAAAATAAATAAATAAATAAATAAAATATATAAAAATCAAATTCATTAATATGTGTGAAATGCTTGGAACTCAAAATACTGGAATATTTAATGCTACTTGAGTAGGGTTTTCCACAGACACAGGAACAAGAATATGCAGAGACAAAGAAGGAGAGAGTATAACTGAGCCCCGTGATTATGGATGCCAGGGTGCTTCATCTGTGTTCTGCAAGCTGAAAACCTGGAAAATCAACCCAGAGGCCTGAGACCAGGGGCCAAAGATTCCCCCACTGGAGTCCCAGCTCCATGTCCATTCACCCCTTCCTCCACCTTTTTGCTCTCTCCAGACTCTCAGTAGATTGGATGACAAGCATGTGCACTGGTGAGGGCCATGCCTTCTACCAGTCTATCCATCTGAATACTAATCTCTTCTAGAAACTCCCTCACAAATGCCTATACCTCCCATCTTACCAGCTATGAGAGAGCCCGTTCCTCCAGGGAGGCTGACACGTGACGTTGTAGATGGTGACGGCTGGTGTTGCTTTGGTTAAAGCCCCGCACCAGGCAATGGTGTCGGTAGAACAGGAATCCCAGGAGCAAGGATAACGACAAATTGCTGTTGCAAGGCCATGAGGTAGACGAGTGATAACTGGAAAGAAAGCGGTGGTCGTGGTTGACACATTTCTACTGGGTGCCAAGGGAGCCGACGATTAGGACAACTGGCGGTTACTTGGCAACTACAAGAAGCGCTTTGGGAGATTGTTTTATCTATTATTAGTACGTGTCCCTGCATGCAGGTGAGGGCCCTAGCCGTCAGAGGTCGTCTTTCTGGAGTCCGTTCTTTCCTCCACCTTCACGTGAGTTCCAGGCTTTGAACTCGGGTCCTTCAACTGGAGCAGCAAGTGTCCCACCCACTGAGCCACCTCATTGGTCCAGGAAAAATAGACTTTTGTTTTGGGTTTTTTTGTTTTGGTTTTTCAAGACATGGTTTCTCTGTGTAACTACCCTGGCTGTCCTGTACCAACATGCCCGGCTAATGGACTCATTTTTAAATTGATAAATTTCCAAACCACGTTCTAGATTCATAATGAAACAAGCGATCTTTACAAACTGCAGTGAGCGGCTCTTCACAGCACACAAGGGTCCACGCTGGATGTGTGCAGGGCAGTTCGGGATTCTAAGCTCTGCACATGGTCCTGAATCTCAGCTCTATATAGAAGATTCTTGTCTGTGGCTCTCCATGGTCCCACCCGTAACTCAGCTGCATCTGCCTTCTGCTAAGGGCATCTAGACTTGAACTCCAGGTTCAGGTTACTTCATGAGGTGACAACTGATGAAGAATGTGGAAGCAGAGGAGTCAACCTCCAAGCTTTGAAGAGAGGACCCAGGTGAAGACACCCAGGTATGCCCCCCATCGTGGCGGAAGACAAGCCCCAGGCAAAGCCACTTACCCACTGGGGTTGTTCAGGACCTTCAGCAACAATGTCATCCTACACAGGCGTCAGCCCCTTTCATTTCACAGTTGCGTGAGCACTCTTCGCTAGCCCTGTCAAGGCTGAAGCAGGGACTGGTCATCACTGGGATGAAGAGAGCTTATGATCCCACCCACAGAGGGAGCTCATTCTATCAAGCAGACAAACAATTTGCTACCTGGCGCCAACTCCTGACAAAAGGTAGCTAGAACTATGGGTAAAACCAGACAAATACAGAGTCTTCAAAAGAGACAAGGTAAATGAAGTGTCACATAGCTTTAATCCCAGCATCCCAGGAAGCAGAGACAGGTGAATCTCTTTGAATTCAAGTTCAATCTGGTCTATATAGAAAAACCGTTTCAAGAACAAAAAAAGGGCCAGTGATGGCGTACACCTTTAAGCCCAGCACTCAGGAGGCAGAGGAGGCAGATCTCTGTGTTTGAGGCCAGCCTGGTCTACAGAGAGTTCCAGGACAGCCAGGGCTACACAGAAACACCAGCTCAAAAAACAAAACAAACAAGCAAACAAGAAAAAACAAACAAAACCCCACACCAAACTAAAATAAAACACACAAAAAAAATAAATAAAATTTTTACTTAAAATGTATTTTCATACACAGGCATGAATTCTTGTAAAGATTAAGTACACAGATTTTCTAGGTACCATGGCTTGGTGATATATGTGAGCGGGTTGGTGTTATTTCATTCTGGTTTCTGATCTTGCACTAAGAAAATAAAGGATAACTCAGGAAATGGTGGGAGCGTGGACAGCGGCACACGGTGTGGGGAAGCTCCAAGTCCTCATCCCACACAACCAAGGGGTCATTTTGACTTGACGGATTTAGAGCAGTGTGCCAAGGAGTACCCGAGTCAATAAAATGGAAATATGTGTTGATTTGCGCCTGCCAGCTTCTCAGGGTGGCGGCCAAGACAAATGGGCCGCGAGGCCTCTGAGTGGCTGTATTTGCAGACGACTGAGCAGCATCCGGAGAGCTGGGAAGATGGTCCTCTGTGGACAGAACTGTAAAATCTAGCACAATAGGTTAAGGCATGAATATTCAGAAGTGAAGGAGACCCAGGCAGGCTTGGCTGTTGAGAGCAGGCACGGGGGAGGGGGGGAGCTCAGGCGGTACCGACCAAGCAGAGATGTCAGCCAACTCCTTTTTCATCGGGACTCCTCCACACAGCCATTCCCGATGTGTGAGTGGACCTCGGAGGTTGTCATGGACACTCCAGGAGTTCAGAGTCCATGGAGAAGCCCTTCCCAAGCGCGAGATGGGTGAAGCTGTGTGTGCCTGACACTTAAGCATTCAACCAACGTTGCTCTTCCTGCCTGCGTCCCACGTTCATAAACAGTCTGCTAACGACTCCAGCTTCCCCCGTCAGTGTCTCTGCAGGGAAATTCTAGAAAGAGAATATGGATTCCATGTATTCTCATCTTCATAATAATTAACTTTGACGCTGTAAAAAATGCATTGTTATTCAGCTTATAACTTGGCTTCCAACACGAAATAACTACAGGGAGAAACTGGGCTAGCCAGGCCTGCTCAGGTCATTTGTTTTGCTGTTGTATGGGAAACCTCAGTGCCTCCTTTAGAGCCTCAAAGCACGGAGGAGTGTGTCCCGGGAAATGAGCCAGTGCTAATGCACCGGTGTTGCAGTTTTGCATCTAATCCTGCTCCTCGGGTCCAGATGAGCCTAAACTGGCAAAGCTAGGTTTCTAGCCATGTTTTACCGGAGGCAACCAGTTGACCACGGGGTTGTCCTCCGAGTCCAGTGAGTTCCTCCCATCTTTTCCTAAGACATAGACTATAATAGAATAGAATTTACTGATATGATCCGATTATTTGAATAGCTATTGCCCCTGAATTGAAATGTTCCCATCTAGAGGAGGGAGAGGGGTTCTGGAAGTGGAGGGCGGGGTTCGGGAGGTGCTGTGCTAGGGAGGTAAGGAGCTCAACAGTGAAGAGCACTTCCTGATCTTGCAGAGGACCTGGGTTCAGTTCCCAAGCCCTACATGGTGGCTCACAACTCTCTGTAACTCTACTTCCAGGGGATCGAACACCCTCTTCTGACCTCTGTGGGAGTCAGGGACACATGCAATGCATATACATACACACAGGCAGAGCCCTCACGCACATAAAAATAAAATAAATAATAAAAAAATTTTAAAAAAAGTCTCTGGAAGCTCCTGGACCTTACAGGAGTCACGGGGCCTCTCTGAGGGGGGGACCTTACAGGAGTCTGGAAGCCTCTCCCTGAGGTCATATAAACAGCGGCCTCAGGGAGGAGACCCTTCTTGATGGCCTAGTTACAGGAAGCTGTACTGGGTACTCCCAGGAGACAGCTCTCCTGAGTCATTACCATACCTGGTGGCTTCTTATGGTGCTGTAGCTGTCTTTGGGTCACTCACTCTCCTGAGAGTCACCCGTCACCTCTGCCTCCCAAGTAATCCCAGAATTTGCAGGCTGGCTGAGGTAGATTTGGGTGGGGAAGTTCCTTTGGTCTGTAATTGCTGCCCTATCCAGGATGAAGGCATTTGTTAGCTGAGATAACCTAGCAACAAAGTTATGGGATATCTATGCCAAATAGTGAACTTTGTTTCTGAAGGGTTGGCCTCAGACTATTGTTTCTGGCACTAATTAGGCAGGAAGACGGAGAGCCTGTTAGGGCCATGCCTGTACCGTGATGACAGATTTACTAGTGTCTTCGGCATGGCAGGGAATATCTGTCTCTTTATTCTCCTACCACAGGAAGCTATACATCCCAGCTGCCCCAGAATGATCAACTATAATCGTGACCTGAGCATAACTCCGAAGGAAAGGCCCCAACCATTTCTTATTTTGTTCCCTTGGAAAGTACCTGTTACCTTGACCTTGGAAACCCTGGCTCACAGCCCCACGTCGGGGCGTAAGTAAGTGGGGCAGTGTAAAATGTTTACGAACAATAAGAGGTACCTGAGCACACAAGGTGATGAATCAATTCAAAAACCAAATACTGTCTATCGGAGCCCTTGCCTGTGTCGCGCATCATGTGACTACGCGGAAGCATCATGTCTGAATGCACAGCGTGAGGACTTCACACAGCACACATCCTCAATCACAGCAGGCAAAGCCAACGGACACGGCCCGACACACCTGAGATTTTGTGAATGATGGAGTTGTTACTGTACTGTTGTTAGAGGGGGTGCGGGTTGTGTTCCCAGCACCTGAGAGGAACGCGGGCCCTTTTGTTCCGTCCGCCCGGCTCCCTGGTTGCACAGCCACACGGCCTGCTTTTGGCCCTGGTTAGCTTATACCCGAAATGATTACACACAAACTGTATTCATTTAAATACTGCCTGGCCCATTAGTTTTAATCTCTTATACATATTAGTCTAACCCATATTTAGTAATCAGTGTATCACCACATGTTGTGGCTTACCGGCATCTCTAACCTACATCCATCTTGGGTAGTAGCATCATGGTGTCTGCCATACTTCCTTTCTTCTCAGAACTTCCGTTCTGTCGACTCCGCCCACCTAAGGGCTGACCTATCTTACAGGCCAGGCAGAGTCTTTATTTAACCAATCAAAGCACAGAAATACAGATGAACCCTCCTACACCACTGTACTTACAAACTTCCCTGCTCTTGGCCTCGTGTTGGTTTACTTACAAAAGAAAGAGATGTTGCTTCCCTCAGTCTTTGGGTTGCGCTGTCTTAGGATGCTGCATTCCAAAAATGCTTTCTGAGTGACTGATTTGAGTTTCATTTAAAAAAAATTGTTAAATGACTAGAGGCTTGGGATTAGGAGTAGATTTGTTGGTTTAGTTTGGTTTTGGTTTTTCGAGGCAGGGTTTCTCTGTGTAGCTCTGTCTGTCCTGGAACTCCCTTTGTAGACCAGGCTGGCCTTGAACTTACTGCGCTCTGCCTACTTCTGCCTCCTGAGTGCTGGCATTAAAGGCGCGCACCATCACTGCCCAGCAGGCGTGGATTTTTAATGATTTCTGAAATGTTCGTAACTCTAACTTCTGACATTTTGCACTGTGTATTTGTGGGAGGCAGCGTTCTCAGCGTTCACAATCATAACACCGAAACCTCAGTCGTCCCTGCTAAACCTTGAAGTTGTTCCACCTTCTGCAGTATCAAACATTCAGCCAAGATTTCATTCTTTCAGTGAAAAAAAAGCTAAATACAGCCATCTCATTAGTGTGCAATTTTCTCTTCTCTTTAATAAACGGCGAGTTTATATACACACCAAAGACTTGCTTAAAAACAAATCTCCATGGTAAATGTTTGTTTATATGCCTACATTCCCTAGGTTGTACAAATTTCCTTACATGGAAAGGGGGTCACAGGTAGAAGACTCTAGAAGCCCTGGTCAGAGGCTCAGGTCCAAAGGCATCACAGTTAATGGTCCTTTCCCCTTAGCCCGGGCCCAGCTGAGATCCATAGATCCCAGGCCTAGAAAACAAGTGCTTGCCAGGCAAGGCCTCGGACTCACAAAGATTCGCCCATCTCTGCCTCCTGAGTGCTGGGATTTAAGGTGTGCGCCACCACTGCTAGGCTCATTTTAGCATTTCAAGAATGTTACATAGTAACTGGAGCTGGAGACCCATCGGAAATGGGTGGGGCTGGAGACGCTGCTCAGCAGTTAAGATCACTGACTGTTCTTCCAAAGAGCCTGATTCAATTCCCAGCACCCACATGGTGACCCATAGTTGTCTGTAACTCCAGTTCCAGGGGACCTGACACCCTCCTCACACAGACACACGTGTAGGCAAAACACCAGTGCACATAAAATAACAAATAAATAAATTAGAAAGAATGTATCTAGCCTTCAGGAACTGGCTTTTTTCACTCCGTGAATTCCTCTGTAGATTTTTCAGTTTTGTCACAAATATCAAACAATGGCTCGGGCTTGGTATGGCAGCCCACACTTTGAATCCCACACCTTGAGAGGCAGGATCTCTGAGGACTGAGGTCAAGCTGTTTTACATAGTGAATGAAAAATAAAAACGTGAGGACATGACACTCTCAGATAGATGAATGAAAAAACAGAGCCAAAAAAGAACATGATGCAACTAGGTACGGTTGAGGAGGGAGAGACCAGCCAGAGGGTACAGACTTGGAAGGGTCTTGAGGGGAGAGGGTGGGGAAGGAAAGAGAAAAAGGAGAGGGAGGGAACAAAGAGAGAACCTGGGAACCCAGAGACCAAGAGAGCTAGAGATCTGCTTAGCCCAAACGGCTGGATTATATAGGCATCCGAGAGGCTGGGGGAAGGGAAGGCTGGTGCAGCCAGCACCGGCTTTAACATGTTAAATGGGCACCTCAGTCATTCGCTCTGAATTTGAGACTAACATCCAGGTCACCCGGGGCTACCTAGTGAAAGCCCCCTGTGAAAAAACATAAAGCAAAACAGCAATAACAACAAAAACCATGGCAGGGATCTATCACGGCTATTCAATTGTTCATTATTGGAGAACATCTGGCTTATTTCAACATCCGGGCTGTTATGAGCAATGCGCCTATGAATATTCATGGCAATTTTTCATTAACATAGCTTTTCATTTCTCCGGGGTAAAACCCCAGTCGTGAAGCCGCTCCACTCCTGTGCCATTTGCATATGGCAGACTGTCTTCCTGAGTGGCTGTGCTCACGCTCTCTCTCCCCCACCCCCTCATCAGCGCGTGAGCGTGACTCAGTTCCTTGCTAACATTCTGTGTGGGCACAACTTCATATTGGTCATTTTGGAAGGTGTGTAGTAATGTTTTGCTGTGATTTTAATTTACATTGCCCAAGTAGATAAAGATGATGAATGTGCCGGGCGGTGGTGGCGCACGCCTTTAATCCCAGCACT
>JAQHUG010000057.1:2438460-2466160 GCA_028555095.1 Dicrostonyx torquatus | reverse complement strand
AGACAGAAGTGTGTAAATCAGCTGAATCACAAAGGTCCTAGGTTTACGTTGTGTGCTGTGTGTGTAGCCCTGGCTGGCCTGGGCTTCCCGAGATCTGCTCACCCCAGCCTCCCTCGTGCTGGGATTAAAGGTGTGTGCTAGCACAGCTGCTGGAACCTGACCTCAAGAGAAAACACCTTTGAACTGCACGTGGGACACAGTGGGGGTTTCTGTTTTGACTCAGTCTCTATGGGTAGTCCAGACCAACCTGGAATTTACCATATAACCTTTAAACTGTGATTCTCCTTGGCCTCTCAGATGCTGGGATTACCGCTGTGAGCACCACAAGCGGTTCCTCACCTGGCCCTTCTTGTTCTGACAGCTCGGGATTGTAATTTGTCAGTGTCAGTGCTGAGGGTGAACCTGGTGCTTCTAGGGTGCTGAGCTGCACCCCCAGTCTCCCAGCTCATTCAGGAGGGCATCTTCTGGGAGGTGTTTGTAGTTGTCACGTGACACTGTTGGGTAAGAGACTTGGAATGGAAGGATTTTTCTGTGGGAATACATCGAAGAGTAAACTGTAAAAAGTTAATGACATGTTTCTAAGTATTTAGAGGTGAGAGTATTAAATGAGGTCTTAGAAATTATTCTTTAATGAGGCATTTCATAGTTTATTCTTGCCGTGTAGTAATAGAACTCAAGTATGGTAAATTCTCAGACAGCTGCTTTTGTGTTGTTTGCATTCTTGCTAGGGTAGTAAAGCGGTGGCATCTGACGCTCGCTCGCTTGTGTGTAACGTACAGGGCAGAGGCACCATGCTCACTTTCAGGTGGTGCTGCACTTCATGATACCGAAACATTTATTCACTGGTTTTTTTTTTTTTTTTTTTTTTTTTGCTTTGAGACGGTCTCACTGTAGCCTTAGCTGGCCTGGTACTCTGTAGATCAGGCTGGCCTCAATTTTATAGAGCTCTACCTGCCTGCCTGTGTGTCCCGAGTGTTGGGTTAAAGTCAGCCATCACCCCCAGCCTTGTGTCCTCATCCTTTTGGAGTCCTATTTTACATACAGAGTAACTCACCTGCTTGACACGTACACTTGGGATTTTGAACACTGTCTAAAATTGAGACTGCCTTCCCAGTTGAGATGTAGAACATTCCATCACTCGAAAGTTTGCCTGGTGCACCTGTCTTCTTAGTCTCCTCACCTTTGACAGATCTTCTGTTGATTCATTTCTTAGCATAACGATGGAGTCTTGAGGATAGTACGCCTTGTTTTTCTGTTGCTCTGTGTTAGCGCGTACAGTAGATTGGTCTTTATGGTAATCTGTAAGAGTAGTACACCACGACTCTAAGTCTGACTTGTTCTCTTGTTGGTGAAAATTTTCAATTTTTTTTCTGTTCCATTGTTTTTAAGATTTTCCTCGCTATAAAAGAAAATTATTTTAAAAATCTGGAAAACAGAGTAGAAAAATTCACAGCTCATATTTTGATGCCTTCCCTTCCTCCTCCCTGCAGTCAGTGTGTCCTGTTCTGCGGTGATGGGGATCAAACCGAGGCCCACGCACACTCTTTGTATATGAATTTGGTTTTTATCCTTGGTTTTTTTTTCTTGACTTTAGTCTGTTACAGTAGTTTTATAGAAAAGACACTCCTAAAAATTACGTTTTTGATAGCAAGTTTTCTTATTAAAGGTATGTATTTGGGACTGGCGCCATGGCTCAGCTGTTACCAGCACGAGCTAATTTAGCAGAGGCTGTGGATTCCCAGCGCCCACGTGGTGCTCACAGCCGTCTTTACCTCCAGTTGTAGAGGATCCGGTGTCCCCTTCCGGCCTCCTCCAGCCCTAGGTATGAACATGGTGCACAGACACATGTGCTGGGAGAACACAGCTAAAAAATTTAATTATACATTTTGTTTAAAGATGTTAGATAGAATTCAATTGACTGTAATAATTGTATTCTAGATTGTTGCTTACAAAACTGAGTGAATCAGTAAGTATATTTTTCATCCATTAGTTTGGGCCGTATTTTTAGTATGTGTGCTGCCGAAGCCAGCACAAGTTTGGGCCACATCTTTTCGGAACAGAATCAGAGGTATTGAGAGCCCACCGATTTTGAGAAATTGCCTCTGTTCCCGGTATGAACTGCACTCAGATTAGGTTGATGAGTTTATATATACCGCGTCTTCACCTGGACTGATCTGCCAATATTAAGGTAGACTTGGTAGCTCGAGTCTGTCGTCACAGTACTGGGGAGCCTGAGGCAGCAAAATGGCTATGGTTTCTGAGCTGAACTGGGCTGTACACCGCCCAGAAAACCCTAGCCAAACAAAATCAACACTTCAGACCAAACCTAGACCTCCTTCCTAGTCACCAAGTCCTGGGGGATCTGCATTGGCCTCCCCAGGACTCTTTAAGAGGAGGGCGGGATAATCTGCAGTGGTGTTCATTACAGCCTGCTTGCTGAGATTTAAGAAGTGGAGGTCGGAGTTTCTGAGTCTGAAGGAAAAAGTTAAATTTGAGATTAGGAAGTTCATTTGATGGGGAATGCTGAGAAAGAAGACAGTACAGTAGGGTAGTTGAATCGCTTTTTTTTAAATTGCAATACTGTTTGGCCAATAGTTTAAGTGTATTTCTAGCTAGCTCTTCTTAATTACATCTTAAATTAACTCATTTCTTTTTTATTATTTATTTTTATTTTTATTGATATTTATTGAGCTCTATCTACATTTTTCTCTGCTCCCCTCCCTGCCCTCTCCCCTCTCCCCTCTCCCCTTCAACCCTCCCCCAAGGTCCCCATGTTCCCAATTTACTCAGGAGATCTTGTCTTTTTCTACTTTTTACTTCTCATGTAGATTAGATGTAGTTGACTGTGTTACGTGGTGAAAGACTGGGTGAAGGAAGGTCAGGTTGTAGCCAAGTTCCTAGTTGGTGGCTTTTTTTTTTTTTTTTTTAAAGATATAAAGGAGATGTAAAAGCCTGTGCCACCACTTTCCCACCATACTTTTTCCTTTCTTTTTTTTTTTAAATTTATTATTATTTTATCTACATTGGTGTTTTGCTACATGTATGTCCGTGTGAGGATGTCACATCTTGGAGTTAAAGACAGTTGTGAGCTGCCATGTGGGTGCTAGGACTTGAACCCAGGTCCTCTGGAAGAGCAGTCAGTGCTCTTAACCACGGAGTCATCTCTCCAGCCTCCCCCTCCACCATATTTTTTCTTAATGTGCTTTTGTTTCTAGTGGTATTTAAAGGTAAATTTTCATCTTTTTCTTTTCTTCCCTGAGGCAGAGTATCTCTGTAGCTCTAGCTGTTCTAGAACTCTCTCTGTAGACCAGGCTGGCTCTGCCTGTAAGTGCTGGGATTAAAGGAATATGACACCAGCATCCTGCTAAATTTGTATCTTTAAGAAACACATTGACTCCCCTTCACACAAAGATTGTATTCTTTTGCCAGGTCTTCTGGTGAGTGCATGGGGATTAGAATCACTGAGAGGGGGAGGGGGTTAGTGCTGTGGACAGGGGAGTTTTCTTGGGTTTTTCTTTGAGAGACTACAGGAACACTCAGCAGCAGGGGATGAGCTCGGATTGCTGCAACAGGCTCTTCAGGTTCCCCGTTAGGAAGCGGTCACTGCCAAGGGATTGCACCAGGGTAGAGGTGCTGCCTGTTGACCCCGCTGCCAGCTGCTCCCCTTCCTGTAACTTCTGAGAGCTGACATTTGTCCGCAGATGGGAATCAGTAGGTGGTTCCGTGACACACCGCACTTCCAGAGTAGTTGTGGTTTGGCAAAGCTCTTGAGTGGCAGAGTATTGTCTTTTTTTGGGATGGGTATGTTTCTGTGGCCTTGGCTTCAGGAACTGTGAACCCTTCCTAGCCATGCGGCTGCCGCCCTCCTTTTACAGATGTAGTCGTCGTTTATAAATAGGATCTTGTTATGTAGTCTAGGCTAGCCCTTGAACCCTCCACCCTCTTGCCCCAGCCTCTCTGTTGCTGGATTACACGTGTGATCCTTATGTCCACCTCTCTGATATCTTTAGAGGGAACAACATGGGCTCGTGGCTGACGGAGGCTTGGCTTGTACGTGTGTACGGTGTACATGGAAAGATGCCTCCTCCACCAAGGATACCCTGTAAGTGAGCAAAGCTAGTCTAATTGTAGTAAGTCGTTTCCTCTGGCAGTTTTTAGGTACCGAGTTGTTGATTTACTGTGGTGCTCTTTCTCACAGTCCCTGCTGACCGTATCGCTAGGTTGGCCAAAGCATGAAGACCACCACTGGAAGGCTCTTAGCTGTCCTTGTCTCACTTGCTTCAGGAGAGGGTAGCGGTCTCTTCATGGCAGAGCTCTTGCCCATGCTGCACAAGGCCTGGGTCCCTTGCTTAGCCCTGGAAAGATTAGTTGGCTACAACAAGCAGGAAGTACAGAAGTTCCCGGTCTTCATTGCTTCCAGTGTTCTTCCTCCTGCACTTCGGTTCTCAGCTGCGTCCCCCTCCCCCCACTGGGTGTCTGTGTGTAGCCCTGATTGGCCTCAAACTCAGATGTACCTGCTTCTGCCTTTTGAGTGCTGGAATTAAAGGTGTGAGCCACCCCCGAGAATTTAATAGGAGAATATGTGTGTGTGTGTCTGTGTGTGCACACACGCTCTGGAAAAAACAGGACGCAAGAATCAGTATTTTGTTTATTTTATGTTTTTAACCATGAAATTAAAAAGAAGACAGGTTAAATTATATAAATATTAGCTTCCCCCTAGAAGGCACTCAAAAGGGACACCTAGAGCTCTGGCAGCGCTCTGAAGGTCACAGTCACAGTTTGTGTGTGTGTGTGAATCTGGGCTGGGCCTGCTGCAGTAGGTGAGGGGCTAGCGCTGCAGGTTTCAGGACAGGAGGACGACCTTTCCTTTGCCTCTTGTGAAGCATGCTCGTCCAGGAGTCACCACAGACCAGCGTGCTCTTGCTCACTGGGTTCAGAAGTGTTGGAGGTTTGTTTGAGCCACCGAGAACTCCTGGAGAAAGTAAGGGGCCTAGACTCAATGCTTCAAGGGACTGTGCTGGGAGCCGGGGAGGGGGGGGGCGCTGTGCTGGGAGTCAGTTTTCTTATTTTAAGCAATTACAGATTGGCAAGAAGTTGCAAGAGTGGTAAAAATGCTGTGTGGTTTGTCCAGGTATCATCAGTAGAAAATAACATTTTCTTGAGCAGGTAAAGGTGCTTGCTCTCCAAGCCTGGTGACCTGAGTTCTGTCCCGGGAAACCACGTGCTGGAAGGAGAGAGCGGACTCTGCCAGCAGTCTGTCCTCTGACCTCCGCGCTTGGGCCACAGCACGCGCCTGCCCCCAATAAATAAATGCAATTACATTCATTCCTCTTTTCTATTTTTAAGAATTGTTAATCCTGTGGAACAGGAAATTTTGTGTTTTATTTATTGTTGAATTGAGGTAGGGTCTTGATGTATAATAACCTAGGTTAGCTTCCAGAGTACTGGCCTGATAATCAGAATTTTAATTGTAGTTCAGAGCTCTTCCTGTGTGAGAGAACACTTTACATATAAACAGTGTTTTCGTTTGTTTGTGAACAATCTGAGGCTCATTACTTTTGAAATTGGTTGTTGCTTCTTAGTGCTCGGACTCCATACTGGGAGAGTGGAGATGGGTGCGGCCAGGCCGGTGGGGAGCTTGAGCTCGCGCTCCCTGTAGGCATTGGCGTGATGGCCTTGACAGGTGCTGCAGACAAAAATGGCGTGCCCAGAGACATGTAAAGCGCGAGTCAGCTGACTTATTAGTGTGTTGTGAGCAATACATCAGGGTTGTGGACATGAATGTGGTGTCTTTTAAGGGCTGTAGAATTGCCTGTTACTCTGTTTCCTAAGTCCCCAAGGAGAGGTGAGAAATGCATCTCCCGATTCCTATGCATCTATTTAATTTGTCTTTTTTCCCCTTTGAGACAGAGTCTCACTGTCTCGCTCTGGCTGTCCTCACACTCATTATGTAGGCCTGACTGGCCCCAGTCTCACATAGTTTTGCCTGCCTCCACCAAAAGGTGTGTTCCACTCAAACTCAAAAAGGCCTGGGGAGGCAGAGGCCTGTGAATCTCTGAGTTCAAGGCCAACTCAGCCGGACAGTCCTGGCTTCACAAAGAAACCTTTGTCTTGAAAGAAGAAAAAAAAACCTGAAAAGAGAAGAGCTCCTCCTGCCTCTGTCTGGAGTGCTGGAGAGTTGAAGTTAGCTGACAGTGATGTCAGGCGGTGACCCTGCCCTCTGGCTTCTTCCCTTTGGGTGCATGCACACAGCGGTGGAGCTGCAGAAGCTGCTGTTCACTAGTATTTTTGCACGCCTCGTGTGTGAGGGTGCATATATTGAAGTCTTTTCTTTAAAGGAGGAGCGTGTCATTTAACATAGCAGGATTGTGGGGCTCTGCTGCATGTCAGCACTAGCCTGGATGTCGTGGGAATGGCAGCATGAATGTGCTAAGTTGGCTGTAGGGGTGTGCAGGATTCTTCAGCAGAGTGCTCGTCTAGTCTGGGAAGGCAGGAAGGCTGCCTGAGGAGTTCTTGAGAACGAGACTGGGAAAGTGAATAGGTGGTAGCCAAGGGCAGGGCCGTGAAAACCCGAGAACTTTCTAGGCACTGTGAGAAAAAATAAAAAAGAGTATTAACTGGATTAGGTGGCTCAGGCCTTTAATCCCAGCACTCTGAGGCAGAGGCAGGTGATCTCTGTGAGTTCAAGTCCAACTTGATCTACAAAAACAGTTCCAGGACACCCAGGGCTGTGTAGAGAGACTTTGTTAAACAAAAAAGAGAATAGGATTGAGGGCCAGTAGTTGTGGGGATGGAACTTTGGGACTGTTACACAAGCTCTGAGACCCATAGCAGATTCTGATTTTCAGAAAAAAGGAACTCAGTCTTTAGATTAAAAACTGTATTTCTGTGTGGTGGTAGAGGGTATGTGCGTGCGTGTACACGCATGCAGCGGTTCAGGCACTGTGGAGTCGGTGCTCCCCTCCTCCCACTTTGACATGGGTTCTGATTGGATTCTGCAGTGAATGCAGCAAGTGTTGGGCTTTTTCTTTTTTAAACTGCTGAGCTATCTTGTTTTTGGTTTTCTGAGACAGGGTTTCTCTGTAGCTTTGGAGCCTGTGCTGGAACTAGCTCTTGTAGACCAGGCTGGCCTTGAACTCAGAGATCCACCTGCCTCTGCCTCCCGAGTGCTGGGATTAAAGTTGAGCTCCGCCACCGGCAGGCAGGCATCTTACTATCTTTCTCCTCTTCTTAAAAACAACAACAACAACAAAACAAAACCTTTCTGTCCTTTATGTGAAATGGAGAAGGAAGGAGTTTCCAACCCATAACCCCTGTCTTTGTGGATTGTCATTTTGGTGATGCTGTTTTTGATGGTTTCTAGTCAGGTGTAGCAGCACACACGCCTGTAGATTGTAACCTCAGCCCTAAGGAGGCTGAGAGGCTGATGCAAGTTTAATGCCAGCTTGGGCTGGGGTCAGACCTTGTATTTTATAAATGAACGAATAAATGAATGTTTCCAGCGTTCAGCTATGAGCATTTCCAAAATAACACGCAGACAAATTCTAAGCTAGCCAGTAGATTCTGATACTCTCTTACAGGCTTAGTTAAATGCCTGCCGTATTTTCAGTTACTTAGCACTTTACTGAGTTGTTTGAGACTTATAGTCACGATACTTCATCTCCTATATGTGGATCTTTTCTCTTTACAACCATTTTGCCATTTTTATAACTTAGAATTGAAAATTGATAGTCATCCAGTAAACAGTGTATATTCACATTTCCCTACTTGCCTTATAATGTCTATATAAAAGTTTTCATTTGAATTTTTATCATGGAGACCAATTTATTTATTTTGAAGGCGGAGTTTCTCGGTGTAGCTGTAGAGTCTGCGCAGGAACTCGCTCTATAGCTCAGACTGAGCTTGACCTCAGACCCCGCCTCTGCCTCCCGAGTGCTGGGAGAAATCATCACCTGGCTTCATGGAGACATTTTCACAAAAATATTTGGATAGTTTTCTCTTTAGAGCCACATACAGTTATTCTGTATTCAGGCCATTTACTTTTTTATTCTTTTGAGACAGGGTTTCATTATGTGAAACCAGCCGGCCTCAAAGCTTACAGATTGCCCTGCACCCCCCACCCCGTGCTGGACTGACGGGCTGACCAGCCTATCCTGAAGCTCCGTAGTCTCAGTTCTCGTGAACTTGAACTTGGGTGTTAGAAGTCGGAGTCTGGGGACTGGAGATAGCTCAGGTGGTAAATTGCTTTTTGGATGTGCTAAATTCTGTCCCCAGCACCCAAGTATAAAGCTGAGTGTGTGTCCTGAGAACCCGAAACCACAACAGCTGAGCATGGGGACCATGGTTGTAAAATCCCAGGACCCTCGAGGTCAGTGAGGCCAAGGGGTGGGGGTGGGGCAATGATACCCAAGGTGTCCTCTGGTCTCTAAACACATGTGCATGAAGGTAGGTACATTCTCATGGGGAAAATACACACACATGCACGCGCTCACTCAGGCACACACAATCTTAGAAACATCTCCTTTAAAAACAATAAAGACTAGGCAGGTCTCATGTTTGTCTTGAGAATCCTGACGTCAAATGACTGTCCTGCCCCAGCCTTCTTGCTTGGCTGCAATGCCAGTGCACTGGCCTCGTTAGCTTTGAATTGAGCTATATATTGTAATAGTTTCTGTTTCCGTGGTGTGTGTCCACAAGTGTAGACGAAGGGAGAGGTTTCCTTTGGTTTGTCCTGGCAGTGCAGGGGTGGCTCCTGCACCTCTGGCAAGTGCTGTGTGCTGGGTACTGAACTCCACCCTTTTAGTCCCGGGTCTTGTTTTTAATGTTGAGTTACAGGAAGGTGTCAAGCATGGCTGCAGCTCATCCATAGGCAGTGGAAACGAGCCAGAGGAGATGCCCGGTTCCCCTTATTGACCGGGTTCCCCCACTCACCCCACACTTAGTAGGTAGACACAACACAGATGGTTTGTTATCACAAACGGGGATTCACAGAGCTCAGCTGCCTGGCTCGCAGTCTCGTCTCCTCCCTTTGCAGCTGCCCTCGAGTACTGGCCTGTGGAAGTTTGCTGAAGACTCATAGAACGTGTGTCTTCAGCGTGTT
Source organism: Dicrostonyx torquatus (assembly GCA_028555095.1). NCBI lineage: Eukaryota > Metazoa > Chordata > Mammalia > Rodentia > Cricetidae > Dicrostonyx > Dicrostonyx torquatus. The sequence goes on along the minus strand of JAQHUG010000057.1, from coordinate 2,457,060 downwards.
GGGAGACTAGACTTCAAAGGGCACTAGACTTGTTATGTGGCACCTTGGAGTTTGAAAGACTCAGCTAGGCCGGGGTGGCTTTTGTGTCCGACTTAGCCTTAGAGTCATGCCACAGTCACTTAGGCCTCATTTTCCTTTGGAGAATCACGTCCTGAGTCTAGCACATGTTCCTGGAGAGAGTAATTTAAACGCTGGGTGGCTACTGCATCCAACTAAGAAGTTACGTTGTTGCTGTTGTTTCTAGACAGGGCTTCTCTGTGGCCCTGGCTGTCCTGGAACTCACTCTGTAGACCAGGCTGGCCTCGACCTCAGAGATCTGTCTGCCTCTACCTCCTGAGTTGCTGGGAAGAATTTGTTTCTTAAACTACCATTTAAAAGATGGTTAATAATACTAGTAAAATTAATTATTCAGAAAGATATTTGGATACCATGGAAAGGTTGATATGCACTTGAATTTTGAAGCACTGACAGTTTGATATTTATTGCGTTGTACATAGCACATCTTGTGAAAATATCATTTATAGTAAGCATAATATTTTGAGATGAAAGTATTGAACTTGACAGTGGGCCATCATAAAGGCTCCCCATAGCATGGAGGTCAGAATGCAGGCGTGTTTCTTTGACATCACTGGTGCTAGAGCCAGGTGTCTCACTGAGGAAGTGTGTGGACCACTGCCCTGGTCGCTGATTCAGACGGGTTGTGGGCCGGTGGGGAGTATTTATTTTGTGTGATTCCTGTGCAAATTTAGTAGTTTTCTTTTTCAGATGAGAGGTACTTGACTTAATCTGTTTGATTGGCCAGCTTTTCTATTCAGAGACACCTGATCTGAGATGATGACTTCACTGTGATCATGTGCTATCTGTGCATCAGGCATTCTCCTAGGCATTGAGTATGAGATGGCGTTCAAAAGAAACTCGCATTCAGTAGGTTCCAAAAGGAGAGCTGCAGGCAAGTCTTTGGGTGGGTGTCCTAGTCAGGGTCTCTACTCCTGGGGTGAGACCCCAATCAGGGCAGGACCTGGAGCGGGAGCTGATGCTTCCTGCTGTGCTCCCTGTGGCTCACTGGCCTTGTCACAGAACCCGAACCACCTGTCCAGGGTCTGCACCACCCACAGTGGGCTGGGCCCTCCCACAAGAATCACTGATTAAGAAAATGCCTCGCAGCCTGATCCTACGGAGCCGTTTTCTCAGTTGAGGGTCCCTTCTGATGACTACCTTGTGTCAAGTTGACCTAAAACTGTCCAGCACAGTAGGCTGTTACTTTGTAACAAATGTAGCTCTCCAGTATGGGAAAGAGGGAGGCACCTGCTGGTCTTAGAGTTGGTTAGAAGCAGGGCTGGGGAGTTCAGTGCTTAGAGAACTTGCCCATCGTGTATGAGGTTCTGTGATGTGTCCCCCTCCATAAAAAGATGAGCGCTTCCTAGAAACAGACAGCACCCGTAGCTTTCCCTAAAAGAGTGATGTGATAGTTTAGTCAGTTTTAAAGTGGTATCAATCATATTCTGTTTTTTCATATTTTTGGAGGTCTTAATTTAATAGAAGATGAATTGAACTTGAAGTAAGTTTTGTGTGGCTGTGGCACACATACAGCACTCTTTACTGTTTTGTATTTGATGTGTTTGAAGTTAGAAGAAGCCCTGGGTTCCAGGCCTTGTTGGCATTGTAAGATGTAGGCGCAGGCAGGTTCTCACGCTCCCCTGAATTCAGAATGGGCGACGATAGGAGTGTCCAATGAAGTCAACTCAGCTTTTAGACTTCTTGGAAGCCAAATAAACAGTGGCTGAGAAATTACAGTGAGTGTTATATTGTGTATATAAAAAAATTCTTTCCTTAGTTACTGTCTGAGATAGGTTTTTTTTTTTTTTTTGTACCACTTAAGCCTAGTGGGCAGTGGGAGTCTAGTCCACAGAGGTTCCTCTTACATGACTGTTGTGCACTGACAGAACCTGAAGGTGGAAGGCAGTCTTGTTTCATCGTGGTCTTTTCAAGTGTGGATGAATACAGCTGAGCAGAGTTCTGCTTAGAGGAGTCTGATGCTGTAGGTGCTGAGGTGTGTGTGTGTCTCCCTGCTGCGTAGCCCAGCCTGGCCTTGAACTTGTGGTCCTCCTGCTTCTGCTTCCTGGGTAGTTGCAGGATTGCAGAGATGTGTTGCTGGTGTACAACAAATTCCTTATGGCAGAGTTTCCTTCGACGTTTGGACCAGTGGAGGACTGGAACGCAGTGCCTTCTGTTGCCATTTCTACTTCACTACCACTGATGAGAGAAAGGGAAATGCTAAGTGGGGACTGGTGGGGCGGGGAGAGGTGCTGGGCACAACCACTATACTATTGTGGATGAAGAGAGCAAAGATTAATCCAAATGCTTAACCATTACATTTCATTAAAAAATAAGCACTGAGGGGCACGGCTGCCCACCTCTAACCCTAGCTCTGGGGAGTCTGTGAGCTCTATGCCAGCCTGGTCCACACTGCAAGTTCTGCATAACCCAGAACTACAATGAGACCTTGTCTTAAGAAAAGGGACTTAAAGACATTTGAAACGTGGCACACCAGAGGCAGCTGAAGACTAACTTCTTCCCGTTCCTAAGCACAAAGCAGGGCGGCAGCAGTGCAGTAACCCAGCAGTCCCCGGTCCACACACTCATGCCTGCATTTTAGGTGGAGAGAGCCATAACCGAGCAAGCACACTGGCATCAGAACCGAACAGTAAGAGCTGTCACTGTACCAGGTCCCTACCCTCTCCCCCAGACCAGACTCACAGGCACCGGGAGTGGCTTTTCCAGAGGACCCCAGTTCAACTCCCAGCACCCACTCGGCAGCTCACAAGCATTCTGATTCCAGGTCCGTGGGACCTCATGCCTTCTGCTGGCCCCTGTGGCACCAGACACACAAGTAGTGCACAGACATATACAGGCAGAATACCTGTATACATAAAATTTAAAAACTTATTTGGAAGTGTATTCATGTAGACACATGTAGATGACTGTTAGCTTTTGGTATGTATTCCTCTGAGTGTTTCAGATCAAAACTGTGATTTAGCTTAAAGGCCAGATCTGGATATTGTGGTTAGCATCTCTCTGTTGTCTACATTATAGAGTCTTGCCAAGCTAATAACGAGTAGACGAGTAAGAGAAGTAAGGCCTAAGCAGCGAGTCCTTTAGATTTGTTTCAAGTAGACTCAGAAAAGGCCTGCAAGGTCAGCAGACTGAGGGCACTCTTCCTTTGGAGGAGTGCGTGCGTGTCTGTGTATTGACCTTTGCTTCCCCCTGTCCTCTCCCTAACTCACAGCCATAAGCCAATTCCCAGCTTCTCCATTCTGGGTGCTGTATTTGTGTGATGTCTGCCTGGAAGCCCTCCTTTCTCTGAAAGCATTAGGACTTCTCATGGCTTCATGGACCCACTGCTCCTGGAATTGTGGGCCTTCTATGTCTATTTATCGAGCTATATAATTTAGATTTAAAAGTGTTTTTATTTTCCATATGAATGTTTATCTTTGTACCCCTTGTGTGCCTGGTGCCTAGGGGAGGCCAGAAGTGTGCTGGGATCCCCTGGGACTGAAGTGACGCTGTGAGCCCCAGTCCTCTGGAAGAGCAGCCATTGCTTTTAGCTGCTCAGCCATCTCTGTCTCTACAGCTCCAATTCAGATTTTTTTTTTTTAAATTTAGAGGCTACTTTAATAAATCCAATACAATTTACATAAAAAAATACCCTGTGAGAATTTCATACATGCCACAATACGGGCTTTTAAGACAATTCTGTGAGAATTCCTAATGTTTAGTAGCATTTTAAGAAAAGGCTTTGTTCTTATTAGTGTTTTAATTTGTTTATGTATAGTTTCTGAATGTGTGCCCCATGTGTGTGGGTGCCTGGGGAGGCCAGAAGAGGGGGAAATAACCTTGAGCTAGCCAAAGTAGATGCTGAGAACTGAACTTGGGTCCTCTGGAAGACCATCAAGTGTTTTTAAACCACTGAGTCATTTGCCCTGCTCCAGAAACATTTAAAATAGAGGTATTTGAAGTTGCAGAGGATTTTTGAGATAGACTCTATGTAACTCAGGCTAGCCTTGAACTTGATCTTTCTCCCTCAGCCTTTCCAGTGCATCTGGTAATAATGTATTCATTTTGAACTCAAATACTGTCTTTAATTTTCCTACCTGCTTTGTAGATAAGGCCATGATCACTGTTGGGAACTTGGTGAGTCTTCAGGCTGAAAAGAATTGCAGTCAAGGCTTCCATTTTGTCTAAGTCCCCTTTACTGAAATACTTCCTTCTCTTCTGTGTCGGGGCGGGCAGGGGTCGTCATGTCTTCTCCTCTGTTGAGAGTGCTCGAGTTTTGTGATTCACCCCTACTTCAGGAAGTAAAGTGAAGACAGTGTGGCCCTGCGGCTCTCCTCTGCCCTCCTGTTAATGAGATTGACATCTGTGAAATACATTGATATTTCTTTTTACAGTTTTTGTCAATCATCTGCCTGTATTTTATTTTCAATTTTGCTTAGTCTTCTGAGGAGAGATTCTTATTCCAAGATAATGATGATTTGATAACAGGAAGGCGGGTTGACTGATTCTAATGTTTGTTCTTCTAGCTGTGTTCTACCCTGGCGCTGTTTAGATGGTATCTAAGAAAATTTACATAAATGACATGGAATCTTAGAATCCTCCCTTGTCTGTGTTAGTGTTTGGGGGGCATGTGTTTCTGGTGGGGTAAGCTGCAGTGGTGGTCTCTGTATTCTGGAATAGAATATGCTGGTTAGGGCTTTGTTGTTAACAAGGTGGTTGGGGTATAAGCTTGCTTGAATAGTATTTTTTTTCTTTTTCTTTCTTTTTTTTAAAGACATGGTTTCCTCTGTGCAGCCCAGGCTGACCTAGAAGTCCTGAGAGCTCTGCCTGCCTCTGTCTCCTGAGGCAGAGGATTAAAGGCATGCACCACCAGTTGCCTGGCTGAGTGGGAAAAGATGCCCAACAAGAACCGCTCATGTTAGAGAAAGGAAGCTCACGGAACTATCTTGCTGTCTTCATAAAGGCAGGTTGATTTTGATTGAAAAGGATCTGCCTAAGACCCGCCTGCTGCCGTATTATCTCTGTTAAAGCATGCAGCTAGAGCTGCTTTTGTGGCACTCACCCCTAACCCCGCACTTGGGGGAGGAGGGAGGAGCAACAGGAATTCAAAGATATCATTGATGTCTGAGGCACTGTTTTTTTTTTTTTTAAAAAAAAGATCTTGCTTTATAAATATTTAACATTTTAAAATAGTCTCACTGTAGGTTGGGTAGTGTTCATGTTGACTACTTTAAAAAGATGTGTTTAGGCCGAGCATGGTGGAGGCAGAGAGAGGCAGGCTGATCTGTAGTTTGAGGCTAGCCTGGTCTACGTAGTGAGTTACAGGACAACCAGAGCTACATAGTGAGATCCTGGGGATGGGGTGCTGTTCAGTTGATTTAAGTGATAGGAAAAGAGTCAGGGGTCAGAGTGTTTATGTGTTGTGACGTGTCAGTTACGAGACTTTCCATGAGAGTTCAAACCAGACCTGGAAGGATTTGAGTACATAGCCTGCAGTTGGCAGGGGCTTTCCTGTGAAGGGGGTGTTGGTGTTGGGACCGGGTGGGGCTGCCTGGTGCTGTGGACGTGCTTCAGTCCTGTGGAGGAATAAGCACTCTGGAGGCGCACACCTTTGATGTCAGCACTCTGGAGGCGCACACCTTTGATGTCAGCACTCTGGAGGCGCACACCTTTGATGTCAGCACTCTGGGGGCGCACACCTTTGAGGTCAGCACTCTGGAGGCGCACACCTTTGAGGTCAGCACTCTGGGGGCGCAGGTGCTTGCATCTTTGCGAATTCCAGGCCACTCTGGTCTACACAGGGGGAGAACAGGTGAACATCCAGAGCTGCTCTGGCCCTGTCAGAGAGGGGAAAATAAAAAGTGAGATGAGCCAGGACTTAGAAAGCTATCAGAAATGAATGTGTAAAAAGGCCGCGTCTTTGTCCTTTTCTACCAAGTCTCCTCTTGTCGTCTGGCATGAGTTTTCCCTTTTCCTGTTCTGAGTGGAGCTGAAAATAACAAGGTTGTTTTTCGGTTTAAAAGAAAATGACTCATTTTTGTGTGTTTGGAACTCACTCTCCCAGGGGCGTCCATCTTTAAAATGCACAGTTGTGCGGGATTTGTGTCTCATTTTATATTATCTCTGACATTAAATCTGAACCATTAAATAGGAATATATAACCATAGAAATTAGATTCTGGAAAGAAATGATTTCTCTATTGTAGGTTGTAGAAGGTGGTTTTTTTTTTGTTTGTTTGTTTGTTTGTTTTTGAGACAGGGTTTCTCTAGCTATGGAGCCTGTCCTGGAACTAGCTCTTGTAGACCAGGCTGGTCTCGAACTCACAGAGATCCGCCTGCCTCTGCCTCCCGAGTGCTGGGATTAAAGGGGTGTGTCCTCATGCCTGGCCTTTGAAAAGCATTTTGAAAGTGCATAGCCAGGAGGTTCTGGTTGATTTCTTTGATTGTTCATGATAAGGATGGGCAATTACTATTATTTTTCTGCATTTGTGTATTGATTTTTCATTATTTGCTTGATTTAATAAACTGTGAACATGCATGCATGGGTATGTTTGTCTGTGTGTGGTGGACTGTATGGAGAGTCGAGATCAACATCACGCCTCCACATTGTTTTTACGTAGGTGCTGGTCTGAACCAGTTCTTCATGTTTGTGTGGCAAACACTTTGTTCTGACACACTTGAACACATTTGAACTGCGTGTGTTAAAGTAGAGACATACAGTGTGGGCTGTAGAGCCTGGAGATTTCACTATAATTTTGAGACTTTATCATCTTCACATTTGAGGTAGGATGCGTAAAGTAACGGTTCTTTAGTCAGAATCAAAGCTGTGTCGGCGCTCATTCACTTTCCTGCATTTCACCGTAGAATGTCCTTGATAAGGCAGCAAAACTGAGTTAGCGTGACTCTTTCCCCCCCAGAGTGGCTCACCTTGGCGTTGGGTGTGGCGGATGAGTGGACTGGAAGCTGTGCGGAGGAGCAGGTTCCTTGGTGAGTGACTGTAGCTGTGGTTGGTACCATTCGCAGATGCGCTTGCTGGGTTGTTGCTGTGGTGCCTGGTCAGACCCGGGCACTAGGGAGTGGTTCTCAGACTGTTGACTGACCTTAGAACTCTGAAGTGTAGTCCCCTATGCCTAGCTACAATACCTAGCTAATAGGTTAGACCAAAAAATCCCCCAAATGTCTCTTTAAATCATGGTTGAAATGCAAACAGTTGGCAGAACAGAGAAGAGGTGGCACAGTGTAGACATGGTGCATGTAGTGTTGTGCGGACTGTGTAGGAAGGTGCATGACGCATGATGACAAGCGCATGCTGTGTTTGAGGTGGTCTTAGCGCTCCTCTCTGCCGTCTAGCTAGTAACACACAACACCTGTTCAAAATCAGCAGAAATCAGTTTCATCTTGAAACTTGAGTTTTATTTAGGTTCTGACTTTTAGAGCCTAAAGCCTTTGGAGAAGTACCAGGAATGGTTCCACAGGATTTGGTTTTCAACCAGCTTGCCAGGTGGCGGTGGCACATGTTTTTAATCCTAGCACTCAGCAGTTGAAGGAAGGCAGATCTATGTGAGTACGAGGCCAGCCTGGTCTATAGAGCAAGGTCCGGTACAGCCAGGGCCACACAGAGAAACCTTGTCTTGAAACACAACAATTTTTTTTGATATATATGGTTTATTTATTTACTTGTTTATTTATTTTGAGACAGGGTTTCTCTGTGAAGCCCTGACTGTCCTAAACTTTCTGTAGACCAGGCTGGCCTCATACTCATAGAGATCAGCCTGTCTCTGCCTCCTGAGTGCTGGGATTAAAGGTGTGCACCGCCGTCCTGCCTTCTCCCTGGTTTTTGTGTCTGTATTTGTGGTGTCACTGCCTGCTCTGCGATGCAGGAATGTGAGTTTAAGACAGTGTCTGCGAGAGTCCCTGGCTCAGGGCTGCAGGCACAGATAATCTTTTCTGGTTTGTCTTCATTTTGTATGAATTAAACCCGTTATCCCTAAATAAAATTGTGGATAGATAAATACTTTATTCCACAGTGGATGACTAGCCAGAGGTTAGGATTGGGTCACTTGAAACGCCCTTTGTTGTAGGAGGTTAGACCCCAGGTAATCACACAGAAACTCTATTATTATTATAAAAGCACTGCTTGGCCAGTGACTCTAGCATATCCCTAGCAAACTCTTACATATTAAATTAACCCACTTCTATTATTTTGTATTTTACCACAGGGTTTGTGGCCTACTGGCAAGGTCTTGCTCATGGCACCTTGTGTCTTTCTCCTGGCGTCTCCGTGGCATCTCACTGACTCTGCCTTCTTTCTTCCAGCATTCAGTGTAGTTTTCCCCACCCACCCCTGTTCTGCCCTGCTAAAGGCTCAGAGCTGTTTCTTTATTAATCAATGGTATTCACACACACAGAGCTCTTTGTTAAAGTGGTTATTAGGAGGTAAAGTCTTAAGTGTTGGTCTCTGTGTTAACTGATTGACTTTAAAAAATATTATGGATACTGGGGATGGAGCTCTGCTGTTAGACTGTAGATTCAGTTCCCAGCATCATATAGACCATGTGTGGTGGTGCGTGCAGGTGGGTCAGAAACTCAAGGTCGTCCATGTGTGGTGGTGCGTGCAGGTGGGTCAGAAACTCAAGGTCGTCAGCTCGGGCTACACAAGAATCTGTTTTAGCTGAGCAGTGGTGGTGCTTCCTTTAATCCCAGAATTTGGAAGGCAGAGACAGGTTCTCTGTGAGTTCAAGGCCAGCCTGGTCTGCAGAGTAAATTTCAGGACAGGCTCCAAAGCTACAGAGAAACCCTGTCTCGAAAAAAAAAAAAACCCAAAATAAGTAAATAAATAATTTAAAAAAGCAAACAAACAAACAAAAAGAATCTGTCTCAAACAATGTTAGCTCCCCCCCGCCCCGTTATCATGAGCAATAATGAAATAACCCAAAACTAAAGCTGTACATTGCGAATGCTGGTTCTTTAAGATGGAAGCCTGGAGGTTAATTTTATTGATATTAAGGCCAAGAATCTTTATGTCTGAAATGGATCGTAAGGTCATCTTCTTCACTGATGGGACTGCATGCGGAGAGATGGAGGGCAGGGGAGATGCTCTTAGTGCGTCCGTGCAGACGCTTCGGGCAGGAATGTGGAGCTGCACTACCCACACCAAGATGCCACGGGGGAGAGAAGCTGGGGTGCCTGTCGAACAGCCACCAGTCAGCGGACTGGGCACACCACACTCTCCTTCCCATCACAGTTGTCACTTGTAAAATGTGAGACAGGAGCAAGCGCTCTTACCACACAATTGCAGATAGATGGGAGGCAGTGCTTGGGGAGGGCCGATAAGTGACAGGAGGTGGCAGAATTGAACTGAAGATCCGCACTGTGCGGTGCCGACCTCTAGGGTCTGTGAGAAGTTAAATTGTCTTTGAAACTGTTCTAGGCTGGGGAAAGTGAGATGGGTTCTGTGGGGTTTTAAGAGTAGCAATATTTGTGTGCACTCCTAACAGTATGGTTAAGAAGTCTGTCAGTTTGCTACTGAAAAATTCTCATCTCTGGGTGTTTAAAATTACTTATACTGCGTTGGACCATGGCGATGCATCCTTGGTGCTGGAACAACAGAGCAGTGAGGGTTGTCATAGGCATTCGCCCGCCCATTTGTGTGTCATTGCCACCTCACAGGCTTACTGTTAAGTCTGCTGCTAAGTTGACGTTTAAGGCATTTAGTTGTGAGTGATATTTGGCTTTTTAGGAAAGAAATGTTGCTTTTGTTTTGTTGCTGTGAGAAGTCTAGCATTGGAAGCTGGTGCATTGCCGTGGTTAGGTAAAGGCTCTCACTAGCAGTTTTGTTGGGTGTGCGGTCCTGCGCTCTGCTGCAGAGACGGGCAGATGCTCCTAAGCAGAGCCCACTGTGCTGAAGGTTTCCTTGTCAGTGTGTGCTGGATCCAGGTGAAAACTTTTGGTAGAGGGCCGGTTTACGTCAGATTGTCCGGGGATATGGATGGAGCAACCCATTTTATGTTTGCTTTAGGATTGAGTTAATGAATTAAGTTGATAATCGGTGAAAGATTCTAGGTGATTATCTAAAACTTACTTGTATGTGAAATTTTTCAGATGGGTATGACTGATATATTAGGTGCTATTTCATTTGTTTGGGCACACACGTCATGGCATTCCTGTGGAGGCCAGAGGATGAGCTTGACAGAAGTGGCGTCTTCCATCATGTAAGCTTTGGGATCCAATTCAGGTCATCAAGCTTAGCAAGTTCCTTTACCTGCTGAGTCGTTTCCTGGTCCCCAGTAAATGCTGCTTTTCATTGACATCACATATGTTTAATATACTGATACATTTGCTTTTTTATGCATTTGTAAGAATTCCGAGCTTGAAAAGCCCCAGGACTGTCTAATGGTCCTTTCTCACATAGATGAACCTGCGTGGATGAGCTGGGGGAAGCCTCAGACTTCTGTGTGCATGTCAGGTGAACCTAGGACATTAATTATGGGTCCCCACCCCCTTTTTTCCTTTGAATTGGGGTGTTTTTATGTACTCAGGCTGTCCTGAGAGTGCTGAGAACATAGCCGTGTTTCACCAGGCTTAATTAGAGTTAAAATAAAACACCAAGGGTCTCATGTGTTGTGAGATGATCTTGCTTCTGCACCTCTGGCTGCTCCGGAACTCACTGTACAGGATAGATTGGCCTCATGCTGGTTTTGAGCCTCCTGTCTCTGTCTCCCGGGGGCTGGAATTGCCAGCATATGCTACTATACTGGACTGTGGAGAGCCGTCCTTTTTTGTCCAGGTTACATGCTATGGCATGTTTGTGGAAGTTGGGACAACTTTGGAGTTGGTGTTGTTCAGTTTTGTGTTGGTGCCGGAGATTGAACTCACGGCATCAGGCTTCTGTAGCAAGTACCCCCCCTTCCCTCTGGACTGTCTCACTGCCCATTTTTGTTTGCGTTTTGAGATAAGGTCTCACAGTCTCTGGCTGTCCTGGCACTCACTGTAACCCAATCCAGTGAGTTCACAAAGATCTATTTGTCTGTCTCCAGAGTGCTGGGGTTACAGGTGTGCACCACCATGCCCAGTAAGTATTTGGGTATTTTTTTGTTTTTTGTTTTAAATGAAAGCACCAGCTGAAAAATTTAACCACCAGGTATGCTTTGGTTGCTTCTCAGTTACTACGCGTGCTTGACAACGGTGTGTCCCAGTAGCGAGCCACTCTGCGCTTGCAGGGCAGGTCGACAGACTCCTCTATCTGACGTGGTCTCTCACTGCAGTAATGAGAACACTACCCACGGGTACAACGACCTCTGCAGGCTTTTATTTTAATTTAAAAATCTTTAAAATACTTACCTATTTTATTGTCTGAGTATTTGCCTGCGTTTGTGTGTGCCTGCAAAGCATGCACATGGCATGAGGTCAGGGGAAGGCATGGGGTTTCCTGGAGCTAGAGTTCTGTGTGGCTGTGAGCACTGTGCAGGTCCTTTGGGAGAAGAGTCATCTCTTCAGCCTCGTCTGGAAGCTTTTTAAATCCTAAGCAGCCTGTACACGTGGTTACAGTTTGATTTCATCCTTTCTTTTAGAGATCAGCAGTTTCACAGATCTTCTATTGATTTATGACCTGTTTTTTCATAGTGTTTTCTAAAATTCTCCATTTATCTATATAAAAATTATTTCTAAGAAGGTTTTAAAAGATCGGACAGGGGGGTTGGAGAGATGGCTCAGTGGTTAAGAGCATTGCCTGCTCTTCCAAAGGTCCTGAGTTCAATTCCCAGCAACCACATGGTGGCTCACAGCCATCTGTAATGAGGTCTGGTGCCCTCTTCTGGCCTGCAGACATACACACAGACAGAATATTGTATACATAATAAATAAATAAATAAATATTTTAAAAAAAAAAGATCAGACAGTTATGTAGGTCACAATTGAAGAGATGAGTTCTTGGACATTTGTTTGGTTATATTGTACATTATAAAATTACTCCCTTAGGCTGTTAACATTTTGTGTTAATTCTGGATTGTGTCTTTGAGGGCAACAGGCAAATTATAATGTACAGCACAAGTTCTTATCTTTATGTAGCCCTGTGAAGATTGTACATCTCTATGCATACCAGAGGCTCATGTTGGCTGTCTTCATCTGCTGTGTGCTTGTGTATTTGGAGACACTCTATGTGCTCCTGGCCGTCCTGGAATTCTCTATAAACCAATCAGACCTTAGATTAAAAGATCCTCCTGTCTTTGCCTTCCAAGTATTGGGATTTTAAAGGAGCATGTCACTTCCTGGTCTCTCCGTATTTTTTGATACTTGGTTTTTTATTGAACGTGGGCTCTTGGTTTCTCCTACATTTGGCTGATCAGTGAACTCCTGGGCTTCATCTGTCCTTATACCCCTGCTCCCCATTCCCCAGCACTGGGATTAAAGGTGTACATTGCCAAATCTGGCTTTTATGTGGGGTCTGGGGATCCAGACTCAGGTCCTGGTGATTGTATGGTAATCACTTTACCCACAGAGCCACCTACCTAGCCCAGCGTTGTTTTTCTAAGCATGTACAGCAACATTCCTTTAGAAATGGAGGTGTTGTCCTGTACAGACACCGAGGTATGCCATTCGGCCTCTTGTTAGAGGCCATGAGAACTGAGACTAGGCTTTGGGAAGACACCATTGTGCTAAACTCTAGAGAATTTTGTGCTTCCCAGTTACTTTCATGATGTTTGTGTGCTTTCCTAGACAGCGCTCACCCCCAGGTCAGCAAGGGGGCTCTGGCTGCCTCGCACTCATGGTGTGGGCCAGGCTGGCCTCGAGATCTGCCTGCTCCACCGAAAGGTGCGCTCCACTACACCTGGTTTTAGACTGCAGGTTTATAAATGAGTTTTCCATTAGGCATTTGCTCAGGGACCAGCTTTGCTGCTGATGTCAATTATGAAAACTCTAGAAGCCTCCTTGTTCCCTGTCTGGAAACGGGGTTATCATGGTCACACTGGAGCTATGGATGGTTAGAAACGGGGTTGGCGTGGTCACACTGGCGCTGTGGATGGTCAGGAAGGGAAAGGATTGCTGCGCTCGCTTGTGGTTGCTCTGTGTGTCCCTGGACTGGTGCAGGTTCAGAGCCATCTTGTTTATGCAGGACCAGTACCAGACTTTATTAACATTTGGTGTTTGTGTTTCAAGGTTGCGGGAAGTTTCAGAGAAGCTGAACAAGTACAATCTGAACAGGTGAGAATTTTACAATGTTTTAAGTTTAGCAGTTTTTCATGGTTGCTAAGCAACTGCCCTACCGCGGAGCTGTAGCCTTTTATTAGGAAAAGGGTCCATTTTTATACTGTAGTCTAATGTGGTTAATATGATTTTATTAGATTAAGATTTAGATTATGGGACTAGAAAGATGGCTCAGTGGTTAGGAACACTGGCTGCTCTTCCAGAGGACACAGGTTCAATTCCCAGTACCCACGTGGCAGCTCACAACTGACTCCCGCACACCAATGCATATAAAATAAATTTTAAAAAAGTAATTAGATTAGATTAAGAATCTTTATTTGCAATGTAGCCCTGGCTGTCTGTCTTTGAATTTGATATGTAGATCAGGCTGGCCTTGAACTCACAGCACCTAGATCATGGGATTAAAGGTATGTGCCACCACATCTTTTCATTTAAGTTACAGTTTTCCATTAACGCTGATTTGTAAACGGTTTGTGGTGGATGTTGAGGAATTAGTTCTTTTTGTTTTCTGTTGAGAACAGTTTCACCTACCTTTTTCTTCTTCCTAGCCACCCGCCTTTGAATGTCCTGGAGCAGGCCACTATTGAGCAGTGTGTTGTGGGACCGAATCACGCCGCCTTTCTTCTTGAGGTAAATTATTCCCCATAAGGTGAGGGATGAGAGGGAACCAGTGAAGCCCACCTCTGCCTTCATTCTTCCCTTAGTCAAGGAGGAGGAGGGCGGGGCAGTGCCGACCCTGAAGCCTGTCAGGCTGTACTCTTCCCACGGCTTTTGTGCTGTGGTCCTCAGCCCAGATGTGGCCTTGCTCTGGAGGGGCTTCCTTTCCTTCTGAGTTGACAGTAATAGAAGGCAGAATCTGATGACTGAGTAAGTTGAAACTTTAATGTCTTCTCTTAGAATTTTATATGTTTTCTTTGCTTTTAGGATGGCAGAATTTGTAGAATTGGTTTTTCAGTACAACCAGACAGACTGGAATTGGGTAAACCTGATAATAATGATGGGTAAGACATTGGTGTTTTTTTTTTTTTTTTTTTGGCATGCGTGCAAATGCGTGTGTGTTTATGGTGTTGAGGATCAAACCTAGAGCATAGTATATCGTAAATAAGCACTTTACTACAGAGCTACATCCCTGTCTTGTATTTTAATACCATATTTCAGAAAACACATTTCTGATCTGGTTATTTTCAAACGATTTAAAAAAAAAAAAAAAGGCATGACAGAAAAAAATGATCTGCTGGGGTAGGAGATGACCCAGGTCTTGCATCACGTTCGAGGCTGGTCTTGAACTCATGTGCTCAAGGTGGCCTATTGCCCTGGCTCCCCAAGTAGCAGGTAGTACAGGAGTGTGCGTGCATGCTGGTGTGCCTGGCTGACTGAAATGACTTCATATGTCATGTTTGTCTCTGGTAGGTACAAATAAAGGAACTCACTTTGAAAGCAGTCAAGTTTTTTTCCCCTTCAAATTTGGTCTTTAAAAATTATAGTGTAATAAAGGGTGCTTCCCAAGACACGGCTCCTGTTTGATCTAAGAAAACATGGTTGATTTTAAAATGTAAAGAAATTTACTATTCATTTCTGTTTGAAAATTGACAACTGTTTCTATGAGGAAGAAATGTGAGTGTCGGGCAGCTGCCACCTGGCACACATCTTAGTAGGAGTCACAGCATCCCTACCTGTCAGGAGTTGGGTAGGAGTACCTGTCAGGCAGGCAGACACTCTGGACAGGAGGTTCCTGCGGGGAAACCTGTGCTGTTTTATCAAGGTTCATTTCTTGATTTTTCCTAGGTCAAAACTGAATAGCAGCTCGGGCGCAGGGAGGACTTCTAGACCTGGCAGGACAAGTGACTCCCCATGGTTTCTCTCAGGTTCTGAGACTCTGGGCAGGCTGGCAGGCAACACTCTGGGGTAAGTTGTGTCCAGTTGCTAGCCCTGTTCATATAGTGCATGCTGAAGAATTCTGAAAATAATACAAGAGCAAAATGATTTCATTTCTTAAATCTGGAAGAATACATTTATTTAGGAAATTAACTGTTATCTGTAGTACATGTCAAATAACAAACATTTCTTTGAGTTGAGATTCTGCATGGCAAGTCTATTGGCATGGCTGAGCTCTGCTTCCCACCAGTGGTTCCTTGTCGGTTACTGCAGTGGGGTTGAGTAGTCCTCAGAGCCCCTCCGCTTGACCTCCACAGCCCAGCTATGTGTGATCCTCACAGAAGCAGTTGGCTCGTCTTGTTTTGTTTTCACTTTTATAGTGACATTTGTTCCTAATCTTAGGCTTTTAATTTACTTTTACTTCTGAAATAATTTGGTTTTAAAACTGTCACAGCCCCAGAACTTGAGAGGCCAAGGCAAGGAGGGTCTGGGGTTGGAGGTCAGTCTGGGGTTGGAGGTCATTCTGGGCTGCAGAGCAAGCGAGACCCTGCCACTCAGCTCCCCCACTTCAGCTCTTACACGGCGATAGTTTTGAAGCAAGGACTTAGATTATTTAGTCCACAGAGATCATTCCCATTTTCTCAGCTGTGCTACTAGGACCCTTTCTCTGGAGGAGGATTCAGTAGCAATCCCTGTAGGATTTAGGTGCCATGCTTCTTTAGTCCCTTGGTGAGGGCAGCTCCTTAGCCCTTCTGTTTTGTAGCCCGGATGCAGTTAAGGAGCTTGTTACAGTGCGCGGTGTCTGGGTCTGCTTCTCTTTTCGCTCCGATGGACTCGGAGCCGGCGGGGACGGGAACAGCCCAGTCCTTCCCTTGCCCAGTCAGTGCCATGGGATGTTGATAGACCTCACGGGCTGGACTGGCTGAGGTCACTTCTGGTTATCGGGTGAAAATGATGCCTCTGGTACAACACTCTTCCCCCGTTTGTCATTCACATGGACTTTGTGGAAAAAAAACCCAAAACCAGAAAACATTTTCAAGTATGTGACTATCTGATTCCTCCTCAAGCTTCTGCACATCGATTTTAAATCCTTGATGATTGTGCTAGTTGTTACTGTAGCATTGGCTAGCAGTTTAAAATTCCATCTTTTTTTTTATATTTACTAATTGGAATTTAAGTATAAGGAAGAACTCCCTCTGATTAGTTTCTTTCCCTCCTTCAAACTTTTATGTCTTTCTACTCAGTGGTTTATATTACTTATATTATTATATTTGGTGTGCTTGTGCGCACACACGTGCCCGCACGCTTGCTGATGTGTGTTGATAACCTGTTACTCTGTTCAGGTTGTCTGCCTGATTTAAATGCTCTTAACTGTTCTAAGGCAGTAGTAATGTCTATGACAGAATGACAAATAGAGCGGTGGAATTTTAGGAATTTACCAATGAAACATGCCCCAAAACCAGGAAAAACCAACCCATTTGACTTGAATCAAACCTCCAAAGAGGACTGTGACTAATTTTAAGACTTTAAATGCAGAGAGAATTGTTCATGTTTGAGCTGACCCTCAGTTGACCCCTCTTCCCTACCATTCCCTGCTTGACCCCGACACCTCACCATATCAAGCTGCTGGTCAGTATGGCAAAGTGACATTCTCATGCCTGATTTCATCAGGTTTGCAGAGGTCTGGTGTATTCAGTGGGAATGTGAGATTGTGACCAGGTTACTCTGTAAATCAAACTTTGCAGTCAAGTATTTTCATAAATGTTTTTCTTTGATTTGTTCTCTCCCTATTCGTCCATTAGTTAACCCATGCTTTAGAGTTTGAAACGTATGGCATTGAGAATTCAGGACAGACAAAGCTTGAGTTCTCAAAGGGATATCATTAACCAAAATCGTTGAGTAGGATATAGTGGACTAGGACCGAGAGTGTCCTCCTGGACCCTGGTCCCCTCTTCCCCTAGAGATGAGGCTAGTTCACGTTGAGGTGAACGGGTTCCATTTCAGTGTTGTTTGGAAGACTTTTTGGGATGACCACACTGTTTCTTTTTCCTGTCAGCAGGGTATCTGAGAGGTGGTCGTTTATTTTCACTGGTCTTCTTAAGACTTTTTTCCTTTGGTGTTTTGTGTTCAGCAGTTTGGTGGACTAAAGACGGCCTTGCTGTTTTCTCCCATTAATAATTACTTAACGTGTATACCGTGAGATGTTTCAAGAATCTCCTGTTGTTTTTCTTAATTCACTTTGAACCAGGTTGGAAGTAAGAGTCCGTTTATCTGGGAGAAGAGAGTTATAATTAACTTATTAACTTATTCAATAGTAAGGCTAAAAAAGGAGCTGTGGCTATGAAAAGTCTTTGCTATTGTCGTTTAATACATAGGTGGGCTATAAGCTGTCTTTCATTGGTTTGGGTGCTACAGTCCTTGCGGGTTTCGTCTGAACTAATCGTTTACTATGGGTTTTGGATTGAAAAGTGAAGCAGATTCTTGGAAATTGTAGGTTGAAGCTGGCCAGGTAGGAAAGGTGGTAGGGTAGCAGGACTCTGAGAAACAGGATGTGTGAGGGTTGCAGGATCACATGTGCTGTGAGCACGTGTGTGCTGGTGCTCGCACCTGTGCATATGCCCAGACAGGAGACCGTCGGCTGTCGCCTTTCTCTGCCTTTCTCCTTTGAGGCGGCCCATATTGTTCATCCAGGCTGGCGGCCAGTGAGTCCCAGTGGTTGTCCTGCCTCTTCCCACGTATCCCTGGGGTGACTGTTGTACACAGGACTGGACCCAGCCTGTTAGGAAGGCGGGTTCTGAGCGCAGCTCTTCGTGCTTGCGCAGGAAGCGCTCTGACTGTTGAGTCACTCTGCTCGGTCTTCTCTGATGGGGGATTTTCCTCCAGCATGCCATGTAGGAGTCTGTGAAATTTATTTTTCTTTCCATTTCCCTTAAGTGGGAAGTTTCTCAGACTCTTTAAACAAACAAAAAATATGTGCTTTAAAATAGAGTTTACAAATTATCTGGACTATGGCTTATAGGTGTAAAGCTATGGGCACACTACATGATTTTCAGCCCTTTTGTGTACTCTGAGTGCTGTATGGCGGAGTTAGAATTGTAGCATTGATTCGATAAGTCACGCTTTTCCATTATGTTTTAGTTTACTATTTAAGAAAATTGTAACTTTATTATCAATAAAATAATTACACATTCAGCACTGACTGTCTTATTACCCAGTGCCGTGTGCTTTGCATAACGTTAATCTTTGTCTAAAGCACGTTTAGGAGAAATGAGGGTCTGGGGCAGATATTCAGTTTGAATTCTGATAGGTTAGATGGAGTGGGCTATCCCAAGGTCCCCTGTAGCCACAGTTAGAGTTGTGGGTGACTCACCTCAGTACGGGGTTCCTGCGCGGAGCTTCCAGTGTCAGCTGACACCGTTACAGTGAACTGAAGCTCCTGGTGCCAGAGGCACACACAGAGCCCTTTGTA
>JAQHUG010000057.1:2419920-2437743 GCA_028555095.1 Dicrostonyx torquatus | reverse complement strand
CACTTTTATACCTCTTGACGGTTTTAGTTTGTGAAGCGTGTGAGATTAGCATGAACATGTGTGAGCTCAGTCCATCCCATCAGGTTCCTAGCAGTGCCTGCTTAAGGGAAGGTAGCAGAAATTACTTGGTAGAAATAGCAATTCCTTTCTTTTGTGTTCATTGGTCACATAGATTATTAACCAAACTGGACATTTTTAGATGAAATTAGGAATTAGGTTCAGACATTAGACACTCTCACAGGTGACTGAGACATAAAGTTACTCAGCTTAATATATTTTTTCGAATCTTGGTATGTTTCTCCTACTTTTTGCACATGTATGGGTGTTTGTGGTATGGATGTGGGGGGTGTGCATCCCTGTGTGTGCGCTTGTGTATGCGTGTTTGTGTGGTCCATGCCAAGATTCTTTGTCAGTCATTCTCCTGTAGTTCCTGCAGCAGGGCACTGAACTGGGACTCACCTACCTAGCTAGGCTGGCTGGCTAAGAAAATCTGGGGATTCTCCTGTTTATTTGTGGGCTTAACTATCTCCCCAGGCATGCCCCTACCCCTTTTGTTTTGGGTAAGGTCACAGTATGTAGCCCAGGCTGGACTTCTCTATCTCCTGAGTTATGGGAAACATCACCATGCCTGCCTCTTTATGCAGGTCTTCAACAAAGGTGGAAAGGATGTTGTATTTGTTGTTTAGAAGTAAATTTATATTTACATGTTATAAAATTTTTATATAAAATATAATATATATAAATATATATATTTTTTGTTATAAAATATTTATAACAGTTATTTTAATTTTATAGTTTGTTCCCAAATTTTAACTAAATAGCTAACATACAACAATGTGACTCAGCCTTATAACTTAGATTGTAAGTTTACGAATCGTCCCACGTGCAGGAGCCGCTGGAGTTCTGGAGTGGGCGGGAGTGGAGGAAGCTCCTCTGGGAGGTCGTCTGCTGGAGCTCGCGATTCCCGGAGACAGACGCGAGTCATCCGCACGGGTCGGGATCGGGGGTCGGGGCTCCTGGGCAGCCAGCCCCAGCCAGTCATCCCGGCATCCGTCATCCCTGAGGAGCTCATTTCACAGGTATGCTGACAGAACCTTTCCTACAAAGGTGAGAGGGGGAGGTGAGGGCATGACCCTGAAGAGTTGAAAAATGGGGCTTTTTCTTTATTGATTTAGAAGGCTGACTTTAGTGATGATAGAAAGTCAGCACAGCACTGCCCCTTGTTTATTGTAGGCCCAGGTTGTCTTACAAGGCAAATCCAGAAGTGTCATTATTCGAGAACTTCAGCGGACAAACCTTGATGTAAACCTTGCTGTAAATAATTTACTCAGCCGAGACGATGAAGATGGAGATGATGGGGACGACACGGCCAGTGAATCCTACCTTCCTGGAGGTTGGTGCCTCCTCTCACCCTTTTCTCCTGCCCACCTAACTGGTGACTATGTCTTTTTGAAAGGTGGCAGCTAGTTCTTGCTGGGCACTTTGATTATAAAGTTCCTTTATCACCATCCATGGATTTATCCCTGCCTGACATTACTGAACATTGGTACTTACTGAACTGCATTTATATTTTGTTTCTATCACATCGTTAAGTATCTTAAAAGTGGTCTTTAATTTAGTAAACAGCCTGCAGCAATTATGCATGTTTGCTAGTCCTTAAGAGCTGTGTTTATAATGTTAATTTTATTCTTTTAGATCCTGCAGCGAAAAGTCTCTGATTTTAATGTATTTTAATTTTTAGAGATCATTAGTGGTGTACAGATGTATTATCCATAGCATCTTATATTTGTTTGTTTTTACTTGTAGAAGATCTTATGTCTCTTCTTGATGCTGACATTCACTCTGCCCACCCAAGTGTCATTATTGATGCCGATGCCATGTTTTCTGAGGACATTAGCTATTTTGGTTACCCTTCTTTTCGTCGTTCATCACTTTCTAGGCTAGGCTCATCTCGAGGTAATTTTGCATTTATTTCTTGATTTGTGGGCTGGCTATGTGGAAAGATAGTGGTAAATTCGCCTGTATCTGAGCTCAGATATTATATATAGTAGGGTGAAGTCAGAGAGAATCTTATTGTATAAAATAAACCAAAGATTGTGATTTGCCTAAGTATATTTTTACCTAGTAAGATAGATTTTGATCTAACTGAAAGCAGAATTCTAGTTTACAGTGACATGCAGCATTCAGAAAAAAGAAACCTCCTTAATTTGTTGATTAAAAACAACAGTGGTGCTCATTTTAAATGCTGAGCAGACGTGCAAGTGAAAACGAAGAACTGAGCAGGACTGGCTGGTGCTGATGGACAGACAGACAGATTTGCCTTATTAATGTGCTGTTTGTACAAGTTTAAAATCTTTAAAAGAGGTTATGTAGTGCAGATTCTGAGCTGCTTTAGCTCACATTATTACTCAGTTAAATTTTCCTTCTTCCTTCCTTTCTTCCTTCCTTCCTTCCTTCCTTCCTTCCTTCCTTCCTTCCTTTCTTTTTCTTTCTCTTTCCAGAGTTCAAACTGCTTGATTTAAATAATAGACAAAATAAGCCAAAATTATGATAATTAGTAAAGTAGGAAAGATGCCGTGTTGTGTTAAGGACGGCCTTGCTCTGCAGATGCTGGCTTCCCACTGTTTCGGCTCTGGCTGTCACCTTTCACATGGACACGTGTCGCAGTGCAGACTTTACCGCTTTAACAGGGCCGTGTGTTGAATTCCGAAACACGTATTTTCTGACATTAGCAACTCCTAAATATCCGTTTCTTAAGTTCATTCTGTGTAGATATTTTTGTTTGAATCATGAAGTAGTTAGTACTTAATCACTGTTGACTTGGGCAGTGCAGCAGGTTTTGTTGTTTTAGTGGTGTTGGGAAGTGGAAGCCAAAGCCTGTCACACGCTGGGCAAGTAGTGGTTTGCTTTGAGTGACACGCCTAGCCTCGGACGCAGCAGTTGATGGGTTCAGCTCTGTGTTGTCTCTAATCTTTATTTTTAAAATCCTGAAAAAGTTTCTTTTTACTGTATTATCATTTAGTTTTTCAGGACAGGGTTTCTTTGTATAGCCCTGGCTGTCATTGAAATCAATGGTCTACCTTCCCCTGCCTCTCCAAGTGCTGGAATGGAAATAAAGGTGTTTGACACCACACCTGGCTCTTTGGACGATTTTCAAACGTAGCCTACAAACATCCAAAAATGCAGCTGTAGCTTTAAGTTAATTTGAGGCCAATTTTAAGGGACAGTACAGAAAGATTTGTCTAGAAAGGTTTCTCCCCTTAAAAAAAACACCCAAACAAAACAAAAAACGCCTGTCTCTCAAAACGTTTAAAATGATTTAACCATAATGATAAAATCCATCTTGTAAATTTATCTTTAACAAGGGCTTGGATTTTTACTTTATCTTAGTATAGTTATCGTTCAGCCTATTTAAGCTTTTCTGTTCTTTCATTGAGAAAACAAACCTGGAGGATCTGTAACATTTGTTACATTTGATACTCCAGGTTCGTGTCTTAGCTAGGGTTTCTGTTGCCGAGATCAACACCATGACCAAAAGCACTTCAGGGAGGGGAAAGGTCATTTCTGTGCTAACTACATCACAGCCTCTGAGGCCCAGAACTCCTGCCTGGTGGGGGAGGCCATGGAGGATGTTGCGGCTGGTTCGTTTCCCATGGCTTGCTCAGTCTACTTTCTTAGAGCACCCAGAACCTGCCTTCTTACAGCCTCACAGTGGACTGGGCCTTTCCACACCAGCCACTTTTCAGGGAAATCCCATGGACTAGTCTGGTAGGGTCATTTTCTGAATCCATGTGTTTTTTTTCTAGATAACTCGGCCTGTGTCACGTTGACATAAATATTAGCCAGCCCAGTTGGCCTACATGTATTTAATGTTTTGAAACTCTATTTTATAAACCAAAGTCTCTTATACTAAGTTTTTCTAATGATATAATAATGAATTTCATATGAATGATGAAGTACTAAAATAATTCTAGAATATATAAATCCATTAAAAAAAGCCACCAAACCAAACTTGGAATAATTCTGCTCCAAAAACATCAGACTGCCTCTGCATAGTTTCAAAAAAACACTAGTGTATAATTTTTATCTAGGTACTTGAAGGGTCAATGTTTGAATGTTAGATGTTGATTGTATGCAGTAGATGAAGCGTGTTAGCTGCGTCCTGCAGGGTGTGTACTAGAGCGTGGCTTACTCTTATCCCACTGGTGTGACCCGATCGCATACCAGTTCTCCTTCTTCCCTTAGAGAGAGACTCCGAGCTTTTGCGGGAGCGAGAATCTGTTCTACGGCTGCGGGAGCGAAGGTGGCTTGACGGAGCCTCATTCGATAGTGAAAGGGGCTCTACCAGCAAGGAAGGGGAGCCCAACCCGGATAAGAAGAACACACCTGTCCAGAGTCCAGTGTCCCTAGGGGAAGATTTGCAGTGGTGGCCTGATAAGGTATTTGGGAAAAGTTTGTACTTTTAAAAGTAGATTGCTAACAACTGCCCCTCCATAGAGAGTTTCCGTTTCGTTCTGTGTTTGCGGGCTGTTGAGAGAGGCAGTACTTTTAAAGTGCTCGTCTGCCTTTTGTTTCGAAGCGGCCTCTAGAGCATCTTCTGGAGCTTTGCCCAAGCCACTGCCCGTCCAGTGGTGCTGCAGTGAATCAGAGAAGCTGGGGCGGCAGTCCCAACCGCACATGAGCACTTGTCCTCCGGGATCCTTAAAATAAGTGCTGTATTCTTTGATAGAGATGTACTTGGCTGAATTTGAAATGCCAGATCAACCTTAGTTTCTTCAGGACAGTTTCTGGTCACCGATGCAGTGTGCATCGGGATGGGGGCTCTCCATTTCATGACAGTATGTTTTGACATACCCTTTGATGCTATGGCCGTGTACCCCAAGTAGGCCAAATGACAGTGGGCCTAGAAAATAGAACCCTAAATAAGCCCTTGAGTGCACCTAGGGCTTTGTGACGTCGACTCGCTCTCTGCAGTCACCTCTGCCACAGTGGAGTCTGCTGTGGTGTGTGTTCCACTGTCTTCAGCCTTTATAGAAACCATCCATGTTCTTCACTCATTAACAAAAAGAAAAAAAACCATGTCCTCCTTCTCCCTAATTCCCCAGATAGTGAGGGGGACTAAGTCCTAAGCGTAAATAAGCTGAGTTTCTGGTTCACACCTCTGACTCTAGTGTTTGGGAAGGTGAGGCAGGAGAAGCAGGAATTGAAGGCCAGGCTGGCCCACATGAGACCCTGTCTTACACAGGGGAAAGGGTGTGGGGGTATCTTGGAGGTTAGTCACCAGCAGATGGAGACCTGAGTTTTATCTTTCATTTCTTTGAATTCAGATTTGGGGAAATATTAAACCTTCTAGATTTATGTTTTCCCATAGTTAGTTATTATTAATCTTAATGCAGTCAATGTATTTTTTGCTACTTAGTTCACATGGGAAACTTGAATGTAAGAGGGGCCATGTACTTTGCCTGTCTTTGGGCTGCTGTTGGCAGCTTTCCCTGAATTGTATTCTCTTAGCCACCTTCATTCTCCTGTGGTGGTGTTTGAGCCGTCAGTAGCTCCTCCTCTCCATCTCCCTCCTTTCCTTCCCTTTCTCCAATTCTCCCTCCCTGCTGTCTCCCTCCTCTTGCCCTCCTCTTCTCCCTCTCTTTCTCTGACCCTTCCCTGCCTCCTTCCTTTCTTCCAACTGTGGGGGGGTCAAATACTATTGTTCTCATTCCTCTTGCCTGGATCCCTAGAGCTCTGTCATTTGTTTTCACCAGATTGGTTAAGGATTGTGATTCCTGAGGAGGGGAAGGCAGGAGAGGGGCTAAGCAAGTCTCCCGGCCCCAGAGGCAGACAGCATTGGGATGCACTTGGTAGCTGCAGCAGCTGCCCTCTGCTCAGAACTCTGGGTCTGAAGAGGACCTCAGAGTCCCCAGCTCAGGAGAGTCGGAGTGTTGTGCTTGAGTTAACACTGGAGAGCCTGTGTCGGGTGTGCTGGCTGACTGCTGCTGGAGGCCTTTGCTAGGTACTGGGACAGGGACAGGGACAGGACTGTATTGAAGACTGGAACTTTTCGTGAAGCTTCACGTCTATTTTAAGATACAGATTATAATCACTTAGACATTAATACTTGAAATGTGAATTTGATAGCTTTTGCATGTTTTAAAATTTATTTACTTGTCTGTCTGTCTGAGACAGGGTTTCTCTATGTAGCTCTTGTTGTCCTGAATCTCACTCTTTAGACCAGACTGGCCTCGAACTCACAGTGCTGGGATTAAAGGATAATGTGCTTCTATATTTCAGTATATGAAAAGGTAGTCTTAATTTTGTATACTATAGTCATCAGACTTTTATAGTTTGTGTTTGAACTATGTTCATTTTTTATGTTTTATTTTATGTATATCAAATATTTTTCTGCATGTATGTTTGTGTCTGTTGTGCTTGGTGTTCCTGGAAATCAGGGTGTTGGAAGGTTGTCAGATGCTGTACGAGTGCTGGGCTTGAACCTGGGTCCTCTGGAAGAGAAAGCAGAGCTCTTAACCACTGAGCCATCTCTTCAGGCCTGTCCTCCTAGTTGCTATAAACTTTGAGCACTCTAGCAGTCAGTGCTCACATGACTCGATAGTGGTACAGTCAGCAAGGAGGCCAGAGCCTGGGCAGGGTCCCTTAAATAGGAAATAGTCTCTTTTAAGGTTAAAAAAAAACCTCATTTTTTTTTTTTAATTTCAGGGAATTACCTAATTCACATTCTTTATTTTTTACACTCATTTTCTCACTTATTTATTGTGTTTATTCCTGTGGGTGCCACAGCGTGCATTTGTGTATAGGGGTCAGCGGACTACAGACTCTGAGGAGTGTGTGCCCAAAGAGGACAGAGCCACCTTAGCCAGTGCATGCATGCGCAGGAACGCGCGGGAGTCGGGGTAGTCAGCAGAATCGCCTGTTTGTCGCAAAAGGGTTAGAATTAGAGGAAGGCACGTGAAACAATCAGAGCATATGCGCTGTAGGATTTCACTTTAATGTAGAGTCTTCAAAAAAGAAAAGCAGAATACAGTTGGTCATCACAGATAGCATGGCATGGGAAGATGGCGTGAAGTCGCACGTGCACATGCATGGCATGCATGACATGCATGGCATGCATGTCTAGACATCTACCTACCACTGGAAAGCAGCTGACTTGGTTCTAGCTCTAGGAGATGAGACGTTTGAGTCTGCTCAGTCATGGTGGCCGTCTACTGTAATATGCTGGAGCATCCTGTGCAAACCGCAAAGGTGGTTCATATATTCCACCCCGCATAAGTAGCCTTGCTAAACGGCAAAGCTTTGCTTTGGTTCTGACAACACATTTGAAGGATGCGTCCACTCATTGCTGAGCTCCTAGAAAGGGCTTGGTGGTGACTGGGGGTGTTCAGATCAGCACTTAACTAGCACTTATGTCCTGGATGTTTTCAGATAGTCTAGGAGAATTAAGTACACGTATTCCTACTAACTCTTTGCACACGAAGTTGTGTGTGTGCTCTCTTGATGGTGCAGAGAGGGGCCGCCCCGCGGTCACCATTGGACCGTGCTTATTGACTGTGCTGCTTCAGTCTGCACCATGGTTTTCACATGGATGGGTATGAGTTCTAGAAGTGGGAGTGTTTTATTGATAATTTGAAATTAGTGTCCAGTAAAAGTTAGCTCCATTTAGGCATGACGGCACACACACATGACCCCTGCTCTCTGGACGAGCTCCATTTAGGCATGACGGCACACACACATGACCCCTGCTCTCTGGAGGACTGCCGTGTGTTCAGGATCGGCTTGTGCTGACAAACTGTGTAAACTGCAGTTTGACGAGGTGAGTAAGAGGAGACAGGAAAGACAGAGGAGGTGGAGCAGAGCAGACAGCTGACTGCTGCTGCTGTCCCTTTTGGTCACGGTAATGTGCTGCGCTTAGTTTTCAGTGACATGTGGTGAACATGTGTTTTTTTTTTTTCCGCCTGTCCCTTCCCTAGGCTGGTTGTTGTACCATTCGTCGACATCAGCCATAGCAGATTCCAGGTTCTGGTCAGCCCAGGACTGGTTCTGGTCAACAGTGGGCTGCCATGCTTAGAAGCCATTTTGTTGATTTTTGAGTAACAATCAGTTCCGAGAGGGTCTTGTCACTGTCCCTGTGCAGCTAGGGTGTTGTGTCCGGGCTGTGGTGCCCTCAGGAGAACATTTCTGTAAGGTGCTGGAATCAGTTTTCCGTGGTCACTGTGCTTTTACACTGAGCCGTGTCGTACAGGCCTGACGCCTACAGCTCACACTGGGGCTCACTGGTGGACTGTGATTTGTCGGTACTATCGTCTGCGCTGCACTGAGGTGTGGAGAGATTTCCGTGGGGACTGATGGGAGAGAGGCATCACTGATCCTGAAACAGTTTTGAGGTACTAAGTGGGCATCGACCGTGACAGTGCACGAGAACTCAGGGTGAGCGCACAGAATTGCCGCTGCAGCTCTGGAAGCAGCAGTGGTGCTGGGCGGAGTATGCTGCAGATGGCTGCAGTGACTAATGGTCCACAAGGGTCTCTAGGAAATTATTGTGATGAGGTTGGTGGGACTTTTGTCTGTGTTTAAGGAAGTGACACTATTGACATCATAAAGGAGCAGGAGCAGGGACATCTGGTCACTTGTGGTCATGGCAGGGTTGTTGGGGGACTGTGAAGACCGTAACCAAAGTGGGGAAACCCACTCCCTGACTGGATGCTAGATGATGAGAGAAAAAGAAGAGTACACAGTGGGTGGTGGGCTCACTAGTGGAGGCAGGGGCCGTGCATGAGGTGGGAGATGATACTTAGGAAGCCATACCACACTTGGGTATGTCTTAGTTTCCACGACTCTTTGAGAAGCGCATACTTGTGCTTTTGGGTGTCACTTTCTTCTGAGTCTCTCTCTCAAGATTTATGCTTAAAGCCTGAACTCTAAGATACGTTTATTAAATCCCTGCTTCCTTTTAGAGAGGTCTGCAGGTAAACCTGGGCATTGTATTTCAAAGCTTAGCATGCTAGTTGATAGAGTCACTGAGGCTGAAGGTGGAGTATAAGGGGACAGTGACACAATCTGAAGGGACATACAGTGTGATGAGAGAGTGGGAGAAAGGACACAGCAGCTGTGTAGCCCAGGCTATCCCTGAACTCTTGATCCTCCTACCTGAGCATTAGGACTTAGAGGTGTGTGGCAACACACATGGTTGGCTTGTAGAGTTTGTAGGGGTAGATGGAGAAATAGATAGGTTATCCATTTGGTGCTTGGAAGTACTATTATATTTGTTTCAGAAAGCTGGTAAGATGAAACAGCTAAGTGAGAATTCAGTTTGCCACAAGGTGGACTAAAGACAGGCTAGTTTAACAGTTGTTGTGGGAAAGGGGCTGTGTTCTGTGTGCCTGCCTGTGTGTGTGGCCGATAAAGAAGGTAGGCGGTCTTTCTTGCACACGGGAGGTGGTAAGAGCTTTCATTCTGTAACACAGAGGTGGAGATGCAGGAAGCCTGTGTCTGGGAACTGTCATCGTTTGGGTCCACAGTAGGTGAAGTAGGGAGCAGCGCAATCATGGTTGAATCTGACCAAGCATTTTTTCAGATATTTATTAAAATATAAAATATTTATTTCAAATGTGAAAAATGGTTTTAGAGAAATAACATAATTGAAATCAAGTTACTTTAGTAAGTGGACCTAGACTTTGGGCTCCCCTTTGCTGGTACCATTCCATTATATTTAAGTTTGTTGTTTTTTGAGCGGGTTTTTCTGTGTAGCTCTAGCTGTCCTGGAACTCATTCACTCTGTAAACCAGGCTGGCTGCGAACAGAGAGCCACCTGCCCCTGCTTCCTAATTACTGGGATTAAAGGCATGTGCCACTACTGCCCAGCTGTTAAATTAAATTTTAGCTAAAGGATTGAGAGGAGAGAGTGAGATAGAGAATTGTGTGGTGCAGTTCCTACCAGGAAGGCAGGGGTGGCCTTCCGATGCCCATAGCTTAGGGAAGAGAGAGGATTGGGTGACTTGAAGAATGTAAATTCTTTTGGGTGTTATCTTTTGACGCCATCTTTCAGGTGACTGAAGTGGTTGCAGATGCAGAAAGATGGAGATCAGTGCTCTCTGTGTATTCTGAAGCATAGCCTGATTATAGCCCTTGACAAAGGAAGGGTCTTTACTGCAAGTTCTGCTTTGAGGTTTCTGGGTAACTTTATGGTTCAACCATTGTTTTTATATTAAAAATAATTATGTTATGTACACTCATTACTTGTTTTTATATATAATTGCATCCTAGTCGATTACATGTCTTTCCCCCTTAAAAGTTAATGAACTTTTTACCTTAAGAAAGCACATAGGAACATGGGTGTCAGCAGTTTAGAAGTGTCTGCAGGGAAGGGCCTTAACACACACACACACACACACACACACACCCCGTACACACACACACACACCCCGTTTTCTAGCATACTCACTGTGGACTGTTCTGAGGTCATGGTGGCAAAGGTCATCTGATAATGTTCTGTGCTGTGCGGTGTGTGAGCTGAGAGGAAGGCGGGGTGATGCTAGAGCATCCGAGCTGGTGATGAGGACAGGGAGTGGGGTATCTGAAGGTGGAGGCAGAGACAGCAACAAGATATTCACAGTCCTGGTGAATATTGTCCTGGAGACAGGAAGCAGGCCAGCGTGGCTGAAGGAAAATGAGTTCCTAGGAGCGAGGGACTTGTGAGGGTCTTGAGATTGTGACTTCTCTGTCGTATGTAAGCAGTCTAGATCTGCAGTGGTTAAAAGCCATGTCTGAACCAAGTGATTTGACCCATTTTTGTATTTTATTTCTACTTTATAGGATGGAACAAAATTTACCTGCATTGGGGCTCTGTATTCTGAGCTTCTGGCTGTCAGCAGTAAAGGAGAACTTTATCAGTGGAGATGGAGTGAAGCTGAGCCTTACAGAAATGCCCAGGTAGTTTATTATGTTGAATCTTGGAATGAGTGACTACATATCAACATAAGAAATAGCAATCATTTAATAATCATTTTTCTGATGCTTTTAAAGAATCCTTCATTGCATCATCCACGAGCAGCATTTTTGGGATTGACAAACGAGAAGATCGTCCTCCTGTCTGCAAACAGCATACGAGCGACTGTAGCGACGGAGAACAACAAGGTGGGGGGCATTGCGTGCTCAGGATGGTTTATTTCACGGGCAGTCGGTGCTTCCTCTGCCCTTCGCGTCCTCCGTTCTCATGTATGTCCTTACTAAAGCCTGCTAACGTTTCCAGTATTCCTTCCATCTCTTCATTTTTTGTTGGCAGTTCATACTGTAATTTAACTTTGAAACTATTTGTAATTTCTTAGTCTACTTGTGTGTGTGGGCACATGGCGCATTGTAGAGACAGTGTTCTCACACGTTTGTGGGTCCTGGTGGTTGAACTTCTAGACTTATCCTGCCAGCTTGTGTATAAAGTCGCTTTCCCCGTTAATGGAAGAAGAGAGTACCCAGGAAAAGCTAGAAAGGAAAGCGCTAAGAGACAGGAGGAAGGGCTGAAGGAGCTGTAAGAGATGGATTAACTGTGCAGATTGATGCTCCACTTTAGATGATGTCAGCCTGTCGGCGTGGTGTGGCTGGAGACTGGCATTGCACTTCACATGAGGTCAGGCATGAAGTTTTTCATGTGCATGATGAGTGTTTTGCTTCCTTGCACATGTGTCAGAGCATCATGTGCAATGGCCAGAGGAGCATGCGATGGCCAGAGGAGGGTGCCGGATCTCCCGGAACTGGCTTTAGAGTTGACTGTGAGCCTTATTGTGGATGGTGGGAACCAAAAACCTGGGTCTCTGCAAGAGCAGCAAGTGCTCTTACTCCTGAGCCATCTCTCCAGGAACCTTTTCTGGAGTACTCGCTGTTGCTGTGTTGCACTCTGAACATTGCAGACTGCACTGTGCCTTTGTCCAGTGCTGACCACAGTGGTTTCCAAAGAGGCTTCTTTTCCTTAAGCCTTTACTATTATCTTCCGTAGGTTGCTACATGGGTGGATGAAACACTGAGTTCTGTGGCTTCTAAGTTAGAGCACACGGCACAGACTTACTCTGAACTTCAAGGAGAACGGATAGTTTCTTTACATTGCTGTGCCCTTTATACCTGTGCCCAACTGGAGAATAATTTATATTGGTGGTAAGTGTCTTTGTCAGAGGGTTCTCATTATATAGAAAGCAGTTTTGAAGAGAATACACCTTGGAGTCATTGAAAAGGCAGTGCTCTACAGAGACACCAATTTCCCTTTAAAGCAGTTGCATGAAAAACTAAGAATGAATTTATGCAAACTGTGTAGCTAGCAACTGTGTTATTAAATTTCATGAGCATAGAAGTGGAATAAATTATACGGACTCCTACTATGCGTGGGTAACTGCGACTGTTTGCAGGTAGTTGTAACCCTTTCTTTTGTGCGCGCACACACACACACACACACACACACTTTGCTGTTACACAGTTGCAAATTATGAGATACATGGTATTTTAAAATTTTATTGTATGAATTTTTCATCATTTATATTTAACTTTACTGTTTTGTTTTCAGATACAAGGTTTCTCTGTGTAGCTTTGGAGCCTGTCCTGGAACTCACTTTGTAGACCAGACTGGTCTCAAACTCACAAAGATTCACCTGCCTCTGCCTCTGCCTCTGCCTCTGCCTCTGCCTCTGCCTCCTGAGTACTGGAATTAAAGGCGTGCACTACCACCGCCCGGCTATATATTTAGCTTTATTGTTAATAAGATTCAATTTATTCTTTTTTTGTATTTTCAGGGGGTACTAGTAACTTTACATCATCAAAAGTAATTATTTGTAGGAAAAAGTTACTTGTAAAAACAATATTGTTGCCGGGCGGTGGTGGTGCATGCCTTTAATCCCAGCACTCGGAAGGCAGAGGCAGGCGGATCTCTGTGAGTTCGAGACCAGCCTGGTCTACAAGAGCTAGTTCCAGCGCAGGCTCCAAAGCCACAGAGAAACCCTATCTCGAAAAACAAAACAAACAAACAAAATATTGGTTTTTTTTCTGTAGAATTTAATTGCAGATTAATACTATTCTGAGGTTTAAAAAAAAAACCAGAAATGCTTAAATGACTAAATAATTTGAGATTTATTTAATGGGCTGCTTTGCTCTTTTCTTGACTTGTCTGTGGTTTTCATTTCAGGGGTGTTGTCCCTTTCAGTCAAAGGAAGAAAATGTTAGAGAAAGCTAGAGCAAAAAATAAAAAGCCCAAATCCAGTGCTGGTATTTCCTCCATGCCAAATATCACTGTCGGAACGCAGGTACGTGGTTAGAGCTAAGCCTATCTGAATGGCATCATTTCTTTTAAATTGTTTCCTCTCTGATCAGCAGTTCCTCTTAAGAAGCATTTTTACAGGTAAATGCTGTTTACTCTTCCGGGTTCTAACAGCATGTATCCATATCTAGTAGCCATGTCATTTTGTTCTTTCAGCAGTTAAATATCATTATGTGGTTTTCCTATAGAACTGAGTTCCTTTATTGGCCTGGCTTTGAGAACTACTTAGTACTTTTCCAGTGTAGTGCCTGGAGTGTCCCTCTCTGAATGTTGGTTGATGTTGTCCTAGCGGTTTGGGCTGAGCGTGACTGTGATTGACAGCTCAGGGGAGTCTTAGAGCCAAGCAGGTTGAAAGACTGCTCTGTGGGATAGTGTCAGGAAGAGGGTGTGTCAGATCCTGCATGTCTACAGATTGCTGTTTTGGGCCTCTGAGATGGTATATTATATTCTCTAATTCTGTAGTGCTTTTCAAAGCATGGGAGTCTCCTGCAGACCCCATGTCCCTTTCATTCTTCAGTCATTTATTTTTGTGCATTTATCATGCAAAGATTTTCTCTGAATGCCTCGGCCAAGAGACAAGCTGAGGGAAGGAGAAGACACCAAGAGTTAGCCAGAGTGGGCTCTTGAGATGGCTCCACTTTCTGCCAACCTGGTGATCTGAGCTTGACTCTTGGGACCTACAGAATGGCAGGAGCAAATAGACTTCGGAGCCCACGTACACACACATGCATGTGCATAAAATACACGTAAAAGGACTTTGAGAGGCTGGAGTAGAGCTCAGTGGTTAAGAACGTGTACTATCGGGGCTGGAGAGATGGCTCAGCAGTTAAGAGCATTGGCTGCTCTTCCAGAGGACCCAGGTTCAACTCCCAACACCCACATGGCAGCTCACAACTGCCTGTATCTTCAACTCCCTGGAAGCTGACACCTTTACACCAGTACACATAAAGTTAAAATAAATTATTTAAAAAAAAAAAAAGACGGTGTGCTATTACAGGGCCTATGTCAGGAGCGTCCCTGTTGGGCAGCTCACAGTTCCCTGAAGCTCCAAGTCTAGGCGAGTGATTCTGGATTCTACAAGTTCCTGCACTCATGCACATGTAACCACACACGAACAAACAAATACACACATGCTTTAAAAGAGATTAGCAGGAAGGTAACTAGATTATTAGATGGATATTTTGACTTTTTCACAGTTAGTTTTATTACTATCATAAGCAGGTTTTGAAGGTTTTCAGTGGAAATTACCTGTATACTTACTGTTTACTAAAGTGAGATGACCCACAGAACTGAAAGGTTTTTTGGGACATTGATTCCCTGAGATAGAAGGGTATGATGGAGATTTATCTTTTATGATAAAATTTAATATTTATAAATTGTAGCAAGTGTTGGAATGAGAAAAAGCTTAGAAAGCTTCATGGTCTGTGGAACTCAGGACAAATGTGGATTTTTATTACATAATGTGCTACCTACTTCCTCCATGCAGTGTTTCCATTTCAGGTTCTTTCTCGACACCGAAAGGTACCATCGCCCTATTCCCCGTGTCAGGAAATAGTCACTTCTTGACCCCAGCTGTAATGTACTTTTCTCTTCGTGGGGCTCTGTCTTCTGGTCACCCCCAGTCCATGGCTGTCTTGTTCCGAGTTTTGTTTGCCTTCCAAATAGAAACGCCTACTGTCTGGACTTAGTCAGTTTTCATTATTTACCACGGCATCTCTCCTGTAGAAGCTGTTTTTTTCTTTTTTTTCATGTTCCATTTAAATTTCAGTTTCAACCTTGATTTTCTGCTGAATTTAACAAAATACAACAGCTGTTTAAATAACAAGTGAAGACATTAGTATAAGCAGAGATGATGGGAAATAAAGATACTCTAGGAAGGAAAAGGTTTATGACTTTTATATTTAGATTTATCTGTTTTTGACTCCTTTGCTTACACATGTGCATTGCCTCACGTGTGTCCACTGTACTTGGTGGTAGAGGTGGCCAGGAGAGGAGCTGGGTTCCTGGACTGGAGTCACAGTTGGTTTGAGCTGTCGTGTGGGTGTTGGGACCCAAATACAAGTGTTCTGTAGGAGCAGTGAGTGCTCTTAGTTGTTTAGAGCCATCTCTCTACTCAAAGGAAGGTTTTAGATAAGATAGACTGATAACGTTGCTGAAGGATAGGACACGTCATAGATAGAGCTGAGGTTTTGTTTAAAACCAGAGGTTTATGGAGCCACAGAAGAGAAAACCATTGATTTGCTGACAGCAGAAAGAAATGTTGGATAACTCCACTGCTTCCACATAACACTGACCGGCTAGGAATTAAACGTTCTGCTGGCCAAGACCAGGGTTTGCTCCTTGTCTGTAAGGTGCATTTATTGTGATATGGTGCTAAGAAATAATTTCAGTTAATAATCCATGTTTTGATTTCAACTAAATTTTTTATTGAACATTTATTGGTCTCTCAGCTTTTACTAGACTTTATTTTTGCTTTTTTGAGACAGGGCTTCTCTGTGTAACAGCCCTGGCTGTCCTGAAACTCTGTAGACCAGGCTGGCCTCAAACTCCCAGAGATCCTCTTGCCTTCTGAGTGCTGGGATTAAAGGCGTGTACGCCACCACTGCCTGGCAAATTTTTTTTTTTTTTTTAAAGTGAAGCAGACTTGGAGCCTATTAGGGAGAGTGTGGTGAGTTCTGTTTATGTTTGGGATGAGGCTCCACCGTGAGTCCCCGATGGCCTGGAGCTTGGCTTGCGACTTGCTGCACATAAGCTGTGCTGGCTTCCATGCACAGATGCTCCTGCCTCTCCCTCGTCAGGGCACCACCACGCATGGCAAGAAAAGTCTTCGTATAAATTTAGGTAGGTACTTATTAAATGTTGGGGTAGAGAGATATGGCTAGTTTTGGCTGTGGTGGGAAAAGACAGACAGGACTCCTTTCCTGAAAGTTTCTGGCTAGAACATTCTTCCAAGTTTGCTTTCAAAACTATATATGTATGCCAAAAACTATAGTTATGATATGTAATTGTTCTTGAGGAAAACTAAGCCACTATTGTGGTTTGTTTGACAGTGACTCTTAAGAGGCCAGCTTTCAGCACGTAAGGCCACAAAACCTCTGGTTTCTTCTTCTTCTCCTCCTCCTCCCCCTCCCCCTTTCCATCCCCCCCTTCCTCCCTTCTTTTCGTTTTTAAAGCTTTAGAGCACAACCTTGGTTCTACAAGGTCTGGTAACACACACACTGTTCTTTAGCTGAATCCTGCTCTGGTTTTGCCGAGGCATTTCTTTTACCTCAGCCTTCTGAGTGTGGGGTTTTAGGACTGAGCTGCCACACCCTGTTCATTTTAAAGTTAAAAGATTACAGTGGCCACTGAAGCCTCTGGGTGTAAACTGCCCCCTTTAAGGAAACCTTCACAGAAATGTATCCCTGTCTCTGGAGCCTCCAAAGTAAGGAAGAGAAGCTGCAATGGCAGGAAATGAAGAAAAGTGTACTTCACAGCTTAGTTTATGTCTTCTAGTTTGCTGCTTCCAGTTTCTCCTGCTTTTCTGTTTCCCTCACTGACACTGTCTGCGTGACGTTTATAGATGCATTGCTAGTGGACATGCTGATGGCACTGTCGAGGGAATAGAGCATGAGGACGTCACACTAAGCCCTGTTGGAAACACAGGAGTCCACTGGGCGTACACTCACTGATGCCATTGTTTGCTGCACTGCCCTGAGGGTGATTCTCTTGTTTGCCAGGTGTGCTTAAGAAATAATCCTCTTTATCATGCTGGAGCAGTGGCATTCTCAATTAGTGCTGGGATTCCTAAAGTTGGTGTCTTAATGGAGTCAGTTTGGAATATGAATGACAGCTGTAGATTTCAACTGCGATCTCCAGAGAGCCTGAAAAGCTTGGAAAAGGCCAGCAAAACCCTTGAAACAAAGTGAGTACTGGGGCCTGTGCTTAAATCTCACCTCTGCTGTGTATGTGAACATGGACATCAAAAGTTTGCGTAATGAAATGGGGACATTGCCGAGCTTTCATTGTATGTGACAGTTTCTCTGTCTCTCTCTCTCTGTCTCTATGTCTCTCTCTCTTTCTCTCTATCTCTATCTCTCTATCTCTCTCTATGCCTTTTTGTTCTTAGCATGTGCTCTTTGCAAGTTCTACACCTTATTATTCCACATTCCTGTTAGGCCAGCATTTGGTTTTCTCCTATACAGTAGCCTTTGGTCTGATAAAGATGTTACCATCATTATAACATGGAGGACTGTTTTCTTTTTGCTAATGTTGGTACACTGGAAAATGACCACATACACAAGTGTTCGAAGTTCTGATGTAATGATTATAAGTTTATTATAATTTTTGACATTTCTTTTGATGTTAGAAGTGCAGCCTGAAACTTGGAAGGACAGGGGTTTGTTAGTAAGCTAAAATATACTCTTAAGAAATCACACCTAGCTGGGCGTTGATCCCAGCACTTGGGAAGTAGAGGCCCGCTTAGCTCTGTGAGTTTGAGGCCAGCCTGGTCTACAAGAACAAGTTCCAGGACAGGCTCCAAAGCC
>JAQHUG010000057.1:2402897-2417410 GCA_028555095.1 Dicrostonyx torquatus | reverse complement strand
AAAGATCCAGATTAAAAGTGGATTTTCCCACTTAAAATGATTTAAGGAAAAAAAATCACAGGTATAACCAGCCCCCTGAATTTTAGTTAATTTCTCGTATTGTCAAATTATGACAATCAAGAATCCATCACATGTGCATTGAGCATTTGAGATGATGTGAGTGCTTTTTAAATTGCTTTTTAGTTTTCTAAAATATGATGACATTTGAAGTTAGGATTTTTCATTTGTACACAATGGAAATGAATGATAAACCAAGGTCTATGATTTATACAGGCCTTTCTTATGAAGGCTTTTCATTAACTGTAGTTAGATGTGAGTTCACACTGGCTTAAACTCATAAATTAGTAGAAGAGGTGAGATTCAGGTCTGCTTCCAAGTCCTGGCTTGTCTGTCTGCATTGTTGACCCCATCTCCAGTTTGAGAGCAGTGTGGTCACACAAGTACGGATCTGGTAACTTAAACTTATTTAATAAAATAACAGCATCAATAGTATGTCATGTCCTCAGGCATACAATATCATTTGAATAGCTTCGCAACTTTCTAGGCTGCTGACATACATAGATGCAGAAAGTTCCAGGTGGATACGGTGGGGTCTGTCTGTTACCTCATTACTTGGGAGGTAGCAGCAGAAAGATCCAGAAATTATTTAAGATCCCACTCAGCTTTACAGTGAAGATTAACCTGGGATACGGATATTGCTGCTTAGAGTAATAAAGAAGAAAGCTGAGAGGTCTGGTCAGTAAGTAGCCAACACTGGTGATCGTGGTCAGTAAGTAGCCAACACTGGTGTTCGTGGTAAGTGGCTAACAAGTGTAGTAATCGTTGGCTCTGAGTTGGTTCTTTAGCCTTGAGTGTGGATCTGACAGGAAGGTTCTCATGGTTTTGTTCAGCTTTAATGTCGCAGCGTGGTGCTCATTGAGGACACATAGTTACAGTCATAGTGCAGTGTCTCCAGTGTCATCAGTTCCGCAGGCAGTGTCTGCATGTGAATCTCTCAGAAACTTTTTAAATTACTCATTGTATTTGCCTCTCGTTTCCAGGTGCTAAAGGTGGACGGTGCCTATGTTGCTGTGAAGTTTCCGGGAACGTCCACGAACACAAACTGTCCAAACAGCTCTGGCCCAGATGCCGACCCTTCTTCGCTCCTGCAGGACTGCAGGCTGCTCAGAATCGACGAGCTGCAGGTATCTGTACAGGATTCTCAGTGAATTCTGGGATGGACCATTGAGTTTGTTAGAGTGAGAGCAAAATTCCCGTTGTTGTTGGCAGGTTGTCAAAACTGGTGGAACACCAAAAGTTCCCGACTGTTTTCAGAGGGCCCCTAAAAAGCTTTGTATACCAGAGAAGACTGAGATACTGGCGGTGAATGTGGATTCCAAAGGTGAGGGCTTACGGCTTTCCAGGTCACGCATGTCGCCCAAGGGAATAGGAGAAGGTTGTTGATGACTTGATAGTTTTCGTCCCTGGCATGTCGCACAGTCAAGTGAAACGCGGTGAATTTACACACAACTGTTGAAGAGTGACTGGTAATGTGTGAGAGTTTTCTACTTTTCTTTGTTTTTGTGCCTTTGGAAGGTGTCCATGCTGTTTTGAAGACAGGAACCTGGGTGCGGTACTGTATCTTTGATCTTGCTACAGGAAAAGCTGAACAAGAAAATAATTTTCCAACGAGCAGCATTGCTTTTCTTGGTCAGAATGAGAGGAATGTAGCTATCTTCACTGCTGGGCAGGTAAGAGTCACATTTTTCTCTTTGAGAATAGATAAAAGAATGACATCTTTGTGCCATGTAGGGTTTGCCTGTTAGGGAATTAAAGATTTTAGAATATTCAGCATATTTTCTTATGAGTTTTAAATTTGATTATTATTGCTAACATTTAGTAAAATAAACACACTTATGGTCAGGTCAGTCTCTCTCCCTTTTTTGTCTCTAGTTTAGGTTGAACTTGAACTCTTGCTCATCCTGTTACAGTTTATCCGTCTAAGTGCTTAGGATTTGGGCATGCATGGTCACAGTAGGTTTGTATAATCAGTTTTGATGTGATCAAGCAGTATTTATTATTTTTCATCCATTGTAGGAATCTCCTATTATTCTTCGAGATGGAAATGGTACTATCTACCCAATGGCCAAAGATTGCATGGGAGGAATAAGGGACCCTGACTGGCTTGATCTTCCACCAATTAGTAGTCTTGGGATGGGTGTGCACTCTTTAATAAATCTTCCTGCTAATTCAACTATCAAAAAGAAAGCTGCTATTATCATCATGGCTGTAGAGGTAATTTAACTTTTGAAATTACTTGGCATTTTAATTCAGAAGAAATACTGACATCTTGAAAATTCTTGAGAATTCTTGTCCTTCCTTCCCTATAAGAACTAATAACTATAATAATATCTAATAATAAACTATAGTAACTATTAAGTTTATCACTACAGCAGAGATGAGACGTCTGGTTATGGTATAATTTTCTTTAGAAGATGAAGGCATTTATACTGTTGTGATAGCACAGAGGGACGGGGTAAAATCACACTGTTTAGAAAACTTTTGAGGAAGTGGTGTCTGTGTAAGGGGCAAGAGGAGATTGCTGTCTGTGGTTCCAGGTGTTATCTTTAAGAATCTCACTAATGTTAGATAAATACGTTTAGCCAAGAGGTGAAGGTGGTGTTGGTTATAGTACCTGGGGTAAGGCTGGAGAGAGCACGGGCAACTCGTGTCCTTCCCAGGTGCCTAAGTCTGAGCTGAATCACAGTAGAAGAATTTTGAGGTGGTGAATGGCATTTTCTATTTAAAAGATTAGTAATAAAGTATTGAGGTTTTACAGAGCAGTGGACAGAAAAGAGATGTTTAGAGAATCAGATTAAAAACTAGTATATTATCCAAGTTAGATACAAGGCAAACTTGAACTTTTGAAAATGGGAAAGAAGCTGGGCGGTGGTGGCACATGCCTTTAATCCCAGCACTCGGGAGGCAGAGGCAGATGGATCTCTGTGAGTTTGAGACCAGCCTGGTCTACAAGAGCTAGTTCCAGGACAGGCTCCAAAGCCACAGAGAAACTCTGTCTCGGGGAAAAAAAAAACGAAAATGGGAAAGAGGGAGAGATTTGATGTACTTGAAAGAAGCAGAGACTGTGAAGCTTAGGACCTGTAGAAGTGTTACCAAACAGCTCTGCAGCTAGCTTTGAACATTAAAAGGCAAACGGGGGACTAGTGAGATGGGAATGATGGTGTTCAAAGTACTGTTGGACAGGTTGGGGACTTGGGCCAGAAGGCAGAATTATTTATCAAAAGGGATAAGATCCTGGGTAGACTTAGATATTCTACTTTTGCAAGTAGAATCAGCAAAATTTGCTGATGCTAAATGCAAGAGATCAAATTCAAGAAAAAGTGCAAAAGGTCTTGTTTTATTAATTCAAAATTGCTTATTTATTTTTGTGTCTGTCCG
The DNA here is from genome assembly GCA_028555095.1 of Dicrostonyx torquatus. Taxonomy (NCBI): domain Eukaryota; kingdom Metazoa; phylum Chordata; class Mammalia; order Rodentia; family Cricetidae; genus Dicrostonyx; species Dicrostonyx torquatus. The sequence goes on along the minus strand of JAQHUG010000057.1, from coordinate 2,413,972 downwards.
CATGTGCCGTGGAGCACATTTAGAGGTCAGCCCCCAAAGCTGTGTGGAGTTGGGTCTCTTTCTAGATCTAAAGACGGACCTAGAGCTGTCCGCACCCCACGACACAGCACCTTGAATTGCCCAAAGGTGAGCATGTAAAGACACTTAGGAGGTCAGGTTAACATAGGTTAACCTTTGCTTTTAAATGTGTGACCTTGAGGATATCTATCACACATCCATGAGGATAATGGAGAATAAAAAAGAAAACATAAATCTGAAAACTGAGAGAACAGAACTCCGTGATTTGAATGTGACATGAGTAGAGCTACAGGCTTTTTAGTTTGCTTTGAACTCCCTGTGCCTTTTCCTATAGGGCAGCATAGCTAAGCATGGTACTCAGTGAGAGTCCGTGCTAGGTCTAGCAGGTTGGCGACGAACACTCCGTACACAGTTGCTGATGCCAACCAACTGGTGGGCTGTGATCATAGGAGTGGGGAGTGGACAGACAGAATGGAAAGACTTGTGTGCTCAGGCATGCTTTGGGGTTCAGAGACTTTGTCTGTGAGCATATGGCAGAAGGTCACCCATCGTGGTAGCTAATTACACAGGGAAAGCAGGCAAGCACACTGGGTTTGCAGTGACCCCTTCATCTTCCTCCTCATGAAGTTGGGGAGGGAGACTTAAGACAGTTTCTGACAAACTGTTGAGTGTCCTTTTCTTTGTCCCTCTGTATTCCCCATACCTGCTTGTTTCTATTAAAAGTTTTTTTAAAAAAAATTTTTTTTTAATGTTCTATGAAATGTTCCCTCTCTTTAGTCTTTCACTTCTATACTGTTTTTGTGTTTGTTGTTTGAAAGACTTGTTTTCCTCTATGTAAAGTAGCATGTGTGCTCCTGGTGCCAAGGAGGCCAGAGCAGGATGTCAGATCCCCTGGAACTGGAATTGCAGAGGGCTGTGGGTGCTGGGAACTGAATCTGGGTTCTCTGCAAGAGTATCATGTGCTTTTAACTGCTGAACCATTTCTCTAGTCCCTGAACTCCTTTGTGCTACGAGACAATGGTATTTTCTGTGCATATCTTCCAACACTGTTATGTCTTTGATAGTTAGATCTGTTTCTGACTTTGGAAATTACACCTATCATAATTCCTAGAGAGTTAAAGGTTTTGTATTCATGTACCACAACATAATATAACCCTTTTCACGCCTTGATTACTACTGAATATGTACGTGACTGGGGTGATATGTTGGGAGGCACATGTGGAAATCGGGGCAATTACAGGAGTTGATTCTCTTCACCATGTGCCTTGGGGATTGGTCTCAGGTGGTCAAGCTTGGTGGTAAGTGCCTTTGCCCACTGAGCCTTCTCATAGGCTCAGAAATGTAACTTCCATACAATGAGATGCAGATAAGTAAGTCTCAAAGTGTAACATCCTTTGTGACTTGACAGTATTGCTAGTGTTCTAATTTGAGAGCCGGACTAAATACCAAGGGTGTCCACCAACCACGGTCAGTTTATCATTCCCCAGGCATTCTCGTTCAGTTATTCATTGTGTAACTGGTTTTCCATTAGTTACAGAGTTGATGTAGTTTTGAAAATTGGAAACCTTTACTCAGACATGTTTCCCAGAAAGTTTCTGCTCTCTCTGTCCTCACTTAACACTGACAGAGCACAGATGAGTTCAGCCACATGCAGTCTGTTTCTGCTTGGAGACCTGGATCTGATTGCGCTGTAGTGGCCACGACACAGTGTTTGATCTATGTAGTTTTGGATATGTTTTGCTGTTTAGTTTCGTTGAAGATTTTTCTTTTTGCCCTCTTTTGCCTGAGTACAGAAACAGACCCTGATGCAGCATATTCTGCGCTGTGACTACGAGGCCTGCCGACAGTATCTCGTGACCCTTGAGCAAGCAGCTGTGTTAGAGCAGAACCTGCAGACGCTGCAGACGTTCATCAGCCACAGATGCGACGGCAATCGGAACATCCTGCATGCTTGTGTCTCAGTTTGCTTTCCTACTAGCAACAAGGAAACTAAGGAGGAAGAGGGTAAGACCAGCACCATAGCAAGGCCTTCGGTTCCTGTGGAGAACGTGTGCACATTTTACTTTATGTTGTATGGTCTTGGAAGGTCTGACTGTGTACGTGGTAAAGATATTTATAAGGGTTAGATATGGAAGCCAGCATTAAGTTTGATCCGTGGGTTTTTTTGACTTTACTTCTTTGAATAATATACAAGCTGAGTATGTTGATACTAAATGAACGTAGCAAATTGAAGTAAGTACAGTGACTTTTTGTTTTTTGTTGTTTTTTGTTTGTTTGTTTTTTGAGACAGGTTTCTCTGTGTAACAGCCCTAGCTGTCCTGGAACTAGCTCTTGTAGACCAGGCTGGCCTTGAACTCACAAAGATCCGATGCCTGCTTTTGCCTCCCAAGTGCTGGGATTAAAGGCTTATGCCACCACTGCCTAACTACAATGACATTTTAAAAAGCATTTTAAATTATGTGTAGGTGTCTGTGAATAAGTGTACATGGGTGGGTGCACTTGCCTAGAAGAGCAGAGGCATCGGATCCTCTGGAGCTAGACTTACAGGCAGCTGTGAGTCACAGTGCTGGGACCTGAACTCTGCTCCTCTGAAAGAGCAGTAAGTGTTGTTAATTGCTGGGTCATCTCTCCACTCCCTCATCTGTGCACACATGTGCCAGGGCTGGGGAGGCGAGAGGATCTTCTGGGGGTGGAGTTAGAGGTGGATGTGAGCTGCCCAACAGGAGTCCTCTGCAAGACACCAAGTGTTCCTAACTGCTGAGCCGCCTGTGTCTCCAGCCCCCATATGCCACCAGACATAGCATTTGTCCTGTTGTTTGAAATGTAGAAGGGAAAAAATAAGTTACTGGGTTGTTACATGTTTCTGAAAGTCAGAGGTGATTTGGTTTTTTTGTTTGTTTTGTGTGTGTGTGTGTTGATTTTGTCCATGGATTTTTTTTTATTGGCTAAATGAGGAAGAATCTAAGTGAAACTTTGTGATTATTTTGAATTCTTCTGGTGCCGTTGTGGTAAAGTGCATTTTGAGCTGTGACTTGTGAATCTCATTTTTATTTCATCAGAATCCCAGGGCAGTGTAGACGGGCAGACTAATAAGCAAGCCATCTTATTCATTTATTTAACTTAATAATAAAAGGTAAATTTAAGTTTACTTAAGTTGTTGAAACGCGGCAGACTAAAGAAATAAAGGTAGTAGTTGAACCTTTGCCATGGAGACTAGTTACCTGCTGTGCTAACTGAAGCACAAACATGGGTGAGTTTGTGTTTACTGCTCAGTTGAGACTGTCAGTTGTTGCCAAAGCTTAAATCCTAATTTGTTTCTTATGTTTCAGAAGCTGAGCGCTCAGAAAGAAATACATTTGCAGAAAGGCTTTCTGCCGTGGAGGCCATTGCAAATGCAATATCAGTTGTTTCGAGTAATGGCCCAGGTAATCGGGCCGGATCATCAAGTAGTCGAAGGTAATATGATTTTTACAAGGGCATTTAATTGGAAGAAAAAGTTCCAAGTACAGAAAGCAGTGTCTCTCTTACTGTTGTGTGCATAGATTGGTGGGTCCTTTCTTGTTTGTTTTTGACTTCTACCAATAGCACTGGGAAATGTCTGCTAACTAATTAGGGTTCAGGTCTGAACACTGGGATCTCTGACACTTGATAAATTGAATCACAGCTCAGACTTCATCTTTTGAACACGCTCTGAACTTATCATTCTTCTTAGGCAGTTGTTTCCCTAGATGGAGAACAAGGAACACAATACAGTCAGTCTCACACACACACACACACACACACACACACACCTGCCCCCAACCCACAAAAACAACAACAGCGAAAAAAAATTAACCAAAACCAACCCTCAGTCTTTTAATTTTCATATTGCTTATATAGGTTCATTCCTCAGATGTCTCAATGATCTGGGAAGAAGTAAAAGGCTGATGTGTATTTTAAATGTTTGGATTTTAAATTTTCAGGTTTTCTGAGTTGTTGAATGAATAATCCTTTGTAACCTATTAAAATTGCTAGGCGTTTGCTAGATAATAAGGAATTTAGTAGTTTTCTGTAGGAAAATGGCAGATTTTAGATAATGCAAGCGCCATGGACACAATGTGTGAAGGCACTGGTGGGTAGTCGAGCCCAAGGCAGCACAGCCTGCTTCACGGGAAGACCATTGCCCGAGTTTCTGCTATGCACTCATCTGTTCCCTTCACAACGTTTTTTCCTAAATTGGCATTAGGAAAGCTACCAAGTTGATAGTTTCCCTGAACTCAAAAAGATCTAAAAGTGAGACTTAACAAAAATCCTCTGCGGGTGACCAAATTATAATTTTAAATAGTACAGAAACATGTGTACTGTACAGATGGAATTACTATGAACTCACTTAACTAGAGCTACATAAACAAAGTGTTGACTCTAAAATGGGAAGCAACTTAAATTCTTCATGAAGAAATTAGTCTCTGAATTATTTCAGGTATTTCATTTCCTCAGGGAAATCACAGGTGCCAATCACTCTGGACTCTGATGTGGTTGGTCCAATGCCAATACTGCCGGCTTTTTCATATAAGGATTATTTTGAAGGCAAAGACTAAAAGGAGCTTCAAGAGTGGGCGATGAGTCGCTCACAGAAATAGCTTTGCAGAGTAAGCTCCTTTGAGGGATTTGCCGAAGATTCCACTGCAGTGCTCTTAACCATGCAAGCTCAGGGCTGCCGGTGACCAGATGACAGCACAGGAGGCTTACTATCCACGCCGGGCAGTAGGAAGTCCACAGACTGCTTCATTGAAGTGAAGTCCTCCTCTAGCCTACAGTGGATTTTGTAGGCGATGCCCCTTGATGAGTATGCAGGCTGGGATTCCTGAGCTGTAAGCTCAGAACTGATGCGGTTTCACTGTTGAATGGAATACTGTAATGACTTCAGATGATGCTATGGCTCGCTAGTTCCCGAGTACAAAGGGCAGACTTAGTGGAGAGCTTGATTGAGGCATCTGATTGCAGGTGTGTGCTCTAGCGTTGTTGACCTGGAAGACACATGACCTTCGCTTTTCTGTCACAGTGTTGTATTTGACCATGACTGGATTCTAAGGCTTCTGTAGCATGGATAGAGCGTGCTTACAAAGAGGAGATTACACCATCCTTGAATTCTTCCATATTGTCAGAAAACACGATGACTCCAGGCAAGCCTAAATGAAGAAATGTCAAAACGTCAAAACTCTGAATCTTAGCAGCCAAGTGGTTCCTCCTCAGTGTTGTCCTCAGCCACTGAGGATCCAGGTGAATCTCCATGAATTGTGTACAGCATCTTGAAGAATAATTTCCTTTTTGTTTTTGTTTTTTTATTTTTTAAGGATCTGTATGAGGAATTGGGCAATATACTTAAAAGTGTTCCCAAGACCCAATGAAGAAAAAGGTTAAGGACAATTTTAAAACTGACAAGGAGTGACCCCTCATTTAATATTGACTTGACTACATCATAACAACAAAGTTGGGAAGTTTGCACGTTCAAGATGAGGCTATGGTCTCAGTTTACCTTCATTTATTCTAATGTACTCCAAGCTAGAAGTTGGAGAACGCCCCACATGTGTTTTCTGATTGCCTTTAGATGACCATGTGTACTTCTAGTTTGTCACTATTTCTGTTTCTTATGCCTGACTTCCCTTTACAATCGTAATTTTATGTCTCTTATCCAGTAGGCATTTTGACTGTGACCCTGGAATGAGCACTTTTCCTTACTAAGCCCCAAGCACACATTTGTTTTCAGGTTATTTGCAGAGCCTCCCATTTCCTCCATTTTCCCATCCATGCTCTGGGTGGAACATGTCGGCGCCCCCAGTGGCTTGTCATCTCAGTGTGCTCTGCCCCTGGGAAGAAACCTGCTCTTTCATTCCGAGTGCTGACTTTGACTGAAATCGTCATGGTGCTCTGCTCCCTTCTGTCTTATAAAAATGTAATCTTAAGTTTCCAAATTGGGGAGGTGGGGAGAATGTTCAGTAGGTATATGTGGCAGTAAATATAATAGGTAATACATTATTTGAGACATTAAAACTTACTTTGTGGGATCTTCTAGTGTTTTTTCCAAAAAAGTACACCACAAATAAGTTTCTAAAAATACATTCCTGGAAATAGACTCTTGAAAGAAATTGCCTTGTCCTTAATTTTTTCTTATAAAAGCAAGACTATGTTGATATGGAAAAACACATTTACACTGAGATTAAATAGTTGCTACATTTGGAAAATCCAAACATTAACAAGATTATTTAAGATTGTTTATTTTGCTTCTCATAAATTAGTAGGTCGTTCACAGTAGAAGTCATATCTTTGGGATTATGGCTGCATGGGAAAACGAAATCCCCATCTGCTATCTTGCCCTTATAATTGAGTTTTTACTCTTTACTTAGAAGCTCAGTGGAGGGATTTGTGCTCTCTTAACCACTATCGTTCTAAGCGTGATTGTGTGGCTGGTGTAAGCTTTTATTCGGGTACAGTACAGGAAGGTACCAGTTCCCCGATGAGGTCTTTGTGAGTAGTTATCTCCGTAGTGATGTAGACCTCCTCTTAAGTGTTCTTTCTTTATATAGCAAGAGGAGAAAACAAATCAAGCCCTAGTAACATTTTAATTTCTTGAAGGTGTAAGTTGTATTGTTTGTTGAGGGTTTTTGTTTTGTTTCATTGTTTTTTTGTTTTTTTTTTTTTTTTTTGCTTGGGGGCGTTTCTTTTAGGTATTGAAAAAAATCTAAATTGTTTTTTGTTTTAAAATTGCTCATGTGGATATTTAATTCCTTTTGAGTTCACAGAAAAGGAATTTAGTAGGCTAATAGTATTCATTTTGTACTAATCAGCAGTTTTATTGATGTTTGTTTTTCAATTTAATTTTTAGGAAATGGGACCAAAAATTTTTGTTCTAATATTTAGGTATAAATTTATCCTAAGTGTATGAAAGATTATTTCACTAAAACTTTTGTTCCCTTTGCTAAAGTTTGTGGGGGCTTTAATGCTTTATTGGGTACTGGACTTATTTCTGCCCTCTACTGACTCATCCTGTGCTCACAGAATTGGCGTTTGTACTTAAGTCCCTTGCCTGGAGTGTTTGCTTATAGAAGCTCTGAGCTTCTCAGATGAGAGCGCCTGTGCACCTCCTGTTAGGTTAGACATGGTAATGAGTTCTGATTTTGTTCATATCCTTCTAGTTTGAGATTACGGGAAATGATGAGACGTTCATTGAGAGCAGCTGGTTTGGGTAGACATGAGGCTGGAGCTCCGTCCAGTGACCACCAGGATCCAGTTTCACCCCCCATAGCTCCCCCTAGTTGGGTTCCTGACCCTCCTTCAATGGATCCTGGTAAGAGCTCTTGTTTTATTTAGTGTTTAATAAAAAGGCAAGATTGTGAAAAGAGAAATGACATTTTAGTGAAATAGTTTTAAGATTGTTGATGTGGGATTTCCCTCTGTATTCTGTGATTACCATTAATGAATAAAGGAACTGCTTTGGGCCTGTAGCAGAGCTATAGGGGAGCAGAGCTAGGTGAGGAAAATGAAACGGGAAGCTGGGAGAAAAGAGGCAGAGTCATAGAGAAGCCATGTAGCCCTGCTGGAGACAGATGCTGGAACTTTACCTGGTAAGCCACAGCCACGTGGTGATGCACAGATTAATAGAAATGGGTTAAATTAATATGTAAGAGTTAGCCAATAAGAAACTAGAGCTCATGGGCCAAGCAGTGATTTAATTAGTACAGTTTCTGTGTGATTTCGAGGCTGAGCAGCTGGGCGCCAACACGCGGCCTCCTACACAGATCGTGATAGTAGGATGGTGAATGCTCCAGCTTCATTAGCTGAAGACTTGGTCTAAGGGGTTTGCTTGTTTTTTTTTTTGTTTTTAAATCTTCTCTAACATTTATTTCTATGCTGGTAAGAGGCTTGATGGCCCCTTATAATACATCAATATAAATGAATGATTTGCCTAATGGGTTTGCCATAGTATGGAAAAGAAGTTTCCTCTTAACCTTTTGTTGGATTTGACCTTTGGTTTGTGGAGGAAACTTAAGGCCTGTTAGAGCAAGGCTAGGGGTATGCTGCCCATAATGATGTGCACCTGCTGTTCTGTTTGCTAAAGATGGTGACATTGATTTTATCCTGGCCCCCGCTGTGGGATCTCTTACCACAGCAGCAACTGGCAGCAGTCAAGGACCAAGCACCTCCACCATCCCAGGTAAGACCTCGCTGCTGTCTGCTCAGGCTGGCACACCAGATGCAGGCTCTGAATATTCATTCTTTGGTCTCAAAGATAATGTTTTCCTCTGCTTAAAAAAAGTATTGTACTCTACATAATCTTCCTTTTGTATACTATGGAATACAGTGTTTGCATACATGTATTAGGAAATCAATTAAAATTTATAAAATGTGTTACTATACTTAAAATTCTTTGTATTAAGTTAGTTTGCTCTTTCGGATATTGTTCTAGTGACTTACTCCATGTACCTGGTACATTTTTCAGAACTCGGTCTTTCTTCTGTTTGATACTAAAGGATTCTGCTTAATTACAGGCCCTTCCACAGAGCCTTCTGTAGTGGAATCCAAGGATCGAAAGGCAAATGCTCATTTTATATTAAAATTGCTGTGTGATAGTGCAGTCCTGCAGCCGCACCTGCGAGAGCTCCTCTCTGCCAAGTAAGAAGCTTGACAGACTTTTCAGATGACTCCCTGTGTGATTGACTTGAGGGGTACTAAAATAGAATCTGTCACTGTATTTCTTCTGCTGCTACTATCATGTTTGTATGAATTTAAAACATCAGAATCCAACTCCTAAATTATTCTTAGTAAAAGAGGAGTTCTCAGTGTCACAGAGTAGGCCCTGAATGACTGGAAACCACACTCTTGGCGACAGCACATAATGTGTTGACATGGGTAGTGTATCATCCTAGCCCTTAGGAAGCTGAGGCAGGAGAATCGTGATCAGGGCCATCGTAGACACAACAGCAGATTGGTTCTCTAATAGCATCACAGAGCAATCTTTCTGTAACTGAAACAAAAGTTGAGTTGTGTGTTTATAGTGAACGCTTCCCTCACTCCCTCCTCCTTCCTAGCAGACAGGAAGGCAGCATCTGTGTATTTGTGTTTTTAAGACAGAGGTCTGCCTTCCTCTGCCCCCACCCCGAGTGCTGGCTGCAAAGCCGTCACGCCTGTCTGCTCTTCTCATTTTAGGGATGCAAGAGGGATGACCCCATTCATGTCCGCTGTGAGTGGCCGAGCTTATCCTGCTGCAATTACCATTTTAGAAACAGCCCAGAAAATTGCAAAAGGTAATTAGTGTATAGTTCAAAGCCTAAATGAATTGCTCCTTTTTAATTTGAATAGATTCTCTTCACGTATAGCATTATCATTATTCAAACCATGTTTGTGAATATAATTGAAATTATCAAGATAATTTTGTATGTATAAAATTTTGTTAATACTTTTTTCAAATACATTTCTAACTTCATATAAAAGCAACTGATATGAATTTACTACATTTATGATTGGTAGTATAAAATCTGAAAAGTAATACAGTGTTGTCTTTGCTTAATTGATGATATGACAAGTTTATAGCGATAATAGGCTGCCATATTATAGGTGCATCTGACAAGCAAAAATTGAGGAATATCAAATTTCTGCCATCTGGTTCTTAAAGGATGAATTATATTCTTTTCAAAAACTGATGCTAATAAATTGCAATATGGTCTGTAATTTACTAAATAAAACATAGACTCAGGAGTCTTGGTTTTTTGAGACAGTGTCTCGCTATGGAGTACAGGCTAACCTTATATATGTGTTCTGCCTCTGCCTCCAGTGTGCTGGGATTATAGGTGTGCACTGTCAGACCTGGCTAAGACTTGAGGCTTAAGTGTTGGATACAGGACCAAGGCTCCTGGTGGCAGGAGTGTGTGTTGTCATCACAGAGAGTTACAATGTAGTTAGTTTTGCCTTTTTTGTTCCAGAATTGGCTGGATTTTCTTATACATTGACTTAAGCAAATTATTTTCAAGTGTATAGGTATTTTGTGTTCATGTATGTCTGTGTAGCATGTGTTTGCCTGATGCCTACTAAGGCCAGTAGTGGTCATTTAGATCTCTGGAAATTGCAGTGAAAACAGTGTTGAGCTGGCGTGTGGTTGCTGGGTGCCCTGGTGAGAATCCAGTGGTCTTAACAGTTGAGCCATCTCCAGCTAGACTTTTCACATTTTGACTTACTAAGTTTTTTAATTAATGAGAAGAGGTTACTAATTGGTACTAAATGTATTTAAGGATCCTCCTTGTGCTTGTGGTTAAGTCCTTTCTGATAGACGATTTCTGTGTTCTTAATTTTTCAGCTGAAGTGTCTGCAAGTGAAAAAGAGGAGGATGTGTTCATGGGAATGGTTTGCCCGTCGGGCACCAACCCTGACGACTCTCCTTTGTATGTCCTGTGTTGCAACGACACGTGCAGTTTTACATGGACTGGAGCCGAGCACATTAACCAGGTACGTCATCCTAGCGCTTCTTCAGGTTTCCTTTTCCCTCCTTAACTTGAGTTAAAAGTGTGTAAATATCTCTGGTATTTTCCTTTGCTTTTAAAATTATCCAAAAAATTAACTTTGATTTGGTTCCTACATCAATATGGCAAAAGGGGTCATTCATTACTAATTAAATATGGCGGCTTTTGAAAATTGAGTCTTCCTTGGTGGAGGACTCTGACCTATGGCTTTTGATACAGATTTTATAATTAGTGTCTGTTTTAGGGTGTGGACTATTCTGATGTGCTTGGGTTTCATCCTCTTACAGTGCCCATTGCACATTCATGATGTTCTCCTTGCTCCCCAAGCGCCTTACTGTTTACCCTGCCCTTACCTGGGACCCATTTTAATTTCAGGACATCTTTGAATGTCGAACCTGTGGATTGCTGGAGTCGCTGTGTTGCTGCACAGAATGCGCGAGGGTCTGTCATAAAGGGCACGATTGCAAGTAAGTCCAGCTGCATTGTTTTGTTTGTTTGTTGTGTTTTGTTTTTCGAGACGGGGTTTCTCTGTAGCTTTGGAGCCTGTCCTGGAACTAGCTCTTGTAG
>JAQHUG010000057.1:2384897-2402607 GCA_028555095.1 Dicrostonyx torquatus | reverse complement strand
ACAGTAGGCTGAGGAATGTATGATTAGAATCAGATTAATTTTGTTCAGATTAGTGCTTCTAAACATGTTTACAGTTTCATCTGTACTCTGCAGCCAAAGTTTTAACTCTCCGTCTCCCCAGCATTGTTAGATGGATTATGCTGAACAGTTGGTCTTTTATCCCGCGGTGCAGTCCTTCCAGCTGGTTTGTTAGTTGTTACAGACTGCAGTGCAGTGTCCCGGGGTTACCATCAGGAACCCCGCTGTAGCTAGCAGTGTGGGATGGCTCAGGGACTAGAATGCCGCTGTCAGAACCCTCCATTTGGGGCTGCTGAGCACATCAGCCGGCAAAGGCACTTGCTGCAAAGGTAACCTGAGTTTGACCCCTAGGTTCACATAGTGTAAAGAGAGACTAGACTCTTGGGTTGTCCTCTAACATTCGCACATGCTCTGTCCTTCACTCCCCCCGCACCATAGACAAATGGGAAGCCCAGCTCAGTGTCTGTGTCAATGCTGGCCGCATTTTGTGCTTACTTAGTGTGTGCGCTGCCCTGCTGACTTCCGGGGGCGGGGGTAGGGAGTTCCTGTTCTGACAGCATTTGCAGTCCTGTCAGGGGAAAGACAAATGCAGACAGCGTCTGCCCGCCGTGGTCAGAGGGTTGCCTGGTCAGAGGGTTGCCGAGATGCTCATGGGAGGCCGCCTAGGGCTGGTGACTTGGGAGTTGGGAAAGAAAGGGAAGTGACTGTCCAGGACATTACAGGATGCTGGGGTTTTTAATAGGAATTTTAGTGTTGCTTTCTGGATTTCACACCATTAAATAATTTTTCTTGTAAATAGCTTGTAAAAGTTACACTTTGCATTTTAACATAAAGCCAGAGTTCTCGAGTTTCATCGTGCTGTAGGCCCTCATCTGTGACAGTTTTATTTAAGACACACAAGTTTAATAAAGGCCAAAATACACACAGATTACTATACCAGAGAGAGCTCCTCCTAAGAAGCAGGCAGGTTGGTGATCCGCGCAGAGAGAGCACTTTCCACATGGGCCTATCATTTTATACCCCTCTTGGGACCTGGTGGTCCAGCCCCATTAATTAATTACAACTAATTAGGGGGCGGAATAATTAGTTAATGGCGTGGCGTGGCTATAAGCTGAAATGGCCAAGACCACTCCCCTTCAGTCATCTCAGTGCAGGTCTCTTTTTTTCAAGTTTTCCATATATGAACTTTTCTGTGAATTCTTACAGACTCAAGCGGACTTCACCAACAGCCTACTGTGATTGTTGGGAGAAATGCAAGTGTAAAACTCTGATTGCCGGGCAGAAGTCTGCTCGTCTCGACCTCCTCTACCGCCTGCTCACTGCTACAAACCTGGTCACCCTACCCAACAGCAGGCAAGTAGAGTCCTTGAGATGCAGAATACACCAACAGAAGGAGCTCAGCACACGGTGGAACCTCGCTCACTCTCGCAATATGCGCTCTTTTCCAGGGGAGAGCACCTCTTGCTGTTCCTAGTACAGACTGTGGCCAGGCAGACAGTAGAGCACTGTCAGTACAGGCCGCCCCGAATCAGGGAGGATCGTAACCGGAAAACAGCCAGTCCTGAAGGTGAGTGTATTGAACATTTCTAACTTGTGTGCAAAGCAATGGGTTTTATGTTTGTCTGAGCCACTCCTTCTCTTCAGATTCAGACATGCCTGACCACGACCTAGAGCCTCCAAGGTTTGCCCAGCTCGCACTAGAGCGAGTCCTGCAGGACTGGAACGCTTTAAGATCTATGATTATGTTTGGATCACAGGAGAATAAAGACCCGTATGTATTTTTTAAAACACTTGAAACTGTCCCTGCTTCCTGTGTTACTGTTGCTTTCTACAGTGTATTCTGTCTCTTTCTAGTCTAAGTGCCAGCAGTAGGATAGGCCATCTTTTGCCAGAAGAGCAGGTATACCTCAATCAGCAGAGTGGCACAATTCGGCTAGACTGTTTCACCCATTGCCTTATCGTCAAGTGTACAGCTGATATTTTGGTGAGTTCATTGATTCTCAGACTTCATGCTGATAACTTCTGATTACAACCATTTAACCCTCTTCCCTCCAAACCTATACTAAATATTTAAAATAGCATAAAATTGTGATAAAATAATGCAAAAGAAAGTAAAATTCTTTAGTGAATTTAACCATAGTAGACTTACATCACAGCCTAGCCATTTACTGAAATGAAATGCAAAATGTTTTGATATAAAAATTGTTATAAGCATCATTAAAAAGACAAAAACAAGATGAAATTGGGTATTTGTAGTTGATATAGTTTGATAAACTATGCATAGGAAAGATTAAAAAGTAATTAGTACTTCAGTAGATACGGAATTACAAATTTTATCACCAAATATTTTAATCTACTTTGCACTTTGTTAAATGTGCTGTGTGTGTGTGTGTGTGTGTGTGTGTGTATTCTCCTGATTTCACATATTTTATATTCTCTTCTAAATAATCTTGATGAGTATATGTAGGAACAGAGAACAAAAACCAAGATAGTGCACATTTGGGATCACTGTCTGTCATACACTTGGTGGGAGTTGTGTTCTTAATTACCGACTCTGTAAGATGGTTTGGCTCAGTTTGTTTCAAGAGTTTGTTATGAGGGCTGGGAAGGTGGCTCAGCCAATGTATAGGTGTTTGCCACCAAAGTCTAACAACCTGAGCAGTCCCTGGACCCACATGATAAAAGGAAAAGAGCAACTCCTACAAGTTATGTCTTACCTGCACGCACGCGTACACCTATACACACAAGCATCATTTTTAACATTTTATTAGGGACTATTAACATTTAGAAAGTATCAGAGCAGTGTACTTAATATTTAACCATCTCTGAAACATCTCAGCATTAATAGAACGGTTACAACTTTTAAAGCTTTTAGATACTCTGCTGGGCACTTTAGTAAAAGAACTCCAGAACAAATACACACCTGGTCGCCGAGAAGAAGCAATCGCTGTGACAATGAGGTTTCTACGGTCAGTGGCAAGAGTGTTTGTCATTCTTAGTGTGGAAATGGCCTCATCCAAAAAGAAAAAGTAAGGCGTCTAAAAAACTGTTGGCACACATTTTCAGTGTAACAATGTTAATATATGTATGAGAAGACTCACAAGAGATTCGTATTTTCCTTTCTGCTCTAGCAATTTTATTCCACAGCCAATTGGAAAATGCAAACGTGTGTTCCAAGCCCTGCTCCCTTATGCTGTAGAAGAGTTGTGCAATGTAGCAGAGTCTCTGATCGTACCTGTCAGAATGGGGATTGCCCGCCCCACAGCTCCATTTACACTGGCCAGCACCAGCATAGATGCCATGCAGGGCAGCGAAGAACTGTTTTCAGTAGAACCATTGCCACCGCGCCCATCACCAGACCAGCCAAGCAGGTGGGTTAGTTCTTAGTGTAGAAATGTTCTGTTGGGCTCACCAAAGCTGTGCTTTGAGGAAAATTGAAACAGTTTTTCTCAAGTCTAATTTTGTTACCTTAATGCAAGTGTAGTGATGCTTTAGTACGTATCTGAGACCGCTCATGAAAGCTCTGTGTCAGCGACGGGAAGCTTACAAACTCTCGGAAATAGAACAGCTCACTACTCAGTGAAAAACAGACCAAGACAGAAATTAAGAAAGAAAATAATAATAGCTGGGTGGTGGTGGCAGCACACACCTTTAACCCCAGTACTCGGGAGAAGGAGGCAGGAGGATCTCTTGAGATCCAGGCCAGCCTGGTCTACGTACAGAGTGAGTTCAAGGACAGCCAGTGCTATACAGAGAAACCCTGTCTTGAACAATAAAAGCAAAAGGATCTTCAGGACCAAGCCCCTTCTCTTGACTTTTCTGGAAACCGTCTGGCATTAAAAAGCCAGATTTCTTCTAATTCTCATTTTACCTAACCCAGCTCTGCTGTCATCATCTCACCGTTGGCCAACTCTCATTTTATGAAAGCTTTGTAAATTCAGTTCTACGATTTCTCAGCTGTATCCCATTGCCAATTATTTTGTCAGCCAAGTCTGTCTGGATTTATGTAATACTGATCCCAATAGCATGAGAAGAACCTACCAATTGCTTGATTACTTGTTGTTTTAAAAGAATAGTATTTAGTACATTACATATATTGACTTTTACTTATTTGTATTCCTGCTAAACCCCCCAAGCTACAACACCCCAAGACCTGGTCTTTATAACATAGCTGGCCTGATTCATGGCAGTCCTTTTGCCTCAGCTTCCCTAATGCTGGGATGACAGGCATGAGCCGCCATGCCTGTCAGAGTCATTTCTAAATATGGAAATCCTATACTTTTGCGGTGTTCAGAAATACCTTTTTGACGGGGCATGGTGGTGCACACCTCTAAACCAGCACTTAGCAGGCAGAGGCAGGTGGGTCTCTTTATCTGTAGAGCTTTTTCTCTTGGCTTCTCCTGTACATCTGTAATAATGCATCTTGTAATAATGCTGGGTGATGGTGCACACGCCTTTAATCCTAGAGGCAGAGGCTGTTTAATCTGTGAGTTCAAGGCCAGCCTGGTCTATAGAGCGAGTTCCAGGACAGGCTCCAAAGCTATACAGAGAAACCCGGTCGCAAAACAACAAAAAACAAAACAAAATAAACCAACCATCCTGTTTTATTTTCTAGGTTCTGAGCTTCCTGGTTGGCAGGTGCCAACTGCTCCTGTGGAGGCACCATTAGCTTAGGTGGCTCTCAGATAATGCCTTAGATTCTCATTCTCAGGAAAACTGAGATGAGAAAAGATAAAAGTTCCACCTTTTTTCTTTAATAAATTTTTAGTATGTATATAGTGTACTTCCTGCATGTATGCTTGATACCCAGAACAAGGCACCAGATCTCATTACAGATGGCTGTGAGCCACCATGTGAACTCAGGAGAATTGAACTTAGGACTCTGGAAGAGCAGCCAGTGTTCTTAACCACTGAGCCATCTCTCCAGCAAAGTTTTCCATCGTAACATCACTTAATTTTAATTTTTTTAATCTTATTCCTGAATCTAGTTGACATTACTAAAAACTGTTTCATATCACATCTTTAGTTTCTGGTTTGTTTAAAACTGAATGCAGTAATTGTCACTTTGGGGGCCCCCACCTGCCTTTTGTTATTTCACGTCAGGTTTGAAGAGAAGCGGAAACTGCGAGCCCTCTGCTTCTGGCTGTTCCTGTCTTAGGATGTGGTTTATATATTGATTTTCTCTGCCCCTCCCCCACTAGCGAGTCCGTGGGTCACAAGCTGGCACAGAACAGAAACTGTGTCTGCTAATGGATGAGTGTTGGCAGCAATGGTTTTGGCATCTGAGGATGTTGGAGGAAGGGAAGAGTGTAAGGAGTGAGCTCCATGAAGGCTCCCAGGGAGAAGTGTGCCATGTGTTGTTGTGTTAGATGTGGAAGCTGCTTTCTCACTATCCCTGGTCCTTCCAGCTCCAGCCAGTCACAGTCGTCTTACATCATCCGGAATCCGCAGCAGAGGCGCATCAGCCAGTCGCAGCCTGTCCGAGGCCGGGATGAAGAGCAGGATGACCTTGTCTCAGCGGATGTGGAGGAGGTATTTTTATTGTTTTAAATGTAGGTGACACACTTTAATTTGATGGGAAGAACAGTCTCTTTCAATATTAATGATAGTAGTTTAAAACTTCCCCTGTCCCATCCAGCCTACGGACTTTATTGCACCCACTTGTGGCTCTGTGTTACAGCAGGGTCAGTAATCTTTCTTTTTCTTTTTTCCTTTTTTTTTTTGAGTACCAGGAAACTGGACACATAAACTTCTTTTTTTAACCTAACAATTAAGAGTAAAGATAGTTTTAATGTTGAAATAGTGTTTTAATATTTGAGAGGCAGGAAATTGGAATTTTATAATGGTTGAAGAGAAAATTCAACCCTTTCCCTATGCTTCAGAACACTTTCATACTCTAATTTTAAGGTTCTGTTTATGTAGGGAAATGAAAATCCGTGAGATATGTTGATAGATTTTTTTGCAGTGTTCTGGCTACATGTATGCCTGCCGGCCAGAAGAGTACACCAGATCTCATTATAGACCCTTGTGAGCCACCATGTGGTTACTGGAATTAAACTTAGGTTCTCTGGGAGAGCAGCCAGTGCTCTTAACCTCTGAGACACCTCCTCAGCTCTGACAGAATTTTTGATAATAAATTTTCATTAGCAAGTTATTTTTAAAGCTACAGTAGTATAAATTTAGAATTGCTTATTTTAGAGTGTTTTGCACTTTGTCTCACTAATTCTGTGGATGAACTGGTAGAGATGGGCCTGCTGTGTGCTGTAACGGTTTAGGTTGAGGTGGTGGAAGGCGTGGCTGGAGAGGAGGACCACCACGATGAACAGGAAGAGCACGGGGAAGAAAACGCCGAGGCGGAGGGCCATCACGATGAGCACGATGAAGATGGTATGCAGGCTGCGGGAGTTAGTAGCGTGGGAACATCAGCCCCATTGCCCTGCCCTGAACCGGCGGCCTTTCTGCCAAGGCGCTCTGCAGTGTGCTTCAGAGTTTTAGGAAGGAAATAGAACAAATTCATTTTACCACCTGCCCCTGTTTAAGAAGCTCCTCTGTATCCCGGACTCCTCAGACTCGGTGCAGATGGGTTGACCTTGAACTTCTCATCTTCTTGCTTCACCTTCCCAAGTGCTAGGATTATAAGATGTGTGTGACTGTGCCAAGTTCATTGATGGTGGGGATCCAACTGGGACTTCTGAGCATGCTAAGCAAGTGCTCTACCTAGCCTGCTACTTTGTCTGTCTCTCTGTCTATCTATATATTTTAAAATTTTCCAAGACAGGTTTTCTCTGTGTAACAGCCCCGACTGTCCTGGAAAACCCTTTGTACTCTGTAGACCAGGCTGGTGTCAAACTCACAGAGATCCGCCTGCCTCTGCCTTCCAAGTGCTGGGATTAAAGGTGCGCCACCACCGCCGGGCTCTTTCATTCTTTCCTATTTGAGGCTGGAGGCTAGCTCAATAGGTAAGGCATTGTTGTCAAGCCTGTTACCTGAGTTCAGTACCTAGTACTACTAGTACTACTAGTGAAAGTAGAAAATACATTCCCACTAGTTATTCCCCTACACGGAAGTCCATCTCATTGTCATGCCAAATAAATATAATTCAAAAAAGTATTTATTTAGCCAGGCGTGTTGGGGCAGGCTGATCTCAGAGTTCGAGGCCAGCCTGATTCACAGAGCGAGTTCCAGGACAGCCAGGGCTGTTAACACAGAGAAACCCTGTCTCCACTTGTCCCCCTCCAAAAAAAAAAAAATCCAAGTGTGTGTATGATCTGTTAGTACAAGCATATATGTGCCACAGCTTGCGTGTCGAGATCAGTGACAAGTCTTGTTTTGTCTCTTTTGCCAACTTTGGAGATCCGGTTGACTGAACGCAGATTTCAGACCTTGTACTAGTTAGGACCTGTGCCCACTGAGCCACCTCACTGGCTCACCCAGTCCTGCTTTCTCAAAAAAAAAAACATTTAAATGGTAAAATAATCAACACTCTGGAAGCTGCGGTAGGATTTTGAGTTTAAGGCCAGCCTGGGTTATGTATATATATAGAGCAAGACCCTGTCTGATTCATCTCACCTCTAAAATTAATTAATCCGAATTTAACAAAGGAATTTGCAGCAGAGAGAAAGGGAACAGTGTGTCCTGTCCCCGGGACAGTAGCACTGTGTGCTGCTTCTCCTCTGTGCGGTCTCGACTGCAGCAGTAGAGTTAGTTTCATGTATCCTGACATGTTACTGGGAAATACAAACAACAAATGTCTTAAGTTCCCTTTTGAGGTAAAATAGATTAAAATAGGACATTGTGGGTAGGGGTCTTGCCCAAGCCCTGAGGCTCTTCAGGAAGTGCGCAGCTGAACAGCTGTTAGCCCGGCTCTCTGGGTTTTCTCCTGCCTTACTTACCAGTGTGCTCTCTTAGTTCCTACCCCTGGGACGATATACTGGCTTGTCAGATCTGTAGTCATTATTTGGTGACGTTTTTCCTCCCTTATTATTTAATACTTTTCTAGGAAGTGACATGGAGCTAGATTTGTTAGCAGCTGCTGAAACAGAAAGTGACAGTGAAAGTAACCATAGTAACCAAGATAACGCCAGTGGGCGCCGAAGTGTGGTCACTGCAGCCACCGCCGGCTCAGAAGCAGGTATGTTGCCTCAGTGGAGAAGCTGCCTCCAGCTTATGTAAATCCTGTATGACAGCGCATGTGGTAACCAGAGGCCTTTCTTTTTCTCTGACTGTTGTTGTCGGCTTTTGTTTTTTCAGTAACATTAATTTTAAAGTTTTTTTTTTTTTTTAAAGGGCTCTGTTCTCATTAAATTTTTTATGGTGGTTTCTCAGTATTACATATCATCTAACACTGTTAAATATTTTCTTGAATGAGCTGGTACATGGTAAAGTTAATTATCAAAGGGCTTACAGTGGTTTTTGTTCTAAAATTTAAAACTTAGGAGCAAGCAGTGTTCCTGCTTTCTTTTCTGAAGACGACTCTCAGTCTAACGACTCGAGTGACTCTGACAGCAGCAGCAGCCAGAGCGATGACATAGAGCAGGAGACCTTCATGCTCGATGAGCCACTAGAAAGAACCACCAGCAGCTCCCATGCGAGCGGGGCTGCCCAGGCTCCTCGGTCCATGCAGTGGGCTGTTCGTAACACACAGCACCAGCGAGCCGCTAGCACAGCTCCGTCCAGTACGTCTACACCAGCAGGCAAGTCTGGAAACTCAAGTGTTAAGCCTAGGAGCACCTCATTTATCTAGAAAATTAAGTTGTATAAAAGTTCATTTTGTTGGGCTTCAAATATAAGAAGTACATAAATATGATTATATCAAGTTTTCTTAATCTTTGCATTATTGCTTCTTTTGGGCTGGATAATTCTTTGTTGTTAGAACTTTTGGACATGACAGGATGTTAAACTACGTCCATAGCCTTTTCCTGGTAGATCCCTAAGATCCCCAGAGCTGCTCCTCTCTCCTCCACTCGGCCAGTTGTAACCACACAGCGCCAGATGCTTCCTTTTGTAGTGGTTGTGAAGAACAGAATTACTCGTTAACAGTTCCCTCCTCAGATTATACAATTGCGGTCCACTTTTTTGCTTGTGTACATATTATTAATTGATGATTTATATTTGTACAAGCATGTACAGTGGCAGTGGTTAGCGACTACGTTAGCTCATTGTAATTGTCCTTTTTCCTTATAGCAAGTTCCGCGGGTTTGATTTATATTGATCCTTCAAATTTACGCCGGAGCGGCACCATCAGTACAAGTGCTGCAGCCGCAGCTGCTGCTTTGGAAGCTAGCAGTGCCAGCAGCTACTTAACATCTGCAAGCAGTTTAGCCAGGGCTTACAGCATTGTCATCAGACAAATCTCGGACTTGATGGGCCTTATCCCTAAGTATAATCACCTAGTGTACTCTCAGATTCCAGCAGCTGTGAAACTGACTTACCAAGATGCAGTCAACCTACAGGTATGAGACCATTGAAAAGTTCTTACTAGAATATAGTGTTTGCCCATCAACTAGGAGAATTTCAATATAATGGGAATATTGCAAATGCTTAAATGTTAACATACTATTACTGTATCAGATTTAGCTTTGTTTGGGTAGTTTTGACTATTTCAGTTTGATCTTCATAGAACTATGTAGAAGAAAAGCTTATTCCCACGTGGAACTGGATGGTCAGTATTATGGACTCTACTGAGGCTCAATTACGTTATGGTTCTGCATTAGCATCTGCTGGAGACCCAGGACACCCAAACCACCCGCTTCATGCCTCTCAGAATTCAGCTAGAAGAGAGAGGATGACCGCACGAGAAGAGGCCAGTTTAAGAACGCTTGAAGGCAGACGGTATGAGATTCTCCACATGCGTCTCTATGTTGAGTCAGGAGTCCTAGGTTAGAGCTTTTAGATTGCCGTTAGATTTGACCTCAGCTTCCGGTAAATGAGAACTGTCCCGTATTCCTTGTGTTTGAGAGGCAGTTGAAGCAGAACTGTTTAGTTAGCTAAGTTACTATTCTTTTTACATCCATTCGTGTCGTCATAAATTTTTAAAAACTCTTGTTAGTCTATGTCCTTGTTTCCATATATTCTATTTCCCTTTCTTTATAAGCGTCCGTTTATGGAGGGGAGAGTGTGTGAGTGTCAGTACTGGGCTTGGTTTCACAGCACACACTTCTCCCCTCCCTCCCTCACCCTGTTCAGCCACAGAAATACTCTGACGTATGGATTACGCTCTTCCTGTTCAGTTATAAATTAGCACTTTTCAGGACTAGCAATTAGCCCAGCATTGAAGTCATCGGTGAAAACGATGGACCTCGGGATTTGGCTCTCACTGTTCCTGGCAGTTAAACTAGTGAGAGAGAACAAAAATCTGGGGGGCACACGAGAGGGGAAATGCTGGAATACAATAATTGTTGAGGCAGAACAGGGCCAGGCTTTATATTTTATACTTGATTCTAAAATAAGGAAATAGGAAGTAATTTCTTCATAGGGAAATTAGAAATATTTAGGAATAGAATTCACATACTTGCCTTTGAGCATTTGGGAGTTGAGAACAAATTTATTTGATGGACTGGTTGGTAGAACACTAGAGAGAGACTTGATTGGCAGCAGGTTTTCTGTTCCACAGAAGGACAAGTTCTTGTCGTTTTTGGGCTGTAGTCAGTTGCTCTAAAAGAACACAGTATTCTACAGTATTCTGAGGCTGCAGAGTGGGCTCAGTGGTTAAAAACACTGGTTTTGCAGAGGCCCTGTCACACGTGGCAGCTCATAATCACTGTAACTATAGTTCTAAGAGATCAGACACCCTCATCAGGCCTCCTTGGGCAGTGTACCAACTCCCATGGTGCACAGTCATATATATAAAATACTCTTTAAAAGCCAACACCCTGGATTCTGATGTGGGATGTTGATCAGTGTCAGCATTGTGTGCACCCTCCGTAACCTCAACCATTGTTCCATCATCAGTGTGTGGTCTTCTAGGACTGGCTTCTGTCACCTAACACGATGGTGTTTGGCTCAACCATGTATCAGTAACTCAAAAATATGCTGACATTTTGTTAACCATTCATCAGTTGATATTGGAATATTTCTGCCATTTTGTTGTTGTGTGTGATGCTTCAGTTCACCATGGAGGCTGGTGTGGGCCTGTGGTGTTTTATCTAGCTGTAAAATCGCTAGGTCATATGGTAACGCTACATTCGGAGACACTGCCAGACTGTTTCCTGAGAGGAAAGTACTGAGCAGCAGCGTTTGAGAGAGCGTTAGTTTCTCTGTGTCCCTTCCCATCCCCAGACTTCTGCTCTTCCTGCATTTGCCTTGAATGTGCTGGGGTTATAGATGTAGATCACCTAGCTCATGCCTATAGTTTCCTCTGTGTCTCTTTGATTGTAGCCACCCTAGTGGCTGTAATATACAGTCCTCACGCCTGAGGGCTGGGGACACGTCAGTTACCCATCTGAGTTCTTTGAGGTTTTGATTTGCTAATGATGTTGTAATATATTTTTCGTGTGCTGATTGGCAGTTGGCCCTGTTTCTGCTTGACTCTTTTACGCAGCTGAAAATTAGATTTTTTAAAATTTTTATTTAGTTAAGAGTTTATATATTTTGAGAATTCCTTATCAAGCAATGTTTTCGAAGGTTTAATCCCTCTTCACTTTTTTTCCTTCTCTTTTTAATGTGTCTGTATGTGAGAAAATGTCACTTCTTGAATTGAGAAGAAAGCCTCAGATCCTTTGGAGCTAGACTGAATGGCAGTTATGTGTTGCCTTAGTTGGGTGCTGGGGTCCAAACTTGGGTCACCTGGAAGAGCAGCAAGTGCTCTTAACTTCTGAGCCATCTCTCTAGTGTCCCTTTTCACTTTCTTGAGTCCTTTGAGAAGTATCTAATTTTTATAAAAAGTCCAGTCCAGTTAACATTTTTATTTGCTGCTTGTGGTTTTTGGTATCATTTGTTTGTTTGTTTATCCATTCATTCAGTGAAAGACAGTTTTGCAGTGTAGCAGCCTGGTATCAGCTTTGCTCTGTAGCCCTGACCTGTTCTATGCTCCGTCTGTCTGCCTCCCACATCCCAAAGCACGGGATAGCACGCGTCACCATTCCCAACATTCGGTGTTAGTTTTAGGCTATGTTTTAGTTTGCTTTTCTATTGCTGGAGTAAAACACACTGGCCATGCCTTAGAGAGGAAAGAGTTTATTTTACCTTACACCTAGTAGTCCATTATCAAGGGAAGTCAGGGTCGGCACTCAGAGAGGGAAGCGACGCAGAAGCTTGGAGAGTGCTGTCGACGGCTGCCGCTGGTTTGCTCACTCCTGTCACAGCGTGCTTAGACCCTCCCACATAGGCTAATCTGATGGGGTTATTTTGATGGCTTCTTCTTCCTGAATGACTGTAGCGTACATCAATATATTTATGAGATTGCATATTTGTGGGTTTTGCAAACTTCTCTTTTTGTTGTTCCTATAGACGTGCTACACTGCTTAGCGCCCGCCAGGGAATGATGTCTGCTCGAGGAGATTTTCTCAATTATGCTCTTTCTTTAATGAGATCTCATAATGATGAACATTCTGATGTTCTTCCGGTATTGGATGTGTGCTCATTAAAACATGTGGCATATGTTTTCCAAGCCCTTATATATTGGATTAAAGCAATGAATCAACAGACAACATTGGACACCCCTCAACTGGAACGCAAAAGGTACATCCATACTTTTCCTTGAGTCTTGTTTGAGAACTGCTTACTTGGTGTGGTTTCTAAGTAGTCAGTCTGGATGAGGAGGATCAGCACTGCAAAAGAGAACAAATATACCTCATGTAGGAAAGTGGACTTGACTGCTGTCCACCTGTTCTGTCATTACTTCTCTCAAAATGAAACTTAATGGTGAGGTCTTTGCTGAAGTCTTGTCGTGTTTTGGAGGAGAGTTTATAGACACTCAGCATTTCTGTAGTGGAATTCATTCATTGTTTATTCAGGCTCCTGATGAGCCTGTTTTGTTATTGTAGTGAATTAGGCAGATGATTTTACCATTTCTCATCATCTGGAACTATATAGTAGTGGTAGACAGGGCAGGATTCCAAGCTGAGGTGTCAGATGCGAAAGGTATTTAGCTGATGACCTGAGGTTAGTTCTTGGGTCCTGTGTGGGGGAAGAGAGAACAAATCCTGCAGATTGTTCTCTGACTTCACGTGTGTGCTGTGATGAACATGCACACGAGTTAGACACCCAAGGGAGAGTTTTAATGTTGTCTTCTTGCCATCCCCCTCTTCTCTGTTCTTTTTCATGTCATATGAATATTTAGTTTAAATGACCGGCTTTATTCTCTTATAGGACGCGGGAACTTTTGGAACTGGGCATTGACAATGAAGATTCAGAGCATGAGAATGATGACGACACCAGTCAAAGTTAGTGCTCAGAAAGTCACTGATGACTTAAGAATGGCCGCCCCAGTAGTTCCTCCAGGCTTTAAACCACATTATTTTCTGTCTGGGTGGGAAATCTCTTTTCTTCTCTGTGTCGCATTTATCTTCTCTGTCCTTTTCCTCACACATCCTTGTATATACAGTTTATTAATGAGGACCAGATTCATGTGAATTTTCCAGTAGACCGTACTTCTTTAGAATTTCTTCTTTTCTCTAAGTTAATATTTACCATTACTTTAAGTCTTAGGAAATGTTACTTTTTTCCATTAATATTGTTGTAAAATAGATTTAGTTAAGAAAATATAAATTATTCTTGAACAGAAACTAGGAGAAGTTAAGTTTTGCTTTTGGGTTATTTTGGTTTTTTTGAGACAGGGTTTCTCTGTGGCTTTGGAGCTTTTCCTGGAACTAGCTCTTGTAGACCAAGCTGGCCTTGAACTCACAGAGATCCGCCTTCTTCTGCCTCCCAAGTGCTGGGATTAAAGGCGTGCGCCACCACTGCAAGAAGTTTTAAGTTTTAATGCCACAAGTTGAAGGATCTTGTAGAAGAGTGGTTCTCAGCCTGCCTGGGGTGACGAATCCTTTGGGTGGGAATGAGTGATCTTTTCACATGAGTCACCTAAGATGATTGGGGAAAGCCATAATCCACCATTTGCACAGCCTTAGTAGGCACTGCCAGAGTTTGGTTCTGTTGAGGAGAGCTCCTGCTAGCGTGCTGACTTGTGTTGGCTGGGCACAGAAACTGCTCAACAGATCCTACTTGGTTTCAATATGGTAAGCGAATAGTCAGATTTCCGCTTCTGTTCATCGCCTTCTGCTATCATCAGGTTGAGTCTAGCTGATTTTGGTTTCATTCTCTAGAGCTAAGGAGAGAATGTAAGAAGCCTGTTCAACGTAGAGTGGAACATTTATTCTTGCATTTTTATTGTGTGAAATAATTTTTTCAATTATTTTGGATTGTCACTTTAAAAGAAAATACGGGAAAAGCAGAGGCAACTCAGCCTGGTCTACATAGTGAGTTCTAGGGCAGCTAAGGCTGCCACACAATGAGACTCTGGTTCCAGTCCAGCCCTTAACTTGCTTTCTAGTATATTAATATTTTAAAAGAGATACCAAGCATTTTGGATCAGACAAATTAATTTTCTGTTACCCTTTGTAATCACTAATTTTTTTGTTTTTTAATGTTTAGGTGCTACTTTGAATGATAAGGATGATGAATCTCTTCCTGCAGAAACTGGCCAAACCCACCCTTTCTTCCGCCGTTCCGATTCTATGACGTTCCTTGGATGTATACCCCCAAACCCATTTGAAGTGCCTTTGGCTGAAGCCATACCCTTGGCCGATCAGCCACATTTGTTGCAGGTGAGCTAAACAGGTCTAAAGCTGGTTCATAGCCGACTTCGAAGTGTTCAGTCTAACTCTAGTATGTCTTGTTAAAATTCCAGCCAAATGCTAGAAAGGAAGATTTGTTTGGCCGTCCAAGTCAGGGTCTTTATTCCTCATCTGCCGGGAGTGGGAAGTGCTTAGTGGAAGTTACAATGGACAGAAATTGTCTGGAGGTAAGATGGTGATCTCCCAGCTTCCAAAGTTGAAGAGATGCCTTAGTCGAGAACATTTTATTTCACCCAGTAGTTGAAGTGCCTTAAGCCCCTTTTCCACAGTATAATAGACGTGCTCCTTTCATTGACTCAGCGTGTCCACTCGGTTCACACAGCGTGTAGCTCCAGTATGTGCTTAGTCTGTTCCAGAGCGTTACTGACGTATGCTGCTAAAAACTGAGCTTTCCGAATGAGTGTATTTAATACATACGAGCATATGTAATTTTAGCTTCAAATTTCTCTTGATGTGCTGAGCTACTTGAATCAAGAAAAAAAAAACAAGGCAGCAGTAGTAATGATTAGTGATGACCCTCAGTACCACCTCGGTCTCTGTAGCCAAGGAAACATTTAGGTGAGAAATGAAGCTGCAGGAGATTTTAAATTTCAGTGGGGAATAATATCAGTTATCACAACACAGATTTAGTTTTCAGAGATATATGTGTCTGACTTGAGAGGTAAAATTTATATTCTGCATTTCTAAGAAAAAATGGTATGTTTAAAGACAGCATCAGTGAAATATAGCCGAATAGATTTTTATAACTAAGTGGTAAAGGCAAATATAATACTGGATTTGAAGATATAGGAGACGTAGTGCCAGAGAGACGGCAGAGCACTGCTCTGAGAGCTCTCTAGGCTGCTCTCGGGGAGTGCACTGGGTTTGCGGTTGTCCGAGGACTAGGTTGACCAGAACAGACTGCACTCGGTGGAGAAAGCTCTAGACAGGGAACGTGGTTTAACTTCCCCTGGGATTTCTGTGGGACTCTATTATACTGAGAACTTATGTAACTTTTAATCCTAAAATTCCATAGGTTCTTCCAACGAAAATGTCTTATGCTGCCAATCTCAAAAATGTAATGAACATGCAAAACCGGCAAAAGAAGGAAGGGGAGGAGCAGGGCGTGCTGACTGAGGAGGCCGAGAGCGCAAAGCCCGGGCCGTCTGCTCATGATGTAGCCGCCCAGTTGAAAAGCAGCTTGCTAGCAGAGATTGGACTCACTGAAAGCGAAGGGCCACCCCTTACATCATTCAGGTAAGGCTAAATGAACTAGTGCCCTTGACTGCTACCCTGTTATTTTTTTATTAGAGATTTCATTCTTTATAAAGTTGAATATGTAAGTTTATGAATATTGTTACTCTTCTGTGATTTCCTAATTTATTATCAGATAAATACTATTGAGTTTTCTGGACTTTATGACTTCTTAAAAATTGATCTTTTTCCTTTATTGAATTTCTAAGATGCCAGTTTTCTTAATGTTTAATCAGCAGTTTAGATAAGGGAACCATGTAAATGCTACAAAGAATAGAATTTTCAGGATTTATGACTTAAGTTCAGGATTTATGACTTCACAAATGGTATCTTTGACAGAGGTAGGTGCTCGGTTACTAGGTAAGTTGCTAATGTACTGTTGCTTAATGTTGGTAGTCACCACGTGGTTTGTTTATGCTACAAGTGTAAGGTAATGTTTGCTGACAAGTTAGTGAACTAGTTACTAAAATAAGACGTGCTTAGTGAGTGAACAAGACACACTGCATGGTCATTTCCTACCAACCATAAAGGGTATTGGGTGATCTCTATACTCAGTAGTTGCAGTATGAGGGAAGAGGGAGTTAGGCTACCAAGTGAGCTAGCTTTAGGGATGAAAGAAAGGAGGTCTCCGAGGGACAGAAGGTAGGAAAACTGTTGTACACCTGTGCAGTGGTGAGGGACGGTCCTGATGGATAAAAATGACTAGGAACATGTCGTGAGGCCATATTAAATTTTGTCCATGTTGGACATCACTAAAACAAATGCAAGTTCTAGAGGGTTTCGAAGTGGAGGTGGATATTTGACTCTGAGGAGAGGAAGTAAATGAAATGGAAGTTGAAGACAGAAGATGCCTCGGTGGTGTGACGTGTGAGTGCACCCCGGGGAAGGCTCCTTCACTGAGTCTAGAGTAGGGTTGAGATGCTTAGAATAGCAGAAATTATAAGACCAAGAAAGGTACTGCTATTGACCAAAAATCTGAACTTGGGGAATTGATGAATTGCTCTCTCCTTCTCTTTAACTTCTCACAGGCCACAGTGTAGTTTCATGGGGATGGTCATTTCTCACGACATGCTGCTGGGACGTTGGCGCCTCTCTTTAGAACTCTTTGGCAGAGTATTCATGGAAGATGTTGGAGCAGAACCCGGATCGGTGTGTAGTTTGGGTACTTGAGGTCTTTTCTGCATGATACGAACATGTTTCAGTGAATAATTGTTATTGTTACTTTATTTTATTTTAAGATCTTAACTGAATTGGGTGGTTTTGAGGTGAAGGAATCAAAGTTCCGCAGAGAAATGGAAAAACTGAGAAACCAGCAGTCAAGAGATTTATCACTAGAGGTAAAGATATTTAGATTTTTCTGATATCCATACCACTGCACAAGTCTTAAAACATCTAGATAATAAATATTGCTCAGTGATGTACACTTATAATTAAAATTTTAAAGAAATGATCATCACAAGATTGTCATTGGGGATTTGTTTCCTGGCATCTTCCTAGCATGAGGGCCTGAGTTCCAAAATCTAGTATCCTCTAAGAAGCCAAGTGTGAGCTGGGCAGTCGTGGTGCACACCTTTAATCCCAGCACCTGGGTGGCAGAGGCAGCGGCAGGTGGGTCTCTGTGAGTTCAAGGCCAGTCTGATCTATAAAAGCTAGTTCCGGACAGGCTC
>JAQHUG010000057.1:2360185-2384721 GCA_028555095.1 Dicrostonyx torquatus | reverse complement strand
CGCGCGCGCGCGCCAAGTGTGGTGGTGGTGTCCCGTCCCTTTGATCCTAGGACTGGGGAGACAGAGACAGGATTCTTGGTGCTCCTTGGTCAACTACTAGTCTTACTGAAATCAGTGAAAGCCTCATCTCAATAAGGTAGATGATAGAGGGATAAGCCCGATGCTAACCTCTGGCTTTCACACGTTTGCCTAGGCAAGTATACTTGTACACCTGTACGTATAGACACATGAACATGGACACACACACACTTCATTAAATAAAAACATGAGCAAAAACTCCTGATGTTTTGAATTCCATTCAGACTATTGTTTTGTTTTGTTTTTCGAGACAGGGTTTCTCTGTAGCTTTGGAGCCTGGCCAGACTATTCTTGTTGATGCTTAATTTGTTTGTTTGATGGCTAGGGGTTTTTGTTGTTGTTGTTGTTTGTTTTTGTTTTGTTTTGTTTTTCAAGACAGGGTTTCTCTGGGTAACAGCCCTCTCTGTCCTGGAACTCGCTCTGTAGGCCAAGCTGACCTCATACTCACAGAGATCCACCTGCCTCTGCCTCCCAAGTGCTGGGATTAAAGGCGTGTGCCACCACCGCCCGGCTCGATGGCTAGTTTTATGTCATTTTTAGTGCCTCAGCCCTTTTTAATATTATCTGTAATAAATGACCTTCCTTGTTACTTTCCATTGTGTGCCATGTGCATTTCCTGGCCCAGGCCCTACCTTGGCCATTTCTGTGAGAAATCTTATTATAAGGTTGGAAATGGGCTCTGCTCTGAGGTCACATACACTGCTAGGGTGGTTGTTATTTCTAGGCTTTTAAGAAACTGCTGTGAAATTCATACTGAGACTCCGAATTCAGATTGAAGATGTCCTTTTTTCCAGACTGAATGTACAGCTTCTCACCATTGATGGATTGTTTTTATCCCACATTTTAGAAGTCTTAAAATTATAACATTACTACTACCACCGCCAATAAGATGTTTCCTTTTTTTGGTTTTTTGAGACAGGGTTTCTCTGTAGCTTTGGAGCCTGTCCTGGAACTAGCTCTTGTAGACCAGGCTGGCCTCAGACTTAGAGAGATCCACTGCCTCTGTCTCACGAGTGCTGGATTAAACGTGTGTGCCACCTTTGCCCAACTTTTTTCAAGTTAAATTTTTTTTTCAGCTGGGCATTCCCCAGCATGTCATTTTTAAACTTACATTTTCTTTTTTTTTTTATTTATATGATATAATAATTTATACAATAAAAATAAGCAGTAATAAACAAAAACATGGGGCAGACCATAAGGAGAAGTCATGCATAGCAAAATGCATGCTGATTAATTCCACTTTATACAGTTCAAAAATAGACTAAGGCAGTGTTGTAAGAGGCGGGAGCAGCGGGCTGTGTCCCACCCGGCTTCCAGCCACATGGCAACAAGGCTATAGCCGGAATACACAAATTACACACAGACTGGATTCATTTAAATACTGCCTGGCCCATTATCACTAGTCTCTTCTTGGCTAACTCTCACATCTTAAACCCGTTCTAAAAGTCTGTGTGTCACCACAAGGTGGTGGGTGGTGATCATTCAGCATGTCTGACCCTGGTGGCTTCATGGTATCTCTTTCACTTCCTTCTCTCCCATCACCTTCCGTTCTGTCTACTCTGCCCACCTAAGGGCTGTGTCCTATCTTACAGTCCAAGGCAGCTTCTTTATTAACCAATGAAAGCAACAGAAATAAAGAAGCCTCCTACACCAAGGCAGTGACTCTCAACCTTTAGTACAGTTCCTCGTGTGTAGTTAGCCCCAACCATGACATTATTTCTTTGATACATCATAACTGTAATTTTGCTGCTTTTATAGATCATAATGTAAATATTTGATAAGTGACCCCTGTGGGGTCATGGTCCATAGGTTGAGAATCACTGGCCTAAGGGGAAGTTTTGAGTTTTGTTTTAATGGAAAGGAACCCCCTAAAAGTCCACTTTGTGGTTGTTACTGCGAGTATGGGTAGTGGAAGCTCGTGGTTGGAAATGGCTTGCAGTGGAGGAGGAGTCTGATATGGTGCTCCTGGGCCCAAATGGAGACCCTGTGGGTGCTCATTTAATAACTGCTTATTAAGTTTGGGTGTTTGTATTTTATGTACCCTTAGACTCGTCATTTTGTGCAACAAACTTAGATTTTCTGTCGCTGAGGGAGTTACATGTGTTTGGGAATCAGTAGTGTAGAAGGTTCATTAATTTAAGGTCCTCCTGAACTATAGAATAAATTCTGGGCTAGCCTGGGTTGCATAGTAGGATGTCTCAAAAGAGAAAAAGTTCCTATCTCTGATCCACCTGGGACTTACTCTTATGTACCAAATGATAGTATTGATGTTCTCCAGTATTTGTTGTTCTTTGTTTTTTCATTTATTTGTTTTGTTTTTCTGAGGCCAGTTTTGTGTGTGTGTGTGTATAGTCATGGCTATCCTAGCTCTGTAGACCAGGCTGGCCTTGAACTCACAGAGATCTGCCTCCCTGAGTGCTGGGATTAAAGGTGTGTGCCAGCACACCTGGCCTCTGGTGACAAAGAGTGGATTTAGATTGAATTAAATTCCATTACCTGATTTAATAATGTAGGACAGTCTTTGCTTTAGACAGTGTTATATTTAGGCTGTAAAAGCTTGTAAGACCTCAGATTTCTTTGTGGTAGCATTTAAATGACTGATGGAAGGCGGGGTCTGGTTGGGGTAAAGCCTGTGGTCTCTGCCCTGCTCCATGATTTGGTGTGTTTGTGGTAGCATTTGAATGACTGATGGAAGGCGGGGTCTGGTTGGGGTAAAGCCTGTAGTTTCTGCTCCATGACTTGGTGTCTACCAGGTGGACCGGGATCGGGACCTCCTCATCCAGCAGACCATGAGGCAGCTCAACAACCACTTTGGCCGCAGATGCGCTACCACACCGATGGCTGTCCACAGAGTTAAAGTCACCTTTAAGGATGAGCCAGGAGAGGGCAGTGGCGTAGCCCGAAGTTTCTACACAGCCATTGCTCAAGCGTTTTTATCAAATGAAAAGTTGCCAAATCTAGATTGTATCCAGAATGCCAACAAAGGTACTCACACAAGTAAGTGCTCTACAGGTGTCAGCATCATGATCACTACTCTTGTGTGTCGTCCCAGTGGCGATCTGGGTCATATGGTACACGTTTGTGTCTTATGTCATTCTAGAGCATGAACTGCTTGAGTTGACAGTTTGCTTTTTATGGCAGTGTGCTCTTGTTTCTGGTCACACTAGCTTCTCACCTCGGTTGTTACCTATTTGGAGGTGGACAGGCTGTGAACTCTTAAGTGGCACTATACAAATTCTGGGAGGGAGTGGGAATATTTCTTTCACCCTTGTGTTAATAGCTATTTGAAGAGAGAACGGAATTCTCTAGGCTATTCACAAGCATGCTCTAATCCCAGTGAGGTAAAGAGTTTGAGGCCATGTGTAGACCAACTGTGTCACTATGCTTAGTATTTTAATTTTAACAGGATTTTTTTTTCCTCTTTAAAAATAGGGCTTCATTTATTAACATCTTGGAGCATTGCAGCCTCATTAGGAACCTACCACTTGGGTCAAAACTCTTAGCTAACTTTCAGTTGCTACATTAAAAGCTTTGTAAAAATGACAAATCTGCAGGAAATGGGAATTGGAAATGTGTGCCAAGTGTGGTCAGAAGATTGCCAGTCTTATATGTGGGCGGATGGTAATTAGGTCAGAGGAAACTCATAGAAATGACTGAGGCTACATCTGTATCTCATTGTAATCTACCCCCATGGAGACTGACTGGGCTGCAGAAACAATAGAGGGTGAACAGATGGGGGCTCTCCCGCCTTTGACCATTTAACTTCTGATGAATAAGGAGACTTGGATAATCATAACATTTTAGAAATATCTTTGTCAAACATCATTAAGAAGCTATCCTGAAAAGCTGGTGAGATATATTAGTGTAAAGGTGTCTACTGCCCAGCCTGCTGAGCTGAGTTTTATGCCCAAGGTCCACATGATGGAAGGAGAGAGCCCAGTCCAATGAGTTGTGCTCTGGCCTCTACACACGTGCTATGGCATGTGCATGCCATTTGCTGGGGTGATTTTCAAAAAGAATAATAGAAAAAAAACATGGTCAGGATTGAGCATTGGAATTTTACACTAGCTCACGTCCTGGCCATGTCCGGTGCGCCCAGCCACTGTCAGAAGTCTCAGCACTGTGCACGGTGGCGCCAGTCCAGCTCCAGTTGTTGCCGCTGTTGCCCAGTTTGACGTGACAAGGGAAAACAGTTTGCAGATAGTAAAGTGGACTTGTGCATTCTATGCATCTCGCAGTAACCTCACACACCAAGGACCTGGAGAGGTGGTCTAGTATAGTTGTCACTGTGAGAGCGGGAGGCCTGAGTTCAGATCTCTAGCACATTCAAAGCTGGGAGTAACTTGCTGGGCTTATAACCATGTTGTGGGGAGGCAGGTTCCAGTGAGAGCCTGTATCAAAAATGTGCAGCAGTGGGCATCTCTTGTGCATGTGCCTAGACATGTGGATGGACACACAGCACACTGCACACGCCCGAGAGAGCGGTACTCGCAGCGAAGTGGTCTCCATGTTTTCTTGTCTTCTCATTTCAGTATTGACTGAAGCGGAAGCATTGTCACCTTTCGTACTTATTTCAATGTGCTGTCTTTCCTCTTCTAGGTTTAATGCAGAGACTGAGGAACCGAGGAGAGAGAGATCGGGAAAGGGAGAGGGAGAGGGAAGTGAGGAGGAGCAGTGGCTTGCGCGCAGGATCTCGGCGAGACCGCGACAGGTGCGGTGGATTTACTGTTTCCTCAGTACCAGCGCTTTAGACACGTAGATAACGACTTGTAAATGAGCGCGGGTTTGGTGCTGGACAGATGTGCGTGCAGCAGTGATCTGTGCCTGAGGAAAGGTTTGCTTTAGCACCCAGGACATTTGAAATGTCACTGCCTATTAGTCACTAAAGTTTGATGGTCCATCACAGTTTTTATTTTCCTAGTTTAATTAAGTCTTAATTGTGACAAATGTATTACTTTTAATTTTCTCTTGTTGTAATGGGTTACATTTTACTTTTGTTTAAAATATCCAGGAATTATGAATAGTTTCTTAGAGTCTGGTCCTGCTCCGTTAAAATCAAATTATGTTACATGTAGATTTTTAGTGACAAACCGAGATAGATCATCTTTATTTCTCAAACATGTTATCTTTAGACATTGTACCATCCTGTTATCCTGGTTGGCACTGTCTATGTTCTCTGGTTTTCTATTGATATTTTGATTTGATCATCAAAGGACCTGGAGTCAGAAGCTTGCTTTCTTTACAGAGACTTCCGAAGACAGCTTTCCATTGACACCAGGCCTTTCAGACCTGCTTCTGAGGGGAACCCGAGTGATGACCCAGACCCTCTGCCCGCTCATCGGCAGGCGCTGGGAGAGAGGCTCTATCCACGAGTCCAAGCCATGCAACCTGTGAGTCCCAGGCACTGTCCTCCCGTTAGCTAGGTGCAGGCTTTCCCTTTGCAGTGCGGCGGCTGTTGTTTAATGCCAGCGACTAAGCAGCTGCACAGCTGAGGACTGCCCGGCTGCAGTGATGGGGATGTAGGAGTGGAAGCACAACCTGTACCGCTCTTCAGCGTGGGTCTTCTCTCCCACAAAACTTAGTTCAAGACGATTTCATTTGGCCCTATTGGGGTTCTTTATGTGTTAAAGAATTTACATTTTTACTTACATAAATCATTACTTTTTGAAGTAGATATAATCTGTATGCAAGCTGTAACTCAAATGGCAGTCCTTTACTACGGATAAAACAACTCAAGATTTCAATTTGATTGTTTTATTAAAATTCTGTCAATGTGAAACCTGTAAATTAGTGTAGGTTTTTTTTTCCCCTTTTGGTGTTTATGTATTATGTGAATTCATGTAGCCAAAAGACTAATAAGACAAAATCAAATCTATTTCTTGCATCAAGTCAGCCTTCAAAAATAGACACCCTTCTCCTCCCTTCCCTTCTTTTTTGAATTAAATAAAGGTGTTTGGGGCTCTCTGAAGAAGACAAAAGTTACAGAAATGGCATATATGTTTACTTGAAATTCAAATACTTTAAAAAATACAGGGAGACTATCATACAAATATTCTAGCCCCAACAAAGCTCCGCTAGTTTGTGGACTGTGGCCCCCGTCTGAGGTGTCTGATTAACCTTACAGTTTCATAAAACTTGCTAGTTCACAAGGAAATTTCATTTGAGCTTATTTCTTTTCCTTCTCTTGAGTGTAACTTTTAATAAGCAGAGAGTTATTAAAGTAACATTGGTTCATCTTTTATAGGCATTTGCAAGTAAAATCACGGGCATGCTTTTGGAATTATCGCCAGCACAGCTGCTTCTCCTTCTAGCAAGTGAAGATTCTCTGAGGGCAAGAGTCGACGAGGCCATGGAACTCATTATCGCACACGGACGGTAATGTGTGCTCTGGGACAGCGTTTCAGTTTAAACATTGGCATTGGGTATTTTCAGCACATCCTCAAAAGCAGGCGGGACTGGAGAGAG
This sequence comes from Dicrostonyx torquatus, assembly GCA_028555095.1. NCBI lineage: Eukaryota > Metazoa > Chordata > Mammalia > Rodentia > Cricetidae > Dicrostonyx > Dicrostonyx torquatus. The sequence goes on along the minus strand of JAQHUG010000057.1, from coordinate 2,378,178 downwards.
GTTGTTGCTCCAGAGAGCCCAGGTTTGGGGCCCAGGACTCCTGGCGACTAACAGCTGCCTGCTGCACGCAGCTGCAGTCTCTGGTTCCCTCTTCTAGTCTGCCGCACAGATGCACGTGCAGGCTAAACACCATACATGAGAGATCAAAGGGGAGTACCATTTTTAGATGTTTTTTTAAGTGGTGTTTTATAATTCCTAAGTGTAATGGCTAAATTTTTCATGTTTTATTAGGTCATAGAAGGTTTTTGACATTTAGAATTGTTCTGTTATGGTCCTGAGACAAAGCTAGCCTTGAGCCCTAACCTGCCTCAGACTTGTGAATGCTGGGACTTAGAGCTACCATGTCTGGCTTAGAAACCGTTTTGTTTAGAAGTGTATCTGTAAGTTCCCTGAAGTCCACTCCCCATTGGGAGTACCCATGTAAGAGACCACATTCTATTCAATCTCCTACATTCTTGTGTAATGTATAATACTTCTGTTAGGGCTTCACATTGACCTTAAAATTTTGTGCAAATTTTTTCTTTCCCTTCTGCAAAGCATATTAGCTTGAATATGAAATCTAAATAGAGTAAATAGTCCATCTACTCAGGGTGACAAATATCAGAAAGATGCCATATTAGATGGACTTGCTCTTTCAGCCAGTTTGAAGCAAGGATTACTTTTAATGAAATTTATATGGTGCTGTGAACCTTAGACATCTGGTCACTGTTGTATTGCTGTAAAGAGACACTGTGGCCATGAGAACTCTGTATAAAGGAACGCCTTTATTTGGGGCTGGCTTACAGTTTCAGAGGTTTAGTCTGTTAGCATCATGGCAGGGTACAAGATAGCATTCGGGCAGACATGGTACTGGAGAAGGAACTGAGAGTTAAATCCTGATCCACAGGAAACAATAAGAGAGAGAGTTACTGGGCCTGGCGTGGACTTTTGAAACCTCAAAGTCCACCCCCAGTGACAAACTTCTTCCAACAAGGCCACACCTCCTAATCCTTCTCAAATAGTGCTACCCCTGATGGCTAAAGTTTAGATATCTGAGCCTGTGGGGGCCATTCTTACTCAACCCACCACACTAGGTACCACCACTGTACCATCCCAGAGCCACTTCTCAAGGTATTTATTTATTTATTATGTGTGCAGTGTTCTGCCTACATAAATGCCTTTAGGCCAGAAGAGGGCACCAGATTTCATTATAGATGGTTGTTAGCTGGGAATTGCACTCAGACTCTGGAAGAGCAGCCAGTTCTCTTATCCTCTGATCCATCTCTCTGGACTTTGATGTGTTGTGGGTTTTGTTTGTTTGTTGTTGTTGTTTTAAATTCTTTGCCTTATCTGGTGCTGTGAGCAGGCTGAGATAGCTTAGCCCACTTCAAAGTTGCATTTTTTAAATAAGATTATGTAAATATTTGTAAGCATTTCTAATTTAGTATTTTCTGTTGATCAAAACTAACATCTGGTTTTATGCACTGAATAGTGAATTTACTAGTGGTAAATAAGACTTATGCTAGAGAATTTGAGTGCTGGTGCAATTGTGCTCTGAGAAGTTTTCTTCACTGCTTGCTCTGTGCTGAAGTTTTAGGACCCAATGAAGACTGTGTGTTGTGTTACATCAGGGAGCCTTAGCCACGTCTTAAACTGTATGTGTAGCAGCTAGCGGAGTTTTTTTGGTTTTGTTTGGTTGGTTGGCTGGCTGGCTGGTGTGGTTTGGTGGTTTTGTTTCTGAAGCCTGTCTTGGCAGTGCAGCACAAGAACTAGCCGTGAGTTTGCTGTGTAGTGCGAGCTCCCGAGCACTAGGACTGTAAGCATGGTCCATGGTTTGGGGCTAAATTGGTTTTTAAAATGTGTGATAAATATGAATAGATACTTTCATACTAAATTTCAGACGTTTCACATCCATGGAATGTAAAAGGGTTTCATTTATTTTTAGGGAAAATGGCGCTGATAGTATTTTGGACCTTGGATTATTAGACTCCTCGGAAAAGGTACAGGTAAGGGATTTTTTGTTTGTTTGTTTAGTACATGTGTTAATGATCAGATAGAACAATATAAAAAAGAATAGAAAAAGAAAGCAGGATTTAGGAGATGTCTTTGTAAATAAATTGAATGATTTATAGTACATAAAGAGAAAGGTATGTGGTTGTAATATACAGACTGGAATCATAAATTGAATTAGATATTAACACAGTACCGGTCACTGTTTATGTTTGAACACTGAATTAAGCTTTAGTGTTGAGATCCAGGGGAGAGAGGAGGCAGTGTAGACTCTTAGGAGCCTCTCCTCCCAGAAGCTGTTGGATACCAAAGAGACAAAGAAAACACAACTTTGTGGATATGGTGTGGTTTGTTTCTTGTATTTTGTAATTAATCTTCTATTAATTACTAATATTAATCTGCTAGCTGAGAGGAGCAAACTCACTATAATCTTTTTCATTGGTCACATTCAAGAAAATTAGTACAAAATGTACTAATTCTGAACAAAATGTGAATTCTGAACAAATAAATAGTCGCACACAGATTGGAAGAGAAGTCAAGACTTGACAAGTGAGCCGGGCAGTGATGGCACACGCCTTTAATCCCAGCACTCGGGAGGCAGAGGCAGGCGGATCTCTGTGAGTTCGAGACCAGCCTGGTCTACAAGAGCTAGTTCCAGGACAGGCTCCAAAGCTACAGAGAAACCCTGTCTCGAAAAACCAAAAGAAAAAAAAAAAAGACTTGACAAGTGGCCGTTAGGCTGTCTTTTCGGCAGGAGGGTAAAGCTGAGCCTTGTTCTGTCTTACCTGAAAGACAGCAAAAGCTTTTGGGGGCTTTGGGGACTCACTCTGCAGGGCAGCAGTGCCCAGGCGTCACAGGCTGTGCATATGCAGGACCCGCTGACAGCATCGTGAGCAGTTATGAAGCAGAATTGGCCAAAAACCCTCCTCCCTCTAGTGCAATTTTTAATACAACTTAGAGTCATAGTCTAATACTCCAAAAAAAAAAAAAAAAAAAAAAGGCACAAAAGACTACTCATACAGAGAACAAGAACAAGACAGGACTGACCAGTTCTGAGAAGGGAGCCTGTAGAGTCACTGGACCAAACCAATAACATTATGGCAGGTAGAAACAGCTTTCAAGTATCGTCTCGGGGCATGTGAAGATCCAATGACACAGAGGAAGGCTGGCAAGGAAAGGTGCTGGAGAAATGATGTTTTTCTAAGATAGAGACTCACAAATTCAAGGTCAGTGGATTCAGAGCAAATTGCTCTATAACTGTCCAGACAAATTGAAATAAAAGGAACAGTGATTTGAAAAACAGTGGATTTCTTACCTGAAACTAATAGGCCATGATACAAAACCGTCAATCCAGAATTCTACAGCTTCATGGCATTCAGGCGAAAGAGTTGTTTTTGTTTGTTTTGAAGGTAGGGTTTTACTGTAGCCCAAATTGATCTGGAGCTTACACAGGTCATCCTCCTGTCTCAGCCTTCCAGAGCTGGAGTTACAGGCACGTGCTACCATGCCTGGTTTATGCAGCAGAAGGTGAACCCAGGGTGTGTGCTTGCCAGGCACACATTGTCCCAATCGAATTGAGACCCCAGTCTCAACTGATTTTAGTTTTTAGGAGATACTAAGATTTAGCATACACAAGGTTTATATATTATAGCTCAGAGTTACCTTTAATATTATTATACACATATATTTAATATTATTACACACATATATTTAATATTATTATACACATATATTTTATACTATTATACACATATATTTAATATTGTTATACACATATATTTAATATTATACACATATTTAATACTATTATACACATATATTTAATATTACACACATATATTTAATATTATTATACACAGATATTTAATACTATTGTACACAGATATTATTATGCACATATATTTAATATTATTATACACATATATTATTATACATATATTTAAATAGGAATGCTGTTCTGCTTTTCTTTTACTCTGAATGATTTCAGAGAACCATATATCACATTTTTAAAAAATGAGCACAGAGGCCTCATCTGTCATACTTTGTTATTAGGAAAACCGAAAGCGCCATGGCTCTAGTCGAAGTGTGGTAGATATGGATTTGGACGACACAGATGATGGCGATGACAATGCTCCTTTGTTCTACCAACCTGGAAAGAGAGGATTTTATACTCCACGACCTGGCAAAAACACAGAAGCAAGACTGAATTGTTTCAGAAACATTGGCAGGTAACTCACTGTCGCTACTGTTTGGGTCGGGACTGGACCCAGGGCTGTCAGGTGCTGGGCATGCTCTCTACCACTGAGCTACTCCTCGAGCCCCACGCTTCCGGTGTCGCCCAGGCTGGGCTCACACTCGTTCTTCCTGCTGGGATTAGAGGTGTGTCAGCACACGTCCTGTAGGATTAGCTTTAAAGTCGAATATGTACTCTTATTTTATACTAGGTAGAAATGAGGCTTAGGGAATTTCTTAAAATATTATCTAGCTAACTATATATCTATCTATATATATATATTTATGTATGTGTGGGACTAATTCTGTGATTAGTTTTGAATTTAAATTATATTTCTGTTCTTATTTTTAGGATTCTTGGACTATGTCTGTTGCAAAATGAACTATGTCCTATCACATTGAATAGGCATGTAATTAAAGTGTTGCTTGGTAGAAAAGTAAGTTTGATGCATATAACTGCTTTTACAAATGTAAACCTTTCTTCTGCAAAATAAATGATGGTACACTGTATAGTATTCTGTTTGTTTTAAAGTATTATAATTGTCAACTATTTAATGATACAGCTAAAGTCTTTGTATATGGGGAGATGGCACAGTAGAGTTGGTAACAGTTACGGTTCTTGACAGACTTGGATCCTCCTGAAGAGAAATCCTCTTGACAACTTTATAAAGACACAAGCTCTATGCTTGACACACAGTGCTCAGGAAGCCACTGTAATTGGTCCCAAGTGGGTGGCAGTAGAGTATAGAAATAGTCTTAAAACAACAGCCCACTTGAAAATGCATGTAACTGCCACAGAGGGGCCAGTGAGCGTGAATAAATGAAGAGGACATGCTTGGCATTCGCTGGCTTATAGAATAGATTATTGTCTGCATGCGTTGATAGTCTGATAGCCTGACAAGAATATCATGTCCTGCTAATTACTCAGCTGTCTCACAATTCCTAAATCAAGACTCTCTTCCAGAGAGGTTGGACCATGCATCTACTGTAAATTGAAGTGAAAGCTATAGTCTACTAATTACCCCCTCTAGTGGTTTTTAGTAGCACGTATTAATTATGCACAGTAATGAGTATTATGACATTTTCACCTGTTTGGTCATATCCCCATGGTCATATCCCCATTCTTCTCACTTTGTTTGTCTCCTTCCTGCTCTCTTTAGTCCCCTCCTGCGTTCATGTCTTGTCTGTGATTGAGTGGTTCTCTGTGTGTGTGAGAGAGAGGGAGGGAGGGAGGGAGCATGGGCACTTGACCAGTGGTTAAATCAATGAAGAAAATGGTCTGTCCTCCCCCATCAACCATTAGTTGTATAAATTGCTAGGAAGACGTGGGCACTGCCTCATGCCCGTGACTTGGTGTTGATGGTCACATCTGTTCTGAGTTTGATAGTTCCAGAACCTTGCTAAGCTCCACAGTCAGTTTCTACACTGCTGCTTTTCTCTGGCGCACATGTGCGTACACGCGCGTGCGCGCGGCTTGGGTAGAATGATACAGATCTTCCATTTATGGCTGGACAATCAACACTCGTTCCTAGTACTTTGACCAGTTGAATCTGCAGTCAAACTGACAGTGCAAAAAGAAACTAACGGAAGTGGACAGCAGCACTAAATGTGTGCTCTTAAACAGTTATTTAGAAGACGGTTTGACGGGTACATCATATCCACTCAACAAAACCACAGCACTTTCTACTAGAGCCTATGACCTCCTCATCCATGGGTGTTTGGTCATATTTTAGTACTAAATTGTCTTTAGCCAAATCACTGAATAATATTTTCTGTTTAATTGAGCCTATTATAGTAAGAGGCATTTTTTTAAGCTGGGACCACAATTTAACTCTTGACATGTCCAACTAAAATGCTCTTATGCGTGGAACGTGAGTGGAAACCAAAGCTCTTACATATAAAAATGGTTAGTGTGTTAACTCCTTTTTTGTTTGTTTGTTTGGTTGGTTTTTTTTTTGTTTTGTTTTGTTTTTTCGAGACAGGGTTTCTCTGTAGCTTTGGAGACTGTCCTGGAACTAGCTCTTGTAGGGCAGGCTGGTCTCGAACTCACAGAGATCCGCCTGCCTCTAGTGCGTTAACCCTTTAGCTCATGAAATCTGATAGACTTCAGTTTAACTCAGTAGATGTGATCTTTGTAAGTTATCAAATTTCTTAGAGCAATTTAGATTGGATTTGGTAATCTATGTTGTATGGAGACCATCAGGAGCATAATGAGATAGTCAAGAGCCAGCTTATTCACATAATCAGTGTGCAAGAAATAATGCTGACTTTCCAAATTATTTTTGAAACTTATTTTAAAGCATGCTGTTGGTTCCACCTCATAGCAGTTAACTTTTTATTCCTGTTATGAAAAATTTAATGAATTGTGAATGCCAATGATTTGTTAATTTTTATTTCCTCTTTAAAGCAGTTTTATGTATTTTGTGGAACACTCTTCTTCATTGTACCTTTAAGTTAAATAAAATTAGGGCTGGGATATAGCACAGTGGTAGAGCACTTACTTAGCGCGCACACAGTCCTGGGTTCAATCTCTGTCACTTCCCTTCCCCCCAGAGTCATCACAGATTGTAATTTACTATTGGGTCAAGGAAAGGGGCTTCTTTTCAGATTTCTTGTGTGGTTCTTTCTGTAGGTCAACTGGCATGACTTTGCTTTTTTGGACCCAGTAATGTATGAGAGTCTGCGACAGCTGATCCTGGCGTCCCAGAGCGCAGACGCTGATGCTGTTTTCTCGGCTATGGACTTGGCGTTTGCCATCGACCTATGTAAAGAAGAGGGTGGAGGACAGGTAAAGCGAGTCCAGTTTCTGATTTTGCGAGAGAATTGGGGTATTTGTTAGGTTCATTTTATAAAAAAATTTGGGTAAGGACCGAGAGAGAAAGACTGAGACAGGGTGTATGCATGCATACCAAAACGAGCACTGTAGGAGAGGAACAGAGAAATGAGTCGGGAATTGGCGAAACAGACTGAGGCAGAGCGATTTTGTACTGAACTTAGGCCGACAAGGTTTGTGCCCCGCAGATATTTGTCAGGTAAAGACTCATCTTTAAATTGTAGAATTTTAGAAAATAAAGTTCTCACGAGCTGTTATTGTTTGTCAGAATTGGTTTTAAATGTCACTGCTGAATTTTTCATAGGTTGAACTCATTCCAAATGGTGTAAATATACCAGTCACTCCCCAGAATGTCTACGAGTATGTGAGGAAGTATGCAGAGCACAGGATGTTGGTAGTTGCAGAGCAGCCATTGCACGTAAGTATTTTCTAGAAAAGGATTATATCATATGAAGCTATCTTTATTTTGCCATTGTTCTGAATTAGCCCAGTAATCTATCTATAAAAGGCCCAAGTTCTCCAATGGAAAATGGACTCACAACTAAAGGTGTGAAGTCTCCAGCTAAAGGCCAAGCACTTGTTTTCTTTTGGAGATAGCTGTTGGGAACGGTAATGGTCAGAGGTAGCTCTGCTGGGCAGCAGCAGCTAAGGGCTTATAAGGCTGAAATGTCGTTCTTTAAGCATCCTGTTGCCGCCTATATCTACTCACCTAACCTAGAAGGATTCACCCCAGCAACATCCGCAGAGGAGGCTTGTTAAGCAGAGCCTGATAGGGTTCCGAGTACATTTGTTTAGGAAGCCTAAGATCTCATGACAACCCAGAGTTTTTATTGGTGGCTAGTCCCACAAATGTTCCTTGGCTGCACACCCAGCTGTGTCTACTGAAATTTTAGAGGGAAGCATGTCTCTACTATCGTATTGTTAGTTGGATAGTTTAGGCTAGTGCCCTAAGCACAGCCATGGAAGAGTATTCCAAAAATGAGATTCTCAAGACAACAGCCAGCGCTGCATTCAGGCCTGTATTAATGCTGCCCCTTTCCAGGATAAAGTTTCTGTAAATTCAAGAGTGGTGACGGTTCTTGTGCTGGGAATTACACTAAGTTGAAGTTAGTGCTCCACTCGTGACCTTCTGGCTGCACATTAGCGGGTTAATACTTTAGTGCACTGGTTTCCTTCTGCAAAGTGAGCATAAGATTGAACAGTTAATGTATGGAAGACACTTTTTCAGTAAGTCTCTAGATTGTGGGTTTGAGTCGGGGACGTTGGCTGTTGCTGTGCTTTTTCTAGGATGCACTTTTGCCAAGGTGAAGTGATGCTGCTTGTGAAATGGTGAAGTGATGCTGCTTGTGAAATGTGTAGGCTGCACGTTAGTTATATGTTCTCTGCTCAGTTCTTCCCCTTCTTTCTTGAATCTGTTAAGAAGAAACTCGAAAACAAGCCCTTTTTTTCCTCTTTGCTTAGGGATCTCGCATTTTTTAGGGAGTGCTGCTATAATGTGATATTGAGCTTTAATAGTATAAACAGACACTATGGAAAACAAAGGACTCATTATAATAGAAAAAATTTCCAATTCTCTAGGCCATGAGGAAGGGTCTATTGGATGTGCTTCCAAAAAATTCCTTAGAAGACTTAACAGCAGAAGACTTTCGGCTCTTGGTGAACGGCTGTGGCGAAGTCAATGTGCAGATGTTGATCAGTTTCACCTCTTTCAATGACGAGTCAGGTAGGGAACGGCAAGTGTTCGTGAAGAGCTGGGCCAGAACGTTTGCTGAGTGTGTCCTCGGAGGCTCTGGGTCTCAGAGTCTATTCCCAAGCCCTGTAGAATGTCAGGTTTGGTTTTTCATTATTATTACAATTAAAGGTATAATTAGATGAAAATTAATATTTTGATAGCTTAGAATTAGGTTATTCTTTTGTTCTTTATGGGAAGCCAAGGCAGCAGGAGAACAGGAAGTTTGAGGCCAGCCTCAGATACATAGTGAGAACCTGCCTCAAAAACAATACGCGCATGTGCACTGTAGTCTGGTTTCTACATACAGTTTCCTCTTTGTGTTCTAGTTTGTCCTTCAAACTGCATACCTTATTTTTCTATTTTTGGTTTTATTGAGACAGGGTCTATGTAGCACTCCTGTTGTCGGAGGCTGATTGTTTTTTCCTGGCCACCCAGAACCGAAATAACCACACAGAAACTATAGTATTTGCAATACTGCACTGGCTGAAACAACTTTATTCATTAACCAATAAAAGCAACACATACACAGAAGGACTTCCACCACCACACTCGTGCAGCTCACTTCGCAGGGCAGGCTAGTCTTGAGCTTAGAGATCCTACTTGCCTCCACCTCTGAATACTGGGGTTAAAGGTGTGCTGCAGCCCAAATTACAGAAACATTTAAAATTCCCTTCGTGCTTGGTAATTTATAGCTTGTTGTGTAATGGGTTTTGTGACACATTTTAATGTAAGTACTTGGAGCTTGGTTAAACTGTCTGTCAGCTCAGCGGCATTGCATCCTGTGAAAGTGATTGCTGGTGCCCTTTCCTCTCCCTGTAGACAGAGCGGGTGGGAGCCTGCCTCTTACAGAGACCTCACGGGACTTGTAAACTCAGTAGTTTTAGAAGCACTGGCTTACTGTCACATGAGAAGACTCAAGTTTACAGATGAGTTTTATGTCATAAACTATTGGTTTGAGTGATGACAGTTCACTTTTCTTTACTCAAGTCAGGATTACTTAATTACAAAGGTTTTTAAATGTGCAAATAGCTTTAATTTCCTGGTAGATATTAGATATCTTAAATTTTAAAGTTTGTCTTTGTTTATGTCTGAAGTTTACCAGTGTTGAAAAGAAAGCTCACCTAATAGAGCACAATGACTTCATATTCTTAGGGGAGAGCGCTGAGAAGCTTGTGCAGTTCAAGCGCTGGTTCTGGTCCATAGTGGAGAAGATGAGCATGGCGGAGCGACAGGACCTCGTAAGTTACAGTCTTACACAGTGTGTAGGGGACACAAGGGGTTTGGTTGAGTTTTACTTTGGTGTCTTAGAAGGTGGGGTAGTGATTTCCTGAAGAACATAGTTTACCGACAACAGTTCTGTGAAATCTGGCACTGTTTCTCTTAGTGATCCTTTGGTTAATCCATTTTTTTTCTTTTTAATTTCTCATTAATGTATATAAATATTTTACATACATGCACGTCTGTGCACCATGTGCATGTAGTGTCTCCTGAGGTCAGAAGAGAGCATCAGCTCCCCCTGGGGCTAGAGTTAAAGATCCTTTTGAGTCATTGTTTAGGTTCTGGGAATCAAACCCCCAGGTCTTTTGAAAGAGCATCTGGTTAGTGCTCTTACCTGCTGAGCCACCTCTCCAGCCCCAACTCATTCATTCTTGAAGAAATTTTACATGAAGCTTTTTCTTACCTGTTAAATGAGTACATGAGTGGGTGGAGCACAGCTTTGCTTACTCTGGTACTGGAAGAGGGTTTGTGTCTCATGTTCTGAGATGAAGTGTTTCTTACACAATTATATTTTAGGAAATAGCCACAATTAACGTAAGTTTCTGAGCTTCTCTGAGAAGTTAGATTGAAGAGTACATGTGCCCACCATGCGCTCGGCCACCTGAGAGCGTCATCCTTAATAGAACGATGGGCATTTTGATTTGGTTTGATTTGACCTAATTGGATTTCTTGCGCCGGTGGAGCTGTTCTTATTCTTAACATAAACTGTCTTTGGCACATTTAGTAGCAGAAATAGAGTAACCGTTCCCACTTAATGGGCATCATTTGTTTATCCTGTATGTTGTACAAAATAAATTGGTAATGGAGTTCCATATGACTTTATTGTGTGAATTTTGATGTATTGTGTAGATTAGCCATTAATTTGCTAGTAGGTAAAATAACGTTTAGGTAGCCTGTGGGAGCGTTAGATTTTCTTTTTTTTTTTTATTTTTGAATATGATAATTTTTCTTTATTCATCTCACCAGCTTGTCCATCCATGCTGGGTGTCTCTGTGTTCATCCTGGCACTTTGACACCCAGTACATACTAGCAAGACTAGCTGTGTGTCCCTTCATGTTTAGAGTTCACACTTTATTGTAACCATGCAGTACTAACTGAGAGTCCTGAGGGCAGGAATTAAACATATATATTGCTGTCATATTTCTTTAGAAATGTGTTTTTTCCAAGAAGTACTTAGAGAAGTGAGCCGTGGTAAAGGAAGGCGTTAGATCACTGGCACAAGAGCTTCATGGCAGATGAGAAAACTTGGACCTTGAGACAGTTACTTTGAAGTCAAAACACATAAACAAACATAACACCTTTTTCTCCTTTAATCCTGAACATTTTTTAACATGTAATTTATTGAGGTAGAATCTGCTTTTTAGTACAAGGAAATAATTTTAAAACTAAGGAATATTTTATTTTTTCAGATTATATCATTTCCCCCTTTCCTCCCTCCAAACCCTTGTTGCTCTTTATCAAATTCATGACCGCCCACCCCCTTCCCCAGTGTGTGTTAGTGTTGGTTCGTGTTGCTAAATACGTAAGTAAAACCTGCTCAGACTGTATAATGTCATGTAGATGTATGTTTTCAGGGCTGACCAAATAGTGTGCTTTCTCTAGGAAAGACTATTTCTTCTTCTCTCAGCATTACTTAGTTGTCTGTAGTAATTTGTTTATGGTTGAAACTTCCTGGAGTTCTCTCCCTTCCCCCTCATTCCCACCCGGTTCATTAGCGTGTGTGTTGTTCTTGGTCAGCTCAGAGTTGGGCAGTTGTGTTTGTGAGGCCTTATTTTAAACATCTGAGTTCAACGTTCCGGTTGTTTATATTGCCAGAATTGTAACTATATGTTCTTATTTAGGTTTACTTTTGGACATCAAGCCCATCATTGCCAGCCAGTGAAGAAGGTTTTCAACCTATGCCCTCAATCACAATAAGGCCGCCAGATGACCAGCATCTTCCTACTGCAAACACCTGTATTTCTCGGCTGTATGTCCCACTCTATTCCTCTAAACAGATTCTCAAACAAAAGTTACTGCTCGCCATTAAGACCAAGAATTTTGGTTTTGTGTAGAGTATAAAAAGTGTGTATTGCTGTGTAATATTACTAGCTAATTTTGTAGATTTTTTTTTCCCATTTGTCTATAAAAGTTTATGGAAGTTAATGCTGTCATAACCCCTGGTGGTACCGTAAAGAGATTAAATGCAAACATTCCTTGCTGAGTTTGTAGCTTAAAGGCCTGAGAAGCACTGGCACCTTTTGTCTATGATGGTTTGCTGGTTGCCAACTTCCAGGTCCGACCCCAGCCAAAGATGACAGCAGAGCAACATAACCTACACTGTGACTCCATCTTTTTGTGAGGGGAATGTAAGATGTTGTGAACATGCAGTGCTGCCTTTGTGGGAAGCCTTTCGGCAAAGGCTCTTGTATAGAGGGAATAGGGGATTTCAAAATAAAAAATTAAGTATGTTCTGTGTTTTCCTTTTAACTTTTTTATGGTGTTTAATTTGTGGTTGGCTGCAGTAGTGTATCATGTATATGGAACTTGTAAAAAGTTCTTGACATCCAGAGTTTAGAGACAAAAATCACTTTTACCTATAAAACCCACTTTTACTGCGGGTTATTTCCGCTGCATTGAGCTCCAGGATATTAAGCGATACCACTAATATTTGCATGTAATTTGTTCAGTTGAGAGAGGGCACTTTTTTTGTACATATGGTGGGACCAGTGCACAGCCCTTATTAGAGTCACCTTCTCTTCTTCGTACCTGTTTCAAGGCAGTCAGACAGGCTCCTGCCCTTCCGTCCTAGCCTGACGCTTGTGCTAAGGGAATTCAGGTATGTGTACCCAGCTGGGCACTTCCTGGTAACTGTAAAATGCTTTATAAGATCATGATTACTGAAAATACGTTTTGGAAAATTTTAAATGTTCGTGAGCAGCTTAAATACTTTTGTATCTAGCCTTTTTAAAATATCTTGTTACATTTTACTTTTTTAAATAAATTGCAGAAGAAATGTCAAGTAATATTGAAGAAACAGTTTTTATTTATATAATTGTACATTTTTGAAGCTAGGGGCAATGCACTGACATGGTTATATTCATACATTTTTTTAAGTATACATATGGACTATAAGAAAGTTAAGAAAACCAGTCCACATTTTACAGTTGGCAGAGAATCATGAATGGCACCCAGCCAAGCTTTTTCTTTTTCTAAGCAGAAGTGATGTATAACCATCAGTTGGCACAGAAAGTTGAGTTAACTAACTGAAAATTAAGTGGCAGGTTCTTTTTGTTTTGTTTTTTAAATAACTCTTGTGGTCTTTGAACAATGCCCTTACACTTCGTGGACTTAGCAGTTTTATTCAGTGGGATAACAAGGAAAGTCCCCCGAGGACTTAATTTAGTCACTTTAAATAGAAAAATGAGAGTTCTGTCATCTCTCACCTATGTTCTCAATTCTTGCTAGGACTTCTGGCCTTGGATAATTGTCATGTTTAAAGACAGGGACTGTACGTTATCCTATGACTTCTTTTAAAGCACACGGCATTCTCTACCCTTCTAACACTAAGATATTTGAAATTGAGTCAGAGTAGTGAAGGTTACTTAAAACTTACACAACACCATGCTGTATTGTGTGTGTCAATTAGCCGAAGTGAGACATTGGTTGTTATGTCTAAATATTACTCTGAATTAAGAGCTAACAAGTATTTGAAAGGTATAAAACATCAACGTAAGTCCTATGTGCACACAACAGGCTTGATAAGTAGTAAATGATCAAATTAGACTAGGACACTTGAAACCCTAATTGTAAACTTATTTTTAATAGTCGCTGAAAGAACAAAAATATTTAAAATAATGCATTATTGAAAATAATGCAGAATGTCTGAGATCTTCCTAAATCAAGATTTTGGTTAAAATGCTTTTAGTAATAATAAAAGCAGAGTGAGGCTTCTTTCTTTTCTTTTTTTTTTAAGTTAAGCATAAAATGGTTCTAAATATAAAATAAAATCATATAAAATAAGGTTCTCTTTTGGTCTTGTTTAGCGATTAAGTGAAACAGAACTGGAGACAGTTCAGGAAGACCAGGAATAAACTTGACTGGTGTTTGAAGCTTTGCTACGTCCCACTTTCCCTAAAGTGTGGATATCAGGATGGCTCTGAATCAGCTTGAGAGAGGACAGCATCTCCACTATAGCTAGGGTTGTTTTGATGAATGCCATGACAACTGCCAGGCTCAAGCTAAAAACTAACATCCTTCCTGAGGAAATAGTTCTCCTGCTTTTGTATGGCACAGATTTACTTGTGGTTTGTTCATGCAGATGCCTGGGCTGTCTGTCTCCGGTTCCTTTTCTGATAGCCAGTCATTTTCATAGTAGAGAATTCTAGAGTGCGGCCCAGAGAGCATCCTGTTTCACCCGTGGACATAAATCCACTAGAAAGTTCTTAAAGCCAAATCTGTCCTACATGAGATCTATGCAAAAACTACAACTGTTGCTTAATCCTGTAGTGGAGTGCTGGGTAGTGTTTACGTCAGCGGACATGGGTGTGAACATAGAACAATACCACCGTTGGGTTAGCACCGGACTTACAGTTCAGACTCATTAGACTGCTGATTGCATTACCTTCCTCTCCGGTGCTTTTAATAAGTATTAAATGTGTGCTGAGCACTTTTTCAGTGTTTGTCTTGTTACTGTGCTCGGAATTGATTTAGTGAAGACTTTGCATTCCGAACACTGGCCTGCAGTAGTAGCTTGTGGAAGGGGACGATGACGCAGCTGAGTTCTAGGACAGGGAGGAGTGCCGGCAAAGCTCTAGCTGCATTGCATTCGGTCTGGAGCCTTAGACCATGTGGCCATCCTGATCTCACAGTGCTATTCTGAAAAAACTGACTCATAAACTTGCTAAAGATTTAAAAAGAAGAGACTTCCTCTTCAGCTACTTTCCCCAGTGGTATCTAGGACTTTAAAGGTGTGGGGATGCTCCAGAGCTGGCAATGCTATGTATCTTTTACATCTATCTAAATGTCCTAAAATGAAAAGCATATAATGAAAAACTGATTTTATTGTCCTAAGTTCTATCTTTAAAATTCATAGGGACCACAAACTCAAAAAAGGATGGCTCAGTGGGTAAAGGCACTTGCTGCCTAGCCTGGTGGCTTGAGTTTGATCTCCGGAACCCACTCACAAGGTAGAAGGAGAGAGCCACCTATGAGTTGTCCTCTGACCTCTACCTGTGCATGGATGGTGACGTTCACAAATAATAAAACATATCCTGGATAAAGATTTCATGAACCTCTTTCATGACTGTAATATGAATGGGTTATAGTTGTATTTTGATGCAAGTAGAATTTCTCCAGGAAAATAAAAAAGTGTTCTTGTATTTGAAATATGTGATGTAGAAAAGTGAGACTTGACTAGTAATGTTGAACTGTGGCGTGGGAATGAGTAGGTGGACTTCATGAGTCACACAGTAGCCTGGAGGGTCTTTTTAAACTAAGTGCCCTTGTAGCACAATTAATAAAAACCCAGAGACAGAAACTGGGGTTCAACCTGAAGGTCAGAAAAGCAAATCAACTAGCCACTGGCTCTTACCTCTACCTCAGTCCGAAATGGTGATCCTGCCTCCAGGAATCTCAGAATGAGACTGTGTCTGAGAGCTGCTTCCTCCTGTTTTATAATGCTTTCTAGTTTTGGGATCAAAGGTGTGCACCACTACCACCCGGTTTCTGTGGCAAACTAGTGTGGCTACTGGGATTAAAGGTGTGTGTCACCACTGCCTGGTCTATAAGGATAACCAGTGGGGCTGTTTTACTTTCTGATCTTCAGGCAAGCTTTATTAATTAAAATATAAATGAAATATCACTACAGTGCCTCATGCTTCTAGGTAGCCAGCAACTTCAAAGTTTGTCTCGTGGAATCGGCTTCTGGCCTACAGAAGTGGAAGGCATATGAAAATATCACCGTTACCATATTCATAATACATTTGTTTATTACTGTTTATTAGAAAAAGTCTGCCCACAGGAAAAATAATAATCCTCAACCACCAAGAAATGGATTGGGGTAACAGGCACACGCAGTAGTTGGCTTCAATACAGACAAGAAAACAAATGATTCCTCTTCCGGGGATGGCGCTTAAGGGCACTCAGAATGGTCCTGCGTTTGACATCCTAGGCTTTCCTCCAACACAGCCTCTAACAAAACTAGGCTGTCTCGAACCCCCCCCCCCAGGCAACAGAAGGTTGGGAAAGCACCTAAGTCAGCGAGGGGTTCGCGCTGTGAGACCAAAAGCCCTCGTGAGATTGTCTAAGACAGAAGCATGTCAGCTGGGCCTATGGTGGCTCCGTGTGTGCCAAGTGTGTCCGCCACAGGATCAAGTGGGCTTTCCCTGTTGAGGAGCAGAAAACTGTGGTGAAAGTGAAGGCAGAAGCACAGAGTCAGAAAGCGAAATAAATGCAGCTTTTTAAATAAAACAAATGTTTGGAGTTCGGTCACGGTAAGTACAGAAATAGCAAAACTTAGAACGGGGACGGCAACAGACATTCAGAGTGCGGCGCAAGGAGCTGTTTAATGCAGAAACTGGTGTGGAATGTGGACGTCAGCGTGCTTGGCAGGCTTCCAGTTCTGCACAGTTCCTGGCCAGTTCCCACCTGCTTGAGCATAACCATTTCACAAAAACTTTTTATATACTTTGAGAAAAGGCAGCGACGGACGTTTAATTTTAAAAGCTACATGGTGCAGGAGTGGGGAGTGTAGTTCATATAAGTACATGCTTAGCATGTGTGAAACCTTGAGTTTAAGGTCCAGCATGCCCAAAGCTAGGACGCTAAGCGTTCGGTAACCAAAGTTCAGAGATGTGGAGGTCAGAGGCCAGCTCTGTTGAGTTGGTTCTCCTGCCGTTAGGTGGGTTCCAGAGTTCAAACTCACGTACTTAAACTTGACTATCTTCCACAGCTACTTAACAATGAAGGCATCTTGAAAAGATGTTCTTTAAAAAGGAAAATTAGATTTGTTCTTATTCTATGCATATGGGTCCATGGAGCCCTGAAGAAGGTGTTGGGTCCCTTGGAACTAGAGTTAGAGAAGGTTGTCCGCCTCCACGTGGGTGCTAGGAATTGAACTTCAAGCAGTTGTCGCTCTCACCTGCGGAGCCGTCTCCCCAGCTCCCCAGCCCTGGCATTCTCATTGCCTTGTACCAAGTTCCCATTTTCCTGCACATAGCTCTCCCTTTTCCAACTGGCTCTAGTCTACGCTTCCAGGTGTGCAGACGACCTCTCAATTCGAGGTCTTTCTGAATAGCAAACATGGCCTGTTCAACAGAACTCTACTTCAGAAGTTTTAAAATGAAGGCTTTGGTGTTTGCCAATTTTCTGCAAGGATTTTATTTGGATTGAGAAGAGCCTCAAGGCTCACTCCCGCAGGGCCACCCAGGGAACTGATTGCAGAAAGTGGATGCTTGTGCCCAGGTGCCCTGTTCGTTTTTCGAGGCGGAGGCAGATCCCTGCATTGTCCTCATGATGCTGATTTTGCAGATATGAGCCATGGGGTGGTGAAGGCATCTGGGAATGAAGGAAATCTGTGAAAGGGTACGCTCTTGTAGACCTGGTACCGCTTCCGGGAAGCAGGAAGTAAAGGGGCTCGTCTTGCAGGAATTTTGGAAGACTCTAATAGTGGAGTCCAGACTTAAGGACGTTCACACAGTGGGCAGTCTCTAGGGACCCTGGAGCGCCACCTCCCGTGTGAGCGTCATCTACGGTGTGTCACCAGTGTCACCTCCCGTGTGACCTCCCCTACCGTGTTAGTGTCACCTCCCGTGTGAGATAGGGTATCGGCGAGGGACTGTGGACAGGTAGTCCGGGTGAGCAGGTCAGACGGACTGCAGCGGGCACTCGGCAGGCGGGGAGGGAGCTTCCGGCTTGGGTCCGCAGGAGTGGGCGGGGCCGTGCGACACC
>JAQHUG010000057.1:2320497-2336710 GCA_028555095.1 Dicrostonyx torquatus | reverse complement strand
AGCCCATCTCTGATCTAGGGTTCCATGTGTGCCCACCACTCCTGGCTTTGTACCTGGACGCCAGGCATTCAAACTCCAACCGTGTTTTCCCAGCCCTCGTCAGAGTCTTTTCATTCACCCAGAAGCAGCCTTCTGTGGATGTTCCTTCAGCGTTCGCCCCATGCACAGAATGGTCTCCGACATAACTGTCCATATGGCACGACTTTAATACTTAAAAATGCCAGTTATTATAGCCTGCTAGATAATTAGTCGCAGGATAAATGTATTCAGTTAAGGATGAAGCAGTGACTAATTTCATATTGTAATATTTATTATATTCACATGAAAGTTTCTGTAATTCCTTTGACAGTACTCACTCAGCACTTATTTATTAATATTTTTTTTCCAAAGCAGCTTTTTAAATGGCATTTATAAAGATAAACTGGAAGTTATGACAGTGTGGGTTCCTGTCTCTTTGCTGTGGTTGATCTGTTTGCCGTGAGGTGAGCAGAGAAAGAGCAGGCAAAGCAGGCTCCTCTAGAGACAGCAGGAGCACAGCAGTCACTCTGCCTTTCAGACTTACGTATTTCCTCTGCAAATTAGAAATTCTGGATTTCAGCATAGAAATTTGACATGTCTATAGAATTGTTTTAAATTTTAAAATTGTATTGTGTGTGTGTGTTATAATCCAAAATACCCTAGAGACAGTGTCACAGCTGTGATGTCACTAAAGATATTTAGGAATGAGTCTCTGCAGAGATCTTGCCTACAGTGGATGAACTTATAAGTTGGCTCTTCTGTCTTTTACAGAACATTTTATCCTCGAGGTGAATTCATTGCCCTCAGCTAAGTTTTAAAAATTATTCTGCAAGGTTTTTGAAATGTTCACAGCTAACCTTTTAGCAACCATGGGCTGCTAAGAAAAACAAAAACCTTAGCAAGCCCTCCTCCCATTAGAGGAAGCCGGTTGTCATGAGGGTCATCCCGTGCTTCCCTTTCCAGCATACACGCGTGTGTACACTAGTGAGCTCACACACGTGTCTGCACTCACAGGCTCGTGCACCTCTTTTTTGTGCAGACACTACCACCCCCTCAAGTCCGTGCTGAAACAGACATGTCTTTCTCCTTTAGCCGGCAGAGTGGAAAACCTCTGCCCTGAAGACCTCTGTGGAGAGCGCTGTCTTGTTGGGCTCATTTCTTAGGAAGGCAGCTTAAGGTGGTGAGAAGCCCCCTGCATCCTGCTAACGTCTGCAGCCTCCAGTTAGAAAACGGAACCTGTTTTGTCTCGTAGGGGAAAGAGTGGTGGCCTTTGCTGCCGTGGAAGGCGTTTTCTTCTCTGGGTCATTTGCCGCTATCTTCTGGCTGAAGAAGAGAGGCCTCATGCCCGGACTCACTTTCTCAAATGAGCTGATCAGCAGGGATGAAGTAAGGAAGGGAGTGCTCTTCCCTTGCGCTTGTGTTACACGCCTTCCCCTGGAGATCGCGACAGATAGAAACACACTTCTGCCTGGGCCTGAGACTCTGTGTCCCTCCACAGTCGCCGGTCCTCCTTGGCCTCCACTTATCCTTAAATGTGACTGTTGTAGATTCCTTCTCCGTCTCCTTTGTCCTCATGGACTCTAAACGTTCACACGTCCTCCAGCCTTCTCTGGACTCCGGGCACTCTTTCCCGAGTTCCAGGCCTACATCCATGTGCACACCAGGTGTTTTCTCTGTAGCCTCCACGTGTGTCTCAAACATGTATCTCAGAAAGCACGACTCGTTGTCACCTCCCAGACGGGCTGCTCCGTTCCATCCGCTTGAAACAGCCTGATATCCAGGGAGCCACATCCAGTTATAACCAAGTCTTGTCTCACCCTGCCTGCCACACCTTCTCATTCTTCTTCCCACCTTCATTTATTTATTTTTTCACCTGTCAATCACTTTTTCCAAAGAGGCAACTCAGCATTCCCGATTCCGTTAGCCGAGTGCTGCTTCTCTTAGGAGTCACTTGTTCTCACGACTTCATAGCATGCGTGCTTGGTTAGACGCTAAGCTTGTTAGCATAGACACGACCCTTATTTCCAGTTTAGTCCCTGATAGCTGCCCGGTTCACATCCGTCCGCACGAACCCCGGCTCCTCAGCTTTCATCTTCTCAGGTGACTTCTCTGAACCTCCATTTCTTCAGCTGTCAACTCCAACAGGGGCTGTTAGAGTGTGAGGAAATGGATTGTGTGACAAGCATTTAAATTTTTAAAGATTTCTTATTTATTTTATGCGTTTGGATGTCCTGCTACATGTGTGTAGTGTACTGTGTGCAGACCTGGTGCCCTTGCAGTTGGAGCCCCTGGACGTGGAGTTCCACCCTGTGGGTTCTGGAAGCCACACCTAGTTCTTTTGGAGAGCAGGTGCTCTTAATTCCTGTGCTTATTCTCCAGCCCCGTGAAAAGTATTTTTTTTTAAAGATTTATTTATTTATTATGTATACAACATTCCTTCCATGTATGCTTGCAGGCCAGAAGAGGGCACCAGATCTCATTACAGATGGCTGTGGGCCACCATTCTTTCTCCAGCTGGCCACTGTTGTGAGCCCCTTTTTATACTATGCATTCTTTCAAAACAGTTTGCTAGGGTTGTAATAGTCTGGTGAGTAAACATATCATTTACTTATTCCTAATTAGAAATTTGTTTCTTGAATTTTTGTTTAGCTTTTTTCTTTTTGAAATGGCATCTTATTGTGTAACCCTAGCTAGCCTGAAACTTGCTCTGTAGACCAGGCTGGCCTTGAACTCTCAAGAGATCTGCCTGCCTCTACCTCCCGAGTGCTGGGATTAAAGATACTCATCACCATGCCAGGCTAATTTGCTTTAATAAAGTGAAACTTTGCACATTAGCTTTGTTTTAGCTTTTAATTTTTCTTAAATTCAATTACAAAGAAGAATTAGCAGGTCATTTATATTCACTCAGGTTTCTTTCTAGAAATTTTATAGCCGTTTCTAGCTCCATTAGCCACGTGTGACCATTTTCTTACCTTATCCTCTCCAGAGCTTAGATTAATACACTCGATGCTGGACAGATCTGATAGATAAGCTGGCACTTCATTCTTGCGTTTATTCTCATTTGTTTATTGCTGATATTGAGCTCTTTCTCATAATTATATTATGTGTATTTTCTGTAGCCACCTCTTGTCCTTTATTCCAGTTGTGATGTTCCAATTTTTCTTGCTTAGGTGCTATTAATATCCTAAGGCCATTTATATTGCATTCTTTAATCCTCAAAGACTCAAATTTGCCATGGTTATTGGCATATTCCTAACACACAGTAATTGATTGGCCTCTTTTATTATTATTGTTTTTGAGACAGGGATACTCCGTGTAACCCAGGCTGTCCTGGAACTTGTTCTGTAGACCAGGGTGGCCTAGAACTCAGAGATTCACCTGTCTCTGCCTTGTGAGTGTTGGGATTAAAAGAGTATACCACTATGCTTAGTTTGATTGGCCTGCTTTAACGTCGGTTACTGAATTTGTGATAGATAGATAGATAAATAGGATGCGTATAACATGCAATTTCAGTTTCATTGTATTTATTTTAAATATTTCCTCAAATGGTCCTTTGATTTGAAAAACACACATTGCATGTATTTATTTGTGCATGTGTGTCTATCTGTCTGTCTGCCTGGGTAGTGCCTGCCATGTCACACATGTGGAAGTCAGAGGATACCACATTGTAGGAGTTGGGTCACCCCTGCCATGTTGGTTCCAGGGACTAAACACAAATCATCAGGTTTGGCAGTAGAGTCTTTACCCATGGAGCCATCTTGCTAGCCCTGATGATTTTAAAGACAGGTTCTCACGTTTCTCAGGCTGGTCTCGGGCTCCACATTTAGCAGAGGATGACCAGTTTATCCTGTGCTGAGCAACTAGATCAGGCCTTAAAGCTTGCAAAGCAAGTGCTCTACCAGTGAGCTATTTCCCGGTCCTCTTCCTTTTGTTTTGAGATGCGGCCTTACCAAGTTGCCTAGATTGACACTGGACACATTCTGTAGCCCAGGCAGGCCTTGATCTTCGATTCTCCTGCCTCAACTTCTCTAATATCTGAGATTACAAGCCTGTGCTTTAGTGGGCACTGCTATTTTTTTACTAATTGGTAGAATACATCTCAAAATGTTCATTTTAAGATGTCCATCTAAGGTTATTACAATTTATCCTTCCAGAGTAGTTTTTGGATGAAAAAGAATTAGGATTTTGATTGTAGTTGCTTTACATTGCAAAGATAATTTATTCATTTATCGATCTTGTCTTTGGTTTACTGGTCTCTGCTGTGGTTAGCTAGCTGCCAGTTCTAATCAACAGTTAGCACCTCTCATTTGCCTTTGCTAATCCAGGCATTGTCCTGAGCCAACTCAGTGGGGAAAAAATAACTAGTACAATTCCCATGATAGCTTTTCAAAGGGTATGGGTTTTATTTGTTTATTAAGATAGTTTTACCAGAGAATGATTAGGTTGGTAGTCCTTGAAATACAGTCTTTGTGTGAGGTTCTTGTCTGAGTGGTTGGTCTCTTGTTGTGTTACTTAGCAAGACCTAAGTCATTCTGAATTGTAACCTCTTATAGTGAGCGTTCCTTTCCCGTCCTTGGTCACTTACAAAATTATTTCTTTCTTTGTAGTTTAAAAATATTAATGGACTCTACCTTGGCATTATGTTTTAAAAGTTAATATTGTTGGGAAATCTATTGTCTTCCTGTATGTGGCCTTGTTTTCTTTTTCTGTTCTGAATTTGTGGAAATTCCCTGTTTTTTTGGGAATTTTCAGTTCTGATTTGGAGTCCTGAATGCTGGCTAAAGCTCGGGAATCTGTTCTGCAACTACTTCAGGTCTTAGAGTCGCCTTTGATCTGCAGGGTCATTTTGTGCTCCAGGCTGTTCCTGTTTGTTTTCCTGGTTGAGTTATTTCCTGCGGCTTCAGGTGGCCTGCGCCCTGCTTTTCCATTTGCCTCGCACCGAGTTCACTTTTCTCTAGAGCTGTTACACTGCAAACACTGTCTCTCCGAGGTCTCCTTTGCTCTGTTAGTGCTACTGCGTTGGCTACTTTCCCCATTGCTGTGAGAAAATCCCTGACAAGAAGCGAGGAAGGAAGGGAGGGAGAGAGAGAGAGGGAGGGAGGGCGGGTAGGTGGGCTTGTTTGGGTCACAGGTCAAGGGGTGCGGTCCATCACAGCAGGGAAGGCAGAGGCAAGCTGGTCAAGTCACACCCCCAGTTATGAAGCAGAGAGCGAGGAGTGCTGGTGCCCAACTCACTGCCTGCTTTTTATTCAGTGCAGGACCCCAGTCTGGGGAATGGTGTGTAATGGTACCACCTACAGTAGGGGTGGGTCTTCCCACTTTATTAGCCTAATACAGAAAAATCACAGATGTCTCAGAGGTGTGTTTCTATGGTGATTCTCAGTCCCATCAAATTGGCAACCATGATTTATCACCGTAACTAATTACTGTTCTTCAATCATTCTTTAAAATTTTTACATTTTAAAAATTAATCAGTTTTCAGGGAGCAAGGGTGGCACACGCCTTTAATCCCAGTACTCTGGGAAGCAGAGGCAGACTGATCTCCATGAGTTCAAGGCCAACCTAATTTACAAGGTCAAGTCCAGGACAGGCTCCAAAGCTCCAGAGAAACCCTGTCTCAAAAAACAAAAAACAAAACAAAAAATCCATTTTCTTGTTGTCGCATCTTACATTGTTTCCTTTCCAAAATGTTTTTGTTACAATTTTTTTGGTTTGTAAATTAGTATTAATATTATAAAATGTTAATAATGTAAAATGTTAAAAAAGTAAGATTTACTATCGTTAAAAGTTTCTATTATAAGTAATGGCCTTGGTGTTCAATGCAGTCTGGAGGAGAGAGGTCCCTTAGCACGTTGACACATTGTGTACAAGTATCTAATGGCTTGCCCTCTGTTTTAGGGGCTTCACTGTGACTTTGCTTGCCTGATGTTTCAGTACTTGGTGAATAAGCCTTCAGAAGAAAGGGTCAGGGAGATCATTGTCGATGCCGTTAAAATTGAGCAGGTGAGTGTGGGAGCTTACGGCAGTTATTAGCACATCCGGCTATCACGTGACTGCATCCTATTTTATATTCAGGGTTTTTTTGCTTTATGTTTATTTGGTTTTATGTGCATGCATGTTTTGCCTGCATGTCTTTCTATGCTCTGCATGTTTGCCTGCTGCCCACAGAGTCCAGCAAAGGACAACAGATCTCCTGGAAATGGAGCTGCGTGTGGTTGTGAGGTGCCATGTGGGTGCTGGGATGAAAGCCTGGTCCTCCAGAAGAGCAGTCAGTGCTTCAGGTGGAGCCATCCTTCCAGTCCCTGCAGTTTGGCTTTAAATTTGTTTTGAAATGGTGCCTCGTACTGTGTGGGCTAGCCTTGAGCTTCTGGACTAATTCAGTCCTTCTGCCTCTCCCTCTTGCCACTGTGTGGGCTAGCCTTGAACTCCTGGACTAATGCAGTCCTTCTGCTCCACCCTCCTGCCCTGCCACTGTGTGGGCTAGCCTTGAACTCCTGGACTAATGCAGTCCTTCTGCCTTGCCCTCCTGCCACTGTGTGGGCTAGCCTTGAACTCCTGGACTAATACAGTCCTTCTGCTCTACCCTCCTGCCACTGAGCCACTGTGCCCAGAAGCATTTGACTAGTAAGTTGTAATTTGTATGTCAATATCAGCAAATTTATGTAGTTCAATCTGACAGTATCTTGGTTGCTTTTTCATTACTGTGAAAAAACACCATTTTATAAAAGAAAAACATTTAATCTGGGACTCAAGGTTGCAGAGTCCATGACCATCATGGCGGGCAGCACTGCAGGATGTAGGCGTGATGCCGGAGCAGTAGCTGAGAGCTCACTCCTTATCTGAAGTAGGGGGCAGAGAGCTGACTGGGAATGGTGTGGGCTTTTGAAACCTCAAAGCCCACCCCCAGTGACACGCCTCCAACAAGGTCACACCTCCTAGTCCTTCCCAAACAGTTCCACCAACCGGGGACCAAGTATGAAAATATGTGCACCTGTGGGGACTGTTCTTATTTAGACCACTGACACATAATGTATTGAAATTGTTACCTCAGTTTATAATTTGATTAGAAGTCAGTCTTTATTATATATCAGGCTTTTCTGTGTATCTTGTTTATTTCAGGGCTATATTTTTGTTTTAAATGCATTTACTTAAATTTAATTTATTTAAATTATATACTTATATAATCATATAAAGTTATATAGACATATAATTAAAATTATATTTAATTTCCTTAAACTATGATCACATAGCAAACATTTTAACTTATAGCTTCTTAGTTTTATATCTTTAACTACTAGAGAGGGATGGCAATTCTTGTTTTATAGTTTCAGTGTGTAGCAGGCTGCCCAGCTGAAGCACAAGCCAGACATTCACCAATTGAGTCAGGAAGTGAATTAGAGTAAACTTAATTCATGGTGTGTGAAGCGTGGTGCCTGGAAGCCGCTGATAGTCTACTTAACATGCATTTTTACCACTCCAAGGAGCTAACTCAAACACGAGATTTGCTTGACTTGCGTTTGAACAGCGCGTAGGTTATCGGCAGGGTTTTCATGCTGTTGGCAGAAATGTGTTTGTATTTTGGCATCTTCTTACCATTTTGAGGATGAGTTTCTTGGTTAATATTCTTTTCCCTCCATTAACACTTTACCACTGTCTTCAAGTACAGTTGGATTTCGGTCTATCTCCCAACCTCCAAACCTGTCTGTCTAATCTCACAGTCTCTATGATTAATGTCCTTTTCCTGCCTCGCTTTTGTGGCCCTGATTCCCATGGTGTTGTCTCTGAAGTTTTGTCTGGATACTTCACAACAAGGCATCGCCATTTCTCTGTTGAGGAAGTCTGGGACTCAGGTCCTACACATGCTACTTTATATATATATATAT
The DNA here is from genome assembly GCA_028555095.1 of Dicrostonyx torquatus. Lineage (NCBI taxonomy): Eukaryota > Metazoa > Chordata > Mammalia > Rodentia > Cricetidae > Dicrostonyx > Dicrostonyx torquatus. Next base: position 2,328,809 of record JAQHUG010000057.1, on the reverse strand, counting down.
ATATATATATATATATATATATATTTTATTGATATTTATTGAGCTCTACGTTTTTCTCTGCTCCCCTCCCTGCCTCTCTCTCCTCCCCCCTCAACCCTCCCGCAAGGTCCCCATGCTCCCAACACATGCTACTTTAAAAGATCCAGTAACGGCCGGGCAGTGCTGGCGCACGCCTTTAATCCCAGCACTCAGGAGGCAGAGGCAGGCGGATCTCTGTGAGTTCGAGACCAACCTGATCTACAAGAGCTAGTTCCAGGAAAGGCTCCAAAGCCACAGAGAAACCCTGTCTCGAAAAACAAAAACAAAAAACAAAAAACTCCAGTAACTCAATATTGTCTATTTAACTTTGGCCCCTGAGAGCTTGAAATCATACAATTAGTAATATCCCAAATATTTGTAAGCAGATGGCCATCGTCCACCGTGTTAATCTATCCTGGCATACCTATCCTGAGTGAAGCAGTGTCTAGAATGTGGTACCAGGTGTTCAAATACATGAGCCTGAGGAGGACATTTCATATTCAAACCATCATGCTCCGTATTTGGGAATGTATACTTACTTCTTGTTATGTGTTTGGGTCTGATTCTGATTTTGTTTGTGTTCCAGGAGTTTCTGACAGAAGCCTTGCCTGTCGGCCTCATTGGAATGAACTGTGTTTTGATGAAACAGTATATTGAGTTTGTAGCTGACAGATTACTTGTAGAACTTGGCTTCTCAAAGGTAACTAAAGTGTTTTAAATCATGTTAACTACCTGTCTTGGTCACTGTTCTGTCACTGTGAGGAGACACCATGACCAAGGCAGCTTATGAAAGACAGCACATAACTGGGGGCTGGCTTATTCAGAGGGTTTGTCCATGCAGCACAGTGGGAGGAAGACAGGCGTGGCACCAAGGCAGGAGCTGAGAGCGTACATCCTGGCTCACAGACAGGAGGCAGAAAGAGAGCAGCTGGGCCTGGCGTGGGCTTTCAAAACTTCAAAAACACACACCCTCTCACTGACACTCTTCCCGCAGCAGGGCCGCACCTTCTTATCCTTCCGTGGTAGCCCGCCAGCCTGGAACTGAACATAGGAGCCCCTGGGCTCCATTCTCATGCAGACCACACACCACCAACAGGGTTGCTGGCCAGTGAGGCCTCTCAACATTTGGTCTCCCGAAAGCACACGTAACACGCTAGTCTCCTTTAAACATGTGACAAGCTGCATGTGTGATGCCCACCCATAATTCTGGCATTCTAAGGCAGAAGGATTCAAGTTTGTGATGGGCCACATGGCCCATCTCTGATGGACAAGAAAGTAAGATGTCTATGACACAGACTTGTTTTGTAAGAAAAAAAAAAGATTTTTCAAGATCCTTTGAAACTTAAAATGAAGTTAGTGACAGCCGTTGGAAACCCTCAACACCTTAGAGGGGCAGCGTGGCCCTACAGGTGCCTGGGTAGTGGGGACCTGTCCTGCTTTCTCCTCTCTTTGTCCTTGTGGAGTGTGATTGGGATTCTTCAGAATGTAACAACATTTCTTTTCTTTCCAGGTTTTCCAGGCAGAAAATCCCTTTGATTTTATGGAAAACATTTCGTTGGAAGGGAAAACGAATTTCTTTGAGAAGCGAGTTTCTGAGTACCAGCGGTTCGCAGTCATGGCGGAAACCACGGACAATGTCTTCACCTTGGATGCAGACTTTTAAAGCCCTCCCCACTTAAAAATACCACAGAAGCCAGGTATGGTGGCACAGGCCTTTAATCCCAGCACTCAGGGGAGGCCAAGGCAGGTGGAGTTGGGGGACTGTCAGCTGTGTCTAGAGCTCCGTCTCAAAACCCAAATAGCAGCGGCAAACTAGCAAACAAAAGCACGCAGAGACCTGTTGTTGGTAAAAAGCAACTTAGTTTTCTGTCCGCTTGAAACTTTGAGTATTTCCTTTAAGGGAATGAGAGTTTGAATAGAAGGAAGTCAAGAACTAAATTATAAACAGTTGATTTTCGAAATGCACTTCAGTTTATTTATACAGTGAGAGAGCGTGGCTTTTTCTTTATGTTAACACATAAGATGACATTAAGAGCATGGATTGAGAGTCATACATGAGTCTGGCATCCTGCCCTTACTCCTTTGTGTGACCTTGGACTTCAGGGCTGTGATCTGTGAACTTGTATGGTTCATGGAGGTCACAGAAGAACTGCCACACTACCTCGACAACCAGTTAACACCAGCGATAAGACTGTTGCAGTAACATTGAGGTGCAGTGCACTCCTCTCCAAAGTGACTGCGATTCTAGGTTATCTGGAGATTTAGAGTCCATTAGGGTCTTGTGTTTTAGCGATTGCAGGAAGAATGTAAGAATATGAAACCTTAGAGAGGTCGTGATTCCCATCAGCCCCTTTGCTTGTCTCAGTCTGCAGTAAAGAATGTAGCTCATAACTGCTTAGGGCAGAAGGCTCATGGAGCAGAATCCACACGTTGCCATGGTTGTGGACCGTAGAGGAAAAGCGATTCTCCTTCAGGAATTAAAAAACCCAACTGTTGCCAGGTGCCGCCCTGGAATGTTTAGAACCAGGATAGACGGGCACTTCCCAATGCCGTATTCTCAGAGCTGGTAGATCTTCCGATGTTTTGTGATAGAAAAGAGATTTGGTGGTCGGGGGATTTGGGAATTGCTGTACGCGTCATCCCTTAGAATGTACAGTCAGCACAGCAACTGGGAAAGCGCAGTGGAGAAGCGGCTCACCCGCTGCCCACACGCAACATGAGTCGGCCAGCACCTCGCACAGCTGGGCGTGCACTGCACAAAGCTGGCCCAGGATCATTTATCCATACTGAAAATGGACAGAAAAGTGCAAGTGGTAGGGATTATTGAACTATTTCAGATTTAATGTCCACCTGAGAAAGCTGTTTAAGATTGGCTTAATCTGCTGGGCAGTAGTGGTGCACGCTTTTAATCCCAGCACTCAGGAGGCAGAGGCAGGCAGATCTCTGTGAGTTCGAGGCCGGCCTGGTCTACAAGAGCTAGTTTCAGACCAGGCTCCAAACTTCAATGCTACAAAGAAACCCTGTCTCAAAAAAACACAAGCAAAACAAAATCAAACAAACAAAAACAATTGACCTCATGTGTATATCTTTATACTTTTAATCTCTCTACAATGTTATGAAGGGATGTTCTTTTAGTTGGACTGTGTACCATGCAAAGCTAGATGATAAGGGAGAGAGAAAGGCCAGGAGCCAGGCCGTCTGGACAGTGTGCCCTCTTCATTTCCAGGAAGCACCAAGAGGAAGCCTGAGCCCCATCAACCCTAGTTCCTACTCAGTGAAGTGCCCGAGTCCAGATTCCTGGCAACTCCATAGAAACCATAGCAGCATGTGCTCCTACGCCACACACTTGTACGTGCACACACGTGCACACACACTGGGTGCACACACGTGGAGTATAAACAAAGTTCTGGAAAATTCAGAGATTTCTCTCTGTATAAGTTTTGTTCCATGTGTTGTACAACTACTGATTGATCAAAGTAGGAATTCTAAATGAAAAGAGAGGCAGCATGGTTCCACTGTTAGGGGGACTCTCAGAAATGAAGTGTTTGGGTGATAGTCAGATTGGTTTTCTTGCTGTGTGCTTCCCACTGGTCATGCGGTCACCCGATGCCCTTCTAAGCCTGACAGCACCTGTTACTAAAACATGGAGAGAGGGGTGAGGGTCAGAGAAGCTGGAAAACATAGCCAAGATTCCAGCCGCTGCCCTTACACTGTGAGAGTCTGAGGCTGTCACACCCTTTAAATTTTGTCCATTGTGATTTGTTTTGCCCGTTCCTTTGGTAAAGTATCGCATACTACCATAGCGTTACTGTTTACGGTGCTGTAGAGTGTCAGAGTATCAGAGAGCTTGGAGTGTTGGGGTAGCATGTTTCAAGATCCTTCCCTACTGCCATACAAAACCAACTAAGGCTACAATCATCTCAGACTGGAAGAAAACAGTTCAACCGTGTACGTCTTCGAAGTTTAAGTCCAGATCTTCTGCGTGAGTCGTGATGGTGCCTTTGTGTGATGCCTGTTCACGGTAGCAATGAGCAGAGCTGTGTTTAGAAAAAGTCTTAATATCAAAACACTGGATTTCAATAAACAGTTACGTTGCCCCATTCAGTATTCTGCACCCATCAGTCCCCCAAGTTGCACATTTATTTATTACGCCTATTTTGGTTCTTAGATACAGAAGAATCATGAAGTTATAGGATGCCTTTTTAGTGTCTCACGGGTAAAGAAAGTTTAAGTTTATGGCTGTTCGCTTTTTTTCTAGCACATGTGTTTCAAAGACATTCAGTTTATCATAGAATCGTGTTTTCATATTTTAAGACCATAAACAACTTTGTCATAACAGTACTCCACTGCACATTTCAGCACGTAGGCGCATGGTGTGCAGCAGCTTCGCATGAGTTCATCCCCGTGCTTCTGCAGGACTGAAATTCAGTAATAAACGGTTTCTCTGTGATGTAATCCACTCCCAGCCACGCCATTATTTGAAGATGTCACAGTGTTTCATTTTAAGATATCGAGATTCTGCTTCTGTATTTTGTTTATTATATTTTGTTTTCCTTCTTTTAGTTGGAGTCTCATCATGCAGTCTTGCCTGGATTGCACTCTTGAGCCTCCTGCTCCAGTCTCCCGAAAGGCATTAGAGGTGTGCGCCACCATGCCCAGATACAACTTTATTTTTTGTGCATAAAGAAGATGTGCATGTTCAAAAATAATTTAATATTCAGATTATGTATTTTATATTTAAATATATTTATGTCATTCTCATAGACTCTCCAGATTTACTTTTCACAACTAAGCCAAGAGCTCAGTGCCAGTGATAAAGCTTTGGTGGGCTGCACTAGAGCCAGATTAGCTGTAGGATCAAGTGTCATGGTTTGAACTAATTGAGAGTTGGAAGTCAGCTCAGGTAGGACCTGGGGTGCAGAACCCAGAAGTGAGATTGTCTGTAATTCTCGTCCCTTCTTAAATGATCTGCTCCTTTGTAACCTGCCCTGGGTCTGCAGGAGAATCTGATATTTCTGAAGACCTAGTGGGAGAAGTCGCTCTTCAAATTTGTGACTTAATTATGCAAAAGAAAACATGTAAACCAGGAAGACCAGAGGATGGCATTGTTTTATAAAGAAAAGTAAGTTCACAATATTTTAAACATGTATTTAACTAGTTTACAACTTTGTTTTGACTTTTACAAGTGTCTGATCATTTAACAAAATCTCAGCATCTGCCATGTGTGTAAGAAACTTTATGAGACATGGTGTTCCTAAATATATTTTGTTAAATACACTATGGTCAATCAAAGCGACCCTGCCTGGAGAGACTCAGGGCTTCTTTCCACCAAAAAAATTATCAGTTTTGTAAAGTTTCTTGAAATAAACTGTGTCATTATATCATTTTGTGTGTGTTTCTTATGGGTAAGACCATTTTTTATTCGTGCAGACTACCTCAGTCCCAACCAAGGGGAGTGCACTGTCTCTCCTGTGTGTGCAGGTCAGTGCCCGTTACACGTCTGTTCAGTCTCTCCCATGTGTGCAGGTCAGTGTCCGTTACACAGTCTGTCCAGTCTCTCCCGTGTGTGTGCAGGTCAGTGTCCGTTACACGTCTGTTCAGTCTCTCCCATGTGTGCAGGTCAGTGTCCGTTACACAGTCTGTCCAGTCTCTCCCGTGTGTGTGCAGGTCAGTGTCCATTACACAGTCCGTTCAGTTTCTCCAGCAACCACAGTGTACAGTGACCGTGGCCCTCAGCCTCTCACTTGCCTGCTCCCACACCCTTGTCTTCTGTTGCTCTCATTTCTTTTGCCCTAGCTGAGAGTCTCTGTCCAGTTGTTCTCAAGTGGTTGTGACCCATTTGGCAAACCTCTCTCTCCAGAAACATTTACATTATGATTCATAACAGTAGCAAAATGACAGTTATGAAGTAGCATCAAAAATAATTTTACAGTTGGGACCACCGCAGCATGAGGACTGTATGACAGGGTGGCAGCGTTAGGAAGGCAGGGGACCCCTGCCTTAGCACATTAATGAGAACAGCCGACTTATCAGTCTCCCGAGCACTATTCCAGCGGGACGATCCTGGTTTTCTGTATTTGCACACTAGCCGTCAAGTGCTGTAAAGGAAAGGTCTGGAGCTGGTGAGATGGATAAGAGATTGGAGTGCTTGCCAGCCATGCAAACCTGGTGACTGAGTCTGATCCCCGGAACCTACATAAAGGCAGGAGGGGAGGACTGACTCCCAGGCGGCTGACCTCTGACCTCCACAGATGCCCCGCACCCCCATGCTCTCGCACACTTACACAGTAATTACAAATAAATAATTTAAAAAGTCATGTTACAAGGCACGTTAGAGCGATTCTCCATGAACTCATGATTGCCTGCCTCAACTCTCTGGCAGCCCTGCCGTGGTTGTCTGGTAAACCAGTCTCCATCTCCGCTGTCTGGGAACGGGTTCCCATTGCTGTGATGAAACACCACCGCCATCCATCTCCACTGTCTGGGAGTGGGGTTCCCATTGCTGTGATGAAACACCACCGCCAAAGCAACCTGAGAAGAACGGGTTTATCTGACTTACACTTCCACATCACTGAAGGAAGTCAGGGCGGGAACTCGGGCAGCGCAGGACCCTGGAGCAGGAGCTGATGCAGAGGCCATGGAGGGCGCTGCTTACTGACTTGCTCCCCATGCCTTGCTCAGCCTGCTTTCTTTTTTTTTTTTTTTTTTTTGTTTTTTTTCGAGACAGGGTTTCTCTGTAGCTTTGGAGCCTGTCCTGGAACTAGCTCTTGTAGACCAGGCTGGCCTCGAACTCACAAAGATCCACCTGCCTCTGCCTCCCGAGTGCTGGGATTAAAGGCGTGCTCCACCACCGCCCGGCTCCTGCTTTCTTATAGAACCAGGGTCACCAGCCCAGGGATGGCACCACCCACCATGGGCTGGGTCCTCCCCCACCCATCTCTAATTAAGAAAACACCCTACAGGCTGGCCTACAATCTGAGTGTAAGGAGTAATTGTTTTAATTGAGGTTCCCTCCTCTCAGGTGATTTGAGTTTGCATGGAGTTGATGTCAAAAAACTGTTCAGCACAGCCGCCATTGTTTCTTGTGTAGTAAGTAGGTGTGATGCCGAGGGACCAGGAGCCCAGCGTGTGTTCGCATGTTAACAGGCACTGCAGATAGGCATTTGTCCCTTCAGCCTTCGGGAATCTGGGGAAACGGAGTTTCCTTTGGATGTCACAAAGTCAAGTTACAAAGTTTTGTGTTTGGTTTTCTCCACGGAGTCATTATCATCAGAGAGTACTGTGCTCATAGCTGGGCCTCATGGCCACTTAGTTCTGGAGTCTTCTGCTCCGTTCTGCCTGTGTGTTCTCACTGTGTAGTGCAGGGTTGGGAGTGCGGTCCACTGGGGCCTCCCCTTACCCTCTGGCTTCCGAATTGAAACTGGAAGAAAAGGATTCCTTTATCTGAGGGTAGCGGTGACGAAAGAGTCCGAAGCACCTTTGGAGTCACGCTCTTTTCCTCCCGCGATCAAGATGATACATAGCTACTTTTTGCAGAACATAGGTCAAGTTAAATTTTGCAGAAGATATATAAAATTTCTTGACTTGCATCTAATCTGATTTATAGTTTTATTTTTTTTAATCAGTTCCTGGAATTAAGAAAAAAAAAGGTTAGAAAGATTCAAGGTTTGTACGTTCAGAAGTGTTGTAGTTGGGCCCATCAGGAAACAGATGGTAACTCTAATTAGGATAATATAATAAAAAGGCGGGAGTTTAGGCACAACAGGTTAAAGGAATTGGGGTGGCAGATTCTTAAGACTGCTTCCTGCTTATTTGTGGGTGGGCAGGGGAAACCTGAGAAGGCTGGGTGCTGATCACATCCTGGGGTAGCTGGTCTGTTTGTTCCTAGCTGGTGTTTGTGCTATGGAAATGTCTGGTGTCTCTTACACCTGTCTAAGGTATTGGCTGAACAGAGGACTAAGTTAAGTTAAAGAAAAAAATGTTTAGGACCAGGGAATTGAGAGCGGCGTATGTGACCTGTTTAAGGTGGATCCTTCTATCTGAAACGGTCCTCAAAGTGCTGTGCAAGGGTCTGGGTTCCCCAGTCACCACACAGAGTCTACAGTGTGCTGCACGGGAGCTGGGTGGCCCCAAATGACAGTAAGACAAGGGCCGACATGGTAACACCTATTCCACCTATTGTGGTTTACACAAGCAAGCAACACCGGGTGAGGGAACCCCATCAAAGCAAGCAGTGTCATGGCAGACGGCAGCCGACAGGACTGTGCTGGGGGACTGAACTAGGCAGCGCCTCT
>JAQHUG010000057.1:2268316-2282339 GCA_028555095.1 Dicrostonyx torquatus | reverse complement strand
AGCTTAGGCAGCACAGCCAGTGCCCCTCGGTCTGTGTGAGTGTCTGGCTCCTCCCAAAGGGTCCTGATCCAAGTGTTTGGATGCACATAGCTCAGGAAGGGACTAGGAAAGAGAATGGCAAAGAGAGGGGGGCGGACAGAATGCATCACCACCAGGAGCTGGGGTGGGCGGGTGACTTATCTGTCTTAGTTATGTTTCTGTTGCTGTGATAAGGTGCCATGACCAGGACAACTTATGGAAGAGAGAGTTTATTTGGGGCTTGCAGGGTTCACTGGAGTCCCTAACCATCGTGTAGGGGAACATGGTAGCAGGCAGGCTTGCCTGGGACCGAAGGAGCAGATGAGCGCTCACATCTTGATCCACAAGCCTAAGGCTAAGAGACTGGGAACTGCTGGGATTTTGAAACCTCAAAGTCTGCCCCCAGTGACACACACATCCTCCAACAAGGCCACACCTCCTAGTCCTTCCCAAACAGTTCTACTGACTGGAGGTCAAGTGTTTAAACATGTGAGCCCCTGAGGGGCAATCTCCTTCAAACCACCACATTGTGCTAGCAGGGAACTCTGGGAACTGGAGTGAATCACACTTCAGGTCCTGTGTTCTCCTGTGGTTACACACCAATCTTTGTCTGTTGCTGGCTGAAAACCGGTCTGGACATAACAACTGTCTAGCCCGTTCAGCTCTCGCTCTAAGCATGTTCCTGCAGCCAGAAGACCACTTACTGAGGTAAAGAGTCAGAGCGGGTGGAAGAAGCCAGCCATCCGTAGGTGACCGTGGATCAGATAGCGTGGCTGGACACATCTGCTCTGCACCGCTTCGATTCCCAGGGAAACCCAGGTCAGCGTAGAGGCTTCCGACCACCATGGACGGCAGCTGTCTGAGGCATTTTCTGGAAGCCGGAGAGCTCAGGAGAGCGTTTATTTTGGTAACTCACAGCTTCCCAGGAAAGGATTGGTCCACTCAGTTCACCTCAGCAGAGGTTCACCCGAGGTGCCAGCCAAGCTCCTTTCAGTTGTGTGGGGTCCCTCACGTGACAAGGTTAGATTTAGGCGTATCTGGGGACAGACTAGAGGTAGAGCAGTCGTGTGACTCACTTAGAAAGGACAGGGCTTTGCTCTTTAGAGCACAGGTAGGTTTTACCAACTGACTTAGTTTCCTTTCAAGAAGTTACATCTGTTATTTTCTGCTTTCCTCCAGCCACTTCGTAACCCTTACTGTGTCTAGTGGTCTCCAACACCCATTCTTTATTCCTCCCTGGCCGCTGCCCATGTTGCATTTCTGCTGCTTTATGACCCCTGGTGCTCCCCGGCAGCTCTGGCTCCATGACTTTGGCTGTGCGTGAGTTACCGCCTCAGCGTATCCCCAATGCTGCGCTCTCCCCGTGTTCACTTCAACTCCTGGGTTGGAGGAGGGGGTTGCTTTGGTTACCACTGCTGGGCTGGGCAGGACTTCTGGGCTGGGCAGAACTTCCTGGCTGGGCGGGACTTCTGGGCTGGGCAGAACTTCCTGGCTGGGCGGGACTTCTGGGCTCGGCAGGTTGGGTTGAGCTCTCTTGCAGTACAGCAGAATGTTCAGGGAGGCCTGAAGTCTGTGCTAGCTGTTCTAGGCATGCTCAATGGAGGTCAGAGGTCGATTTTCCTCAACTGTTGTTTATCTTGTTTTTTGAAATAGGGTTTTGTGCTGTATTTGAAGCTCACTGGTTTGGTATTAAGTCTGGCCAGCAAGTCCCAGGAATCTTCTTATTTCCATGTCTTCAGGACTGGGATTATAGCCATGTGCTGATGTGCCCAGTTTTTGTATTTTTTATTAAAAATTTTTAATATAATATATATTTATATATATTGGATTTTCAAGATAGAGTTTCTCTGTGGCTTTGGAGCCTGCACTGGAACTAGCTCTTGTAGACCAGGCTGGTCTTGAACTCACAGAGATCCTCCTGCCTCTGCCTCCCAAGTGCTGGGATTAAAGGCCTGCGCCACCACCGCCTGGCTTCCAATATATTTTGAACTTTTTTTCTCCTCCCAAAGCTTCTCTCAGGTCCACCCAACTTCATGTTCTTTTTCTTTTTTTCAGAAATCACAACAGAAGCCCAAAAGTTAAAATCAAGACAAATAAAAAAAAAAAACTATCAAGAAAAAAAAATGTCACAGTAAACCAAACCAAAGGCCCACAACATAAGCAAAACAAACAAAAGCATATGGGCTTGCTTTGTGCTGGCCGGTCTCTTCTGGCCTGTGGCTGATGCGCTGGCCTGTGGCTGATACGCCAGGCGGCACTCCCACGGAGAAGGCGGATTTCTTCTTTGCCAGCAGGTATCAGGTGCAAATCGTTTCTTGGTTAGGGCAGGGGAGACCCTGCATCCACTTTTTTATGTGGGTGCTGGGGGTTGGGTTTTCCCATTTCCACAGCAACTGCTTCCCGCCCCTCTAGGCCCCCAAACACCAGCTTTTATTATCTGCCCTATCATCGGTCCAATAGGGCTCTGCTTGAGAACCTGTCCGCAGTCTTGGCCGTGGTTGCTTTCCCAGGGCCATCAGCTGGCTGAAGTATCCAAGACGGCTCGACCGCATGACTGGCTGTTGGTCTCTGCCCCTGGCTGAGATCGTGGCGGAGCCTATCAAATACAGATCTTGGATTCTCTTCCATGTGGCCCTTGCTTCAAGCTTGGGCTTCCGAAACAAAATACTGTAGACTACAGTGAGGGGAATAGAAGCTTAAGATTTGACCGCAAAGGTCCTATTTGAATTCTACTGGTTAAAATCGGTATGACATTAATTATATTAATCGGAAGTCAGTCCTGACTCAGCTTATCTGTTGGCGGAGAGTGGAGTCTCTTTGGGTAATATTTACCATCGTCGCCCCCATGGCCAAAACAGTTCATGTCTCTCTGCTACACAACATCACGTTCACCTCTTCCTCCAAAGCCACGTTCTGTTTTGGCTTGGTTGCAAAGTCCAGGAGCAGGCTGGGTAAGCCAAGTCTAGGGGCAGGCTGGCCACAGAGGACAGCTCCAGTCCCAAAGAGATGGTGACAGCCTATTGGGTGGAGAAGGCAGCTGGCCACAGAGGACACCTCCAGTCCAACGGAGATGGTGACAGCCTGTTGGATGGAGAAGGCAGCTGGCCACAGAGGACAGCTCCAGTCCCAAAGAGACGGTGACAGGCCTGTTGGATGGAGAAGGCAGCTGGCGACAGAGGACATCTCTAGTCCAACGGAGACAGTGACAGGCCTGTTGGATGGAGAGGGCAGCTGGCCACAGAGGACATCTCTAGTTCAACGGAGACAGTGACAGGCCTGTTGGATGGAGAGGGCAGGTACGAGCACCATCTATTGAAAGCCACTTGTGGAGGGAGGGGTCTGGGACATCGTGGCGGGAGCAAGGGTTGAATGGGGTGCAGTTGCAGGAGGGAGGCTGTGGTTCATTGTGAAGACCAGGTGGGTGTGTTGGAGCTAGAGGAGGGTTGGAATTAGAATCTTACTTTTTGCTTCCATCCAGCTAGCTTTCTTTTGGAAAGACTGCTTAGAGTTTCAGAAGGAGATGGAACCGGGGAGGCAGTGGTTAAGGCTAGGCAGTCGACTTTTCTCTCAGCACAGACAAGAGAGAAAGAGCACACAAGGGTAGCGCTTTGTCCTCGGGACAGTCATTTTTCATTGCAGAAAATGGGTTGTGGTCAAGAGTTCGCTTTGGAAGTAGGACACAGTTTAAAAGCTGCTTTCGGTTCTACCTGCTGCTGTGGCTGAGGCAGGGGTTGCTCAATGCCCTGGCCTTGATTTTCTCTTTGAAAAGATTGCTGCCTTCCCGTGATGGGGATACCCACGGAAACAGCTGGCTTGAGCTAGTCGGTGCTCACTGACTCCAGACTGACATCTGGGCAAACAGCATAAGCCCAACTAGGCCCTCTGAATGTGGGTGACAGTTGAGTGGCATGGGCAGTTTGTGGGGCCACTAGCAGTGGAACAGGTATTTGTCCCTAGTGCACGATCTGGCTGTTTGGAACCCATTCCCTATGGAGGGATTCCTTGCTCAGCCTAGATACAGGGGGCAGGGCCTTGGTCCTGCCTCAGGGATGTGGTAGACTTTGTTGACTCCCCATGGGCGGCCTCACCCTCTCTGAGGAGTGGATGGGGGTGGGGTAGGGAGAATAGAGAGTGGGAGGATGGGAAGACAGGAGGGAGAGGAAACGGATGGGTATGTAAAATATTATTGTTTTAAAGATTAAAGAAAAAAAGAATGCTGCCTTCTTTTTGCGTTGCCGTGACGTGCCCGTGAGCCTGAGTTTCCTTTCTTGGAGAACAGGCCCTGGTGTGGACACTGCCTTCCAACTTGGCTATGACCAGACTGGAGATAGGACAAGGAAATCTTCCATCAGTGTGGAGGTTCCAAACACCAGGAAAGTGTCACTTGTGATCTTAGAACTGCCACTCCGTAAGTTTTGGCTCTTTGCTTGGTCACCTCTGGCATGCCATTAAAGTCAAGGCTACCAGATTCCAAAATTACAGTCCCAGAGAGACACGAGGAAGGCCTGGAGGTGGGACCATATCTCTTTCAGTTCCTGCCTTCTTCTTTGGGAATGAGAGCCATAGTGAAGATATGGGGTAAAGGAAGGGCTAGGACATGGGGCCAGGCTGCAGAGGTCGGAAAATAAGGGCCTCCAGGCTATTGGAGGTATTGCATGGAGGCCGCTTGTTGCTTCCCAGCTGCTCAGTCTCCCGAAACTGTATTAATTAAACCACTGCTTGGCCCATTAGCTCTAACTTCTTATTGGCTAACTCTTATATTAATTTAACCAATTTCTATTAATCTGTATATTGCCACGTGGCTGTAAAGTTTCGGCATGTCTGACTCTGGCAGCAGCTCCGTGGAGTCTCCCTGACTCTGCCCTTCTTCCTCCCAGCATTCAGCCTAGCTTTCCCTGCCTACCTAAGTTCCCCCTTGCTATAGGTCCAAAGAAGTTTCTTTATTCATTAGTGATAATCACGGCACACAGAGGGGACTCCCACATCATGGAAGGACTTAAAATCAGCACAGAGTTGGGGAGGAGCGCAGGGAGGGTTTGGGCAGATAAATGACTTGGAATAACTTTGGTTACTAAACTACTGATCTTTGAAAAATCCTCTCTGTGTGCTGGTGGCATGGGCAGGTTTCAAGGTTTCTGTAGGCTGGGAACTCACACCCGCTCTCCTCCCAGCCTCCCCCGCCTGCCTGGGTCCAGCCTCCTTCTCCTTCAGCGCTGACCTCTTGTCTCCTCACTGTCTTATCCAGTTTCCTGCCCTTTGTTTACTTTCACTCATCTTCCTGGCTGTTCCTGTAATATTCAACCTGCTAAGCTCTGGCAGCCGCTGGCCCTGCCCTGGAGGTAAAGCCCACACTGCTGCCTTCCCCTTGAAGCCCTTCGCTTTCATCTTGTGGATTCCCTGCCAGCATCCTTCCAAGGGCTTCTTTGGCCTTCTGGATAAATCCAGTTACCCAGCTCTTTGGAGTCTGGCTGTCAATCATTCCACCAGTGGAAGGGTACCGTCACCCCTGTCTGAAGTTGACCTCAGGGTGTTTTGTCTGTGCTGAACAAGACTCCAATTCCAGCCCTCCTTTTGTCTCTCATGCCTCTTATTTTATCATGGGGACTGATCACTTTTCTTTCTGCCGTTATAAAATTCTACCCTCCTTCAAGACATTGTGCACATTGTGCATTATTCAAAATATACTTGTTAAGTGTTTGAATGATTCCTATGTGCACATGGCTCCAAAGTCAATGGGATATGTAGACAGAAGTTTCTGTCCTGCCCTGTCCCATAGCCATTCAGTCCCAGAGAACACACACAGAGGCTTAAAACAATTATAACTGTTTGGCCTTTTAGCTTAGGCTTATTACTAACTAGCTCTTACAACTTAAATTAAACCCATAATTCTTACTTATGTTTAGCTGTGACTTGATCCCTTTCCTCAGTGCAACATTCTCATCTTGCTTCCTCAGTGTCTGGGTGGTGACTGCAGACTGAGCCTTTCCTCTTCCCAGAATTCTCCTCATTGGTCGCCTTGCCTATACTTTCTGCCTGGCTACTGGCTGGCCAATCAGCATTTTATTGGACCAATGAAGAGACAAACCTTTACAGGGTACAAGAGGATTGTTCCACACAGGAGTAGAAGAGGCTTGGCGTTTTGGCCTGATTGTCCAATGTCCCACCAGTCTGCCAGCCAGTTCTCCAGCCTGGAGGCTGCCCCGTGTCTGCCCTCATGTGATGGGTTCTATGCTCTCAACCCTCTTCAGAGATGGCAGTGAGGAAAGTGACTAGTGCTGCCCCCCTCCATTCCTCTCTCCCCTCTCAACCCCTTGCCATCAGCAGTCTATGCTCTATCATACTAACTTGTCCATTCTGGACATTTCATATTAACAGAATACATAGCATCTATATAAAATCTGAGACTTACATCAATGTGCTATAATTTTTAATTTAATCGTCCAATATCTTTTGTATGAAGAAAAGGAAGAAGAAACACTAAGGCCATGAGGCCCCTGCGCAAAGCTTTTTATCTTTTTCAGTAGATCTGAAGTGCCAAGTGATATCACTTCATTTTATTCTGAAGAACCTTAACCTTTCTCATGGTTCTTTGTCTGTTTTGGATTCTATGCCAGAAAGCAAGTTGGTGAGCTCCTGGCACTAATGGATTATACTGCCTGAGAAGCTGATTTTTTTTTCCAAAATAACTTGCTTACTTTTTTTAAAAAACAAGAATATGTGTGATTGACTCTTTTTTTTTTTTGCATTTTATTTATTTGGTTTTTTGAGACAGGGTTTCTCTGTAGCTTTGGGGCCTGGAACTAGTTCTGTAGACCACGCTGGCTTAGAATTCACAGAGATCCGCCTGCCTCTGCCTTCCAGGTGCTAGGATTAAAGGCGTGCGCCACCACCGCCTGGCTCTACCTTTTGTTTTATAAGTTTATCAGCATAAATTGTCTATAACCATTCTATTATACATACTTTTTTCTATTGTGCTTTTAATGTTGTGGATTTGTAATGACAGCCTTTCTTTCAGTCCTGATCGTAGTGTGTGTCCCCTCTTGTCTAGGCTTGCTAGAAGGCTATCAACATCAATATCTTCCATGAATTAACTTCTGCTTTTATAGCTTAGCAATTTCTGTTACATCCTTATTATGTGTGTTTGTGGTTTGCTTATTTTAGATTCCATTATGAGTGAGATGCCACTGTGGGAATAGGGGACACACACGGCATTAAAAAAAATTTATTCACGTACATGTGTATGTATGTAAGTATTTGTGTATGTACGTATCATGTGTACAGGTGCCTGTGGAACCCAGGAGAGGGCATCGGATCCCCTGAAGCTAGAGTTACTCCCTCTGTAACCACCATGGAGATGCTGGAAATGACGGCTAGCCATCAAATCTCTGTCCCTGTGCCCTCTGTTTGTTGCCAGCCCTGCTGGCTTTGGAGACTCACTGGACTGGGTGTGCCTTAGGCATGCCCTGGTACCTTCGCTGTGATTGGAGCCCTGTTTTGCAGAGTGGTGCTATTGGGAAGCGACAGAACCTCTAAGAGGTGGGGCCAGGCTGTCCTTAAGGTGCTAAGGCAGCTTTCAAGAGCCCTTTCCTAGTTCTCAGATGAATCGCTCTGTCGTTTTCACGAGGAGCTGTTACGGAAGGGGGAAGGGAGCGAGCCTGGTGCCTTTGGTTCTGTTGCTCATGTTTATTTACCGTATAGCTACTCCCTTCCTCCTGCGTGCACTCTGCCATGACCCTGCCAGCAGGCCTGAGCCAATGTAGGTTCCATGCATATCCTTGGACCCCCAAAACTGTGGCCTAAATACTCTTTCTTCCAAAGTATAGGTCTCAGGTATTTCATCAAGGTGATCTCATCAAGCAGACAGATGCACATAAGCCCTCGCCCTACCCCCCACTGGGAGCAGGGCAGCCCTGTGGGCCTGAGCTATGCCAGCATGGTGGCCAAGCACTGAGGGTAGCTTCAGGCCAACAGTCACCAAGGAGCAGGCCCTTAGTCTGAGAGCCCTCGAAGCACCGTTTCCTGCCAACACCTGGCTAAGTGACTACGGAAATGGATTCTCCTCTGTTGAGACTTCAAGCAAGTCCTAGCCTTATCCAGTTGCAGCCTTATAGAAAAAATATTGAAAGAAAGGGCCCAGGTGAGGTACGAATAGACTTTTAAGCTACAGAAAGTACAAGACAATAAACGTATATATCTTGTTTTCATCTGCTAGATTGTGGGTTGCCACGGACTGGCTCAGAGAAGCTCCACAGACCGTGGGGAATCAGGCTTTGGTTCCAGGAGGGCACGAGTTAGGTGAGTGACAGACAGACCAACACACAAGAGAGTGGTTTGAATCTGCTGCAACTTTACTGAATTTTCATTTCTATTATATAGTTTTTACACAATGAACAATTCAGAGGGTCATATATCATCAGTTGACAAAGTGAGAAAAGCTTCTTTTGGTGATTTTTAGGGAGAGTCTGACATCCAGATACTAGGTATTAGATAAGGTGTCTTTAGCAGAGGAATTCTTGTCTTTGACATCACTGATCTCAGATAAGAAGGTTTCCTTTCATCTAGGCAGCTTTTCTTAGCTACCTGCTGTGACTCCCTGTTTCTCACTTTGTCTCTAAAACATTTCTCACCCTTCCTCTAAAAACAAGCCTAACAAGTTTTTCTGCTTCCTGGCTGGCTCCTACCAGAAATTCCCCAACCTTTGTTAAAACACTTATTGGGTTAAAAATTTCCTCCTTGGTTAAACTAATTTTTAGGTTGGAATACTTAATCTTGTAAAGGAATCTTTTCCTAGTTTCTATATTTCTAGGATGGAGATTTTCTAATAGTAATTGGATCTTAATCCATGCTTTTCCCAAATCGTCAGTTTTTACTTAGGGGAAGTTTTCTGTTGCTGTAACCTATCTAAAACACTCTCCTTATTGATCTCTAAATGCTTAGATCAGAATTTGCACAAGGGCTTGAAACACTGGAGGCATCTTGAGTGCTGTATTAATATCAAAGTCAGAATTATCATTTCCAGGGACATCAAAGGGTCCTCTGGTAAATTTACGTGTTTGGCCAGCTACAGCAAAAGACTTTAACAGTAAACAGATAGTGGAGGGCAGCGGTGAGTTTACGACTTAAGCTGATTATTGTGGAATGCCGGAGGCATAGCCTGGAAGCACAAGTCTCCCCTAATATTCCTATGTGCTTTTGTGTCACACAGGCGACACACTGTGTGCGTGTGGCAGTGGGTAACTCAAGTCCCAATAGATTAAAGACTTCAATATAAATCCCACCACACTGAACCTGATAGAAGAAAAAGTGGGAAGTAGCCTTTAATGTATGGGCACAGGAGACCACTTCCTATGTATAACCCCAGTAGCGCAGACAATAAAAGCAACAGTGAATAAATGGGACCTCCTGAAACTGAGACGCTTCTGTAAAACAAAGGACACAGTCAATAAGACAAAAAGACAGCCTACTGAATGGGAAAATATCTTCACCAACCCCACATCAGACAAAGGACTGATCTCCAAAATATATATATATAAAAAACCTCAAGAAATTAGACATTAAAATTCTAAATAACCCAATTAAAAAAATGGTGTACTGAACTGAACAGAGAATTCTCAACAGAAACATTTCAAATGGCCAAAAGATACTTAAGGTCATGTTCAACTTCCTTAGCTATCAGAGAAATACAAATCAAAACAACTCTGAGATACCATCTTACACCTGTCAGAATGGCTAAGCTCAAAATCACCAATCCAGTTTATGCTGGAGAGGATGTGGAGTAAGGGGAACACTCCTCCGTTGCTGATGTGCAACCACTTTGGAAATCAGTATTGTGGTTTCTCAGAAAATTGGGAATCAACCTTCCTCAGAATCCAGCAATATCACTCTTGGGAATATACCCAAAAGATGCTCAATAATACTACAAAAGCATTTGTGCTACTATGTTCATAGCAGCATTATTTGTAATAGCCAGAACCTGGAAACAACCTAGGTGCCCTTCAACTGAAGAATGGATAAAGAAAGTGTGGAATATATACACATTAGCATACTACTCAGCAGTAAAAAACAATGACATCTTGAATTTTGCATGCAAAAGGATGGAATTAGAAAACACTATCGTGAGTGATGTAACCCAAACCCCCAAAAATGAATATGGTATGCACTCACTCCTAAATGGATACTAGTCACAAACAAGGGACATTTCTTGTTCCAACTCCCACAGACATGGTTTTATACTTAAGTCCACGCCCCAACCTCCAACTCCATAATACATGAAGTGCAATTGGATTACACACATGGCTTCCTCACTCGAAGGCCCAGTCTTTCCCAGATCCCAGTTCATCTGTGTTAGGTCATTCTTTCTACTTCTGGACCTGGATGAAGAGCTCCCCTGCAGGATGTGGGGGTTGGCTTCCCCAGTGGTCCTGAGAGGACTGAATGCATAGCCTGGCAGTAGAGGGAAGTTAGCAGCTGTGATGTTGAATCCCAGTTAGCGGTTTGAAGAGTTCTAGAATCACCGGGGAGGCTTCTGGGATGCCGGTGGAGGATTATCTTGGTTAGGTTAACGGAGGTGGGGGATCTAGTCACTGAAGGTGGCGCCCTTCCTAGGGCTAGAATCCTGAAGTGATCTGGTCGTAAGCCATCACTACTCTCTTGACTGTAGATGCACCGAGAGCAGCCGCCTCCAGCCCCTCCTGCTGTGGCTTTCCAGCCTTGATAGGCTGCGCCAGGGCACCGGATCCAATGCGAGCCCTTTCTGCCTTAAGCTTCGTTAGGACATTCCATCACAGCAACAGGGAAAAGCGGCTAAGCCAACCGTCCGTTAGGTAGTCCTTCATTAGTAGGAAGTGGGAGAGAGAGCTGAGCTGAGCAGATGAATCCATTTCCTGTCTTCTTGTGCAGACATCTGTTGTCCTCGTATCCTTCCAGAAAAGCTTACAGTCTCAGAAAATGACCAAGCTTAAGGACATGCTATAGCTTGTGTGTATGTATGTGTGCACATATATGCATATATGTATATACCTATGAGTCTCTGTGTGTGTCTCTGTACATGTGTGTGCATATGTGTATATGTGCATCTGTGTTCCTGTGTTTGTATGTCTATGTGTGTCCTTGTGTGCATATGTGTGTATGTGTGCATGTGTTTGTGTACATGTGCATCTATATGTCTGTTTGGATGTATATGTGTTTTTCTGTATGTATATGTGCATGTGTGTGTGTTTGTATATGCATGTGTGTGTCTACATGTCTTTTTGGATATATGTGTGTTTTTCTGTATGTATGTGTGCATGTGTGTGTGTCTATATGTCTGTTTCGAGATATATATATATATATATATATATATATGCTTTTTTGTATATGCATGTGTGTATGTGTGTGTGTGTCTACATGTCTATTTGGATATATGTGTGTTTTTCTGTATGTATGTGTGCATGTGTGTGTGTCTATATGTCTGTTTCGATATATATATATATATATATGCTTTTTTGTATATGCATGTGTGTATGTGTGTGTGTCTACATGTCTATTTGGATATATGTGTGTTTTTCTGTATATATGTGTGCATGTGTGTGTGTCTCTGTGTTTGTATATGCATGTGTATGTGTGTGTATGGATGTGTGTCTCTGTAAGAATAGACTTCACAGTAGAAATCACAGCATCTTTTTTCCACATCTCCTTTCTTTGCCTCCTTTCCTTCTGGCTTTGTTCGTTCCGAGAGGCAGCGCACGGTGCGTCAGACTCAACTTTCCAGGGACCCTGAGCTAAGATGGACTCAGTTACCCTTTGTTGTGCCCACCCCCATAAACACCTTTTATCTAGCGGAACAAGAGCCCTTGGTGCTTGCATTTCACGTATTATCGCGTGTCCTAGTCTGTCATGTGTTGAATATCTTCCCCAGCTTCTTGACTTCTGTGCTCATGATGGTGGGTTTGAAACTCCTGACATAATCAGTGGACCACAGAGCTTGCGCTTTGCACCAATTTTCATAGTGATTGGCTAGAAGGCGCGAACTACTTCAGACAGGGGCAGTTTGGGTCTTAGTGAGTGTGACTGTGTATTAGCAGTTCTGGTACGATCCAGGGAAAGGTCACAGGCCCCAGGCTTCTTGCAGGGTGTGCTGTTGTTCTCGGGTTCGGTCCACGCAGACAGGGACATTGCTGCAGGGCACTCCTAGGCAAAGCAGGGTGCAGAGAGCTTTCTTCCCTAAGTGGTTCTGAGTTTTCTGTACTGTGCTGAGCAGGAGTAAAAGCTCAGAACTATTTTAGGGTTCTCTTTTTCTTTGATAGCCAGGGGCCCACAATAAATAAAATAATTGCTTGTACGTGCCTCTGTCTCTCTGTCTGCAACACTTCATGCAGTCAGATGAAAGCCTTCCCTCCCAAGGCTTTCTGGCTTCATGTAAATTAGGAGCAATTTATTTCCCCTTAGCCTCAGAACTTTATAAATATAGCCAGGCCAAAGAGGCTGTGAATAAAAGCAGGCCCTAGATGTTCAGCAAAGTGCATTTCTTCCAATGCCTTTCATTTTCAGAGCTGCAAATTATAGACTCTTCTATCAGCGATCAGAGTTCAACAGAAAGTGCCTGCGAGGGGAACCAGCACCTACTTCCTTCCTAGGTCTCATTTTCTAGCATTTTTTTTTTCTGGGCCTTTCTCTTGGTTTACGGGAGCTCTCCATAGTCTGGAGACGACCTTATCGTCTGACAGGTGGCTCCAGTGGAAAGGACGGTCTGGTTGCCATGAGCATTAGACACCATAGACTGTGAAAGACACCCTACACCCACCCCCCCTTCCCCCGACTTGGCTCAATGCTGTGATAGCTGAGTGAGACAAAGACATGCTCGTCCACAGTTAGAGACCACTCTGTTCTCGAGGACGAACCAATGCGGGCAAAGGCGAAGCCGTGTGAGCGTGTGAAATGAGGTAGTTAGTAACAGGAAATTAAAAATGAAAACCCCCGAGTGTTTGTCTTGACTTCCTGGAGCCTGTAAGCCAAATAAACCTTTTCCTTTCACAAGTTGCTTTTGGTCAGAACGTTTCTTAGAGCAATAGAGAAGCAGGACAGCTGGCTCTGCGGATTCCAGCTGTCTCAAGGTCACCAGAAGCCCCTGGAGCTGGGCCGTGGAGTGGGGGTCGGGGTACAGAAGCTGAGCCACCAGGAGCACGTGGGCAGGCCCCTATGATGGAAGACAAGGTGAGCGAGGAGTGCAGGACTTGTCGACTAGGAAGGAGTCGTGTTTTGAAGGCTCTTTCTAATCAAATTCCAGCAATCTGTCTGTTTCGTTTATCAGTTTTCTCCAAAGGTGGTTTATTAGGAAATGTGACGGCCAACCTCAATTGTGAACCTGATGGGGCTGAGAATCATCCTGGAGCCAACCCTCCGGGACCTTCACCTGCGGTGGGCAGACCCCCCCCCCCAATCCACAGGCTGCGACCAGGACTCCGTGAAAAGGAGGAGGCATTCACACCGGCATTCATTTCTCTCTGCTTCCTGACCAGCCACCTCCTGCTCCTTCCCCGTATCTTCCCTGCCATGACGGACAGTCCCATCAAACTGTAAGCTGAAATGAACACTTCCCCTTGAAGCTGCTTTCCCTAAGTATTTTGTCACAGAAACAGGGAAAGTAATGAGAAAATATTTCAACGCTTTATTGAGACACAACTGACATTTACTGAATGGCATCTCTCCAAAAGGCACAATTTGAGAAGTCTTAATATTTATGCATTAGTGAACTTGTGGCCCAAAGTACAGGGCATGTCCGTCACCTTCCAAAGTTTCCAAGAGTCTTTTGTAATCTTCCCTTCCTGCTCCTCATCCATCTCCAGGGAAATGGTGGTTTGTTTTCTGTCACAGACTTCTTAAGATATTATGGGACTGTGGTTTTCTGGGGAGCTGGCATACCGCCTTTCAGTCAACAAAATTATCTTGAGTCTCATACATGTTGCGTGTGTCAAAATTAGCATTTCATAGATTTTATTTCTTTATTTAGATTTATTTTAACTACGCA
>JAQHUG010000057.1:2240625-2254800 GCA_028555095.1 Dicrostonyx torquatus | reverse complement strand
CGTATGTCAATAAATTTGATATTGACTTATTTATTATATTTCAAGATAGACTGCTAACTCTCACCTAGCCAAACCTTGACTTCCCACCCGCCTTCCTCTGCCTGTGGAGGCTGAGATCACAAGCAGGCTCCACCACACTCAGTTTTCTGTAGGGTCTGGGGTTGTGTAGAAGTGTGTGGATGCAGACACATTAGACCTGCACCTTTACCAACGGAGCCACGCCCCCAGCCCCAGCTCTCATTGGACATACCATGTGATGAGTGAGTCTGTTGGGATGCGGTGGGGAATGAGACCGTCAGGGGAGCGTGCTGTCCTTTGGGGAGCATCTCTAGTGGCAGGTGGCAATGAGGTAGCAGAGAGAAAAGAAAGCAAACAACACAAGGCGCCAAGGGTTTTCTCTTGTAAATTCAGACAGTGACAACTTGTAGGCCTGTTCGCGCGCCCCTGTACCGTTTGTGAGCTGGGCAAGGATTGGAGACTTAAAAAGAACACACAAGAGACCTGGGTCATTCGTGAGGCAAGGATTGGAGACTTAAAAAGAACACACAAGAGACCTGGGTCATTCGTGAGGTGATAACGCCGAATGCAGTTTATTCAAGCTTAGGAAAAACCTTTATATACCTGGATGCTGCACAATGGAATTCCTCCCAGGCAGGTGGGAAATTACCACTCCCCAAACGGAGTAAACAATGCCCTATAGCTAACCACCAGGGGGGCAGAGGGAGCCCAGGAACAAACAGGATGTTTCGCAGGAAAATGCAACAAAATGTCTGGCCAGAAACTGTCCTCAAGATGAACCTCCCAGGGAGGAGGGGTAGACCCATGGGCCCTACAACAACTTAGAAAAATCACCAAGTGTTCTAACTGCTGAGCCATTTCTCCAACCCCATGATTATCATCAGTGTTAATTCCAGCTGTAGCCCTGAATTCTCCTTCTGGTCCTGGGGATGATGGTGGAATATCTGTGGAGCTGTTACTATGCCAAGGGTTTTATTATGATCGCGAACCCAGTATCTCCAAGCAGAGACGTTGCTAAGTCGCTAATCATTTCAAAACCTGGTTTGGAGGTGGGGTAATAGCTGTACCTTTCCTGGGAGGCTGGGTGAAGACGAGGCGTGTTGATGTGTGCCATGTGTGCATGGAGTGTGCAGGACACACAGCACTCGGGTTTTCCTACCCATAAGACATACGAAAACCAATGGACATGGGATCAGGGTGTCGTCAGTCAAAGCATTTTCCCAGCATGCATGGGGCCTTGGTTTTGATCTCCAGCCTTGGGAGACATCTACAGTGAAAGTTTCTCAGACACCTGGCTGGTTCCTGTCACATCTTCTAGCTTGGGGGACATCCTATTGTTTCCTTCCGTGGTATCTTTTCAGATGAAACAAGTACTCATTACCAAGTTAATCACTGATTGTTATGGGAAGGATTAGTTAGGAAAAATAATTTATTAGTTGTTGTATTTTATTAGCAAAGAAATTTAGGAAAGCAACCAGCTGTTGGAAGTGACTAGTCTGGATGAGAAGAGGCAGCCATGTAGGTTAGAATGCGGTCGGTTCATGTCCTAGTCAGGGTTTCTATCGCTGTGACAAAACACTGTGACCAAAAAGCAAACTGGGAAGGAAAGGGTTTATTCAGCTCACACTTCCACAGCACTGGAGGAAGTCAGGACAGGAACTCGAGCAGGGCAGGAACCTGGAGCAGGAGCTGATGCGGAGGTCATGGAGGGGAGCTGCTTACTGGCTTGATCCCCATGGCTTGCTCAGCCGGCCTTCTTATAGAACTCAGGACCACGCTCAGGGATGGCACCGCCCACAAAGGGCTGGGCCGTTAGTTACTAATTAAGGAAATGTCCTACAGCTGGGTCTTATGGAACCACTTCCTCCACTGACATTCCCTCCTCTCAGATGACCGCAGCTTGTGTCAAACTGACATAAGACTCGCCAGCATAGTTCAGTCCCCAGTATCATAGAAAAGAAAAAACAGGGCTGGAGAGATGGCTCAAAGGTTAAGAGCACAGGCCTGAGTTCAATTCCCAGCAACCACATGGTGGCTCACAACCATTCGTAATGAGGTCTGGTGCCCTCTTCTGGACTGCAGATATACACACAGACAGAATATTGTATACATAATAAATAAATATTTAAAAAATCTTAGGAAAAAGAAAGAAAAGAAAAAACAGTGATGGGGGTCCTGCCTGTCCTGTGGCAATGAAGAGTGGACCAGGAGTCCTGTGCAGCACTGGAGGACACTGTTTCTCAAGGAAATTCTTCCAACCCCTCGGCTCCCCTCGGCGGAGTCATCTCCGTGGCATTTGTGGGCATGCCCGTTGAGAGTGGGCTTCAGCTGTAATGGAACGAAGACATATTATTAAATATACACTTAGAGGATAAAGGAAAAACACCATCATCAGAGTGAAGGGAGTAAACACATGGTCGCTTCTGATGGAGGAAGAGACATTTCATAGAAATACAGTCCTTTTTCTAGTGGCTGTAAGAAGGGGAAGTGTGGATTTGAGAGACAATGAGAAAGTTCTAATTGGGATAACAGGGTCAAATTATCTCAAGGAAGATACAAATCCTGAGGCTGAATAACCAGGGGGAAAACTCCCTGGGGGGCAGAACCCAGATGGGCTGTTGGGTGGTCCTGAGGGACGTCAGGCTGACCTACATCTCAGGGGAGCTGGCTCAAGTTCTAGGCTGATCAGTCTTCTGCAGGGGTCTAGGCGTCACGTTTGGGGGTAGAAGTGTGCCCTGTGCCCCCTGGACGTGTGTGCATTGCTCTGGAACGCAGGCTTAAGGAGTCTTCCCTTTAGATCTTAAAGTTGGTGAGCGTGGGTCTCAGTTTTGATTTCTGCATACAGAAGACCCCAAACTAGCCGGGCGGTGGTGGCGCACGCCTTTAATCCCAGCACTCGGGAGGCAGAGGCAGGCAGATCTTTGTGAGTTCGAGACCAGCCTGGTCTACAAGAGCTAGTTCCAGGACAGGCACTCCAAAGCTACAGAGAAACCCTGTCTCGAAAAACCAAAAAAAAAAAAAACAAACCCAAACTAAGCTCCTTTTTCCACATTGTATTCCTGAGCCATAACACTACTCTGTGTCTGACACACTGTTGTGGTCATCAGCTGTCAATTTGCAATGATTTTTTTTTTTTAAAGAAAGAATGAGTGAATCAGAAGCTGAAAGGCCATGCCTGAGACTGTCTTTCACGAGCAGTCTTTCTTTTCTATGAAAAGGCCTTTGAAGTCTTTCATCTTTCTAGCTCATCAATTTCAAAGCCTGAGGATGAGGAAGACAAGTGTTTCTCTCCCAGCAAAGCCGCAGCGTGCGAAGAGCAAGACTGCTGTGTGCGTGAAGGCAAGAGTCTTTAAGAGCAGGGCACATCCTGTGATGTTTCAGCGCTTGTAGTCACTCTGTCTGGAGCCGAAGGAAAGCAAACACCTGTAAACGTGTGTGCAGAATACAGTGGGTTGACTCACAGAGCTTGAGATCGGAAACGGGGAAGGAGAAAAGGCTTCTAGCCTGGAGGTGTCCAGCATGCACTGAAGACTGGGATCGCTGGTGGGAGCATGGGGTGTGCTTATGAACACGGATACTAAAACATGTACGTGACACACTTCACGCCTCCCGAAGACGATCACCCAAAGTGCTCACCAAATCAACCTGGCCAGTGCAGCTCTCTCACATCCGGGTGTTATACTTTGTAACCAGGCACCTCTTTTGCTTACCTCAGCTCCAGTTCCATCTTTCCAAGTGACCCTGATCTCTCTCTCTCTCTCTCTCTCTCTCTCTCTCTCTCTCTGTGTGTGTGTGTGTGTGTGTGTGTGTGTAACTCTGATACCAACAACTCCAGTACAAACTGAAATCGCCCTGGCTAGGGTGGCATCTTCAGGAGCCAGGGACATCAGCTGAGATCATTGTGTCATTTTCTCTGGGCCTTACATCTGTGGCGTGTTCAGAATGGCTACTGTGGGGTGAAGGTAGCTTTTCTTCTGTTGGCCTGAGAGTCCTTTTGCTCAGGGCAGCAAGGGCAGCAAAGGGTCCAGGGCTGTAGTTAGGGAGCCACATGGCATCTCTTTCCCAACATCTTTGCCTATTTACAGGACCGTGAACACCAGGAGTCCTTGCCACAGAACATAAAGAATTTACCGGAGATGCTAATAGTGGGGTTAGCATTTTAAACAGTGCCTAATACCTGCCCGTATCCGAAGGAGGGATGTCCCCCCCTGCCTGTTTCACACTGTCGGTGAGAATATAAGTTAGTTTACTCCTGATGATAATCATTATGGAACTTCCCTTACAAACCTAAAGCAGAATTATCTTCTAACCCAGCCTAAGCCTTCTGAAGTCACGAAGCAGTGTGCTGCAGAGATGCCCAGACTCCAGTGTGGACTGCAGCACTAGTCAGAGCGGTTCTTAAGGAAGAGTCCAGAGCATTCTGGAGCCATTATAAGCACCCATCAGACGACAGCAGAAAGAAAAGGTGGTATGCATGTATATGACACAATACTTTTCGGCCTGTAAAAAAAAAAGGAAATGTCTTTTATGATAGCAGGGATGACGTCAGAGGGCAGCATGCTCGGCGACATAAGCCAGTGTTGTGAATGGGGGAGAGGTGCGGGTTGTGTTCCCAGCACCCAGCTTCCAGCTCCCAGCCGCCGGCCCGCTCAGCCACTGGTTGCTTGCCCGAAATAACCACATGAGACTGTATTCATTTAAATACTGCCTTGCCCATTATCACCGGCCTCTTCTTGGCTAGCTCTCACATCTAAACTAACCCATTATAAAAGTCTGTATGTCACCACGAGGTGGGTGACTTACCTGAAAGGTCTAACCTGCATTCATCTGCGACGGGGACCTCATGGCGACTGGCTCTCTCACTTCCTTTCTTCCCAGAACTTCCATTCTGTCTACTCTGCCCACCTAAGGGCTGACCTATCTTACAAGCCAGGCAGCTCTTTATTCAACCAATAAGAGTAGTACAAAATACAGGAGAACACTCCCACATCAAGCCAGGTGCAGTCAGACAGAAACCACATGTTCTCACTTGCATGTGCGATCTAAACGGTCAGGCTCATGGGAACGGCGAGGACAGTGGCTACAGAGGCGGGGTGGGGGGCGCAGGTGCAGGGAGATGAGAGTCAAATGTGCAAGTTGAGTGAGGCAGGAAGGATGCGTTCTTTCCTATTGCGCTAGACAGCACAGCATGGCTTTAATGGCTTTGTGCTACAAGAGGTATTAGACATTAAAAGGTAAAAAAGAGAATGAAATATCAAATGTTTCACTGTAAAAAATGGTATTTGAGGTGATGTCTCTGTCAATGAACTGGATTTAATTATCCTACATTGTATTCATAAGTCATGAAATCACTGTGTACCTCATAAATAGATCCCTGTACTGACACTGTGGAGATAGTACCACTTCCACGCCACCCAGGAGTGCTGATAAGGTAGTAGCCCGCACCAGCTTGCCTCCTCCACCTTCTTAGGTGTTTGGAGTGTCAGAATGATTGCCTTGTTTTTCTGAAGCCCAGTGAAATTGTCAACTTGAGGGGATTCAGAATCACCATGGAAACAAAACCTTGAGCAGATCTGTGAGGACATTTCTAGAATGATCTCACCGCAAAGGGGAGACCCGTGTGTGAACAGCCTGACTCCAGGGCCTGCGGTCCCAGACAGAATCCAAAGAAGATGAGCATGTCACCAGCATCGACTCTTTCTGCCTCTTGATTGCCGATATGAAGACTAGCCATGTGACGTTCCTGCCGCCATGCCTTCCCTGCCGTGACAGGCTGTACCTTAAACTGTGAGCCCAAACAAGCCTTCCTGTCTTTGAATTGATTTTGTTAGGCATTTCATTGCAGCAAGGAGAAAAGTATCAGAAATCAGCACCTGTCTGGGATCTTCCAGCCTCCCCAGTTCACACAAACTGCTGAGTTGAGCCTTGGCAGACTGGAGTGATGACCAGATGACCAGGGAGGTAACATAAGGCCCACCCCACCCCGTTCCTGCTCACTGCTCTCAGTCCAGGTTCCCCGCCCCTTTCCCTCTCCTCTGTGGTGCTAATGACTAATCTTGTGCACAGACTTTGCTCTTTAGAGGTTCCCAAGACATCCATTAAGCCCTGACCACAAGAGCGTTGTGTTTCCGAATGGGTTGTGGGTTCTGCTCTTCCTCCGGTTGAGACTCTTTGCACTCAGGAGGCAGAGGTAAGTGGAGTCTCTGAGTCTGAGGCCAGCCTGGTCTACATAGTAAGCTCCAGCCCAACCTGAGCTACGTGGTGAGACCCCACATTAAAAAAAATACTAAAATGAGAAGAAGAAAAGAAAGAAAAGAGGAGGAGGAAATGGGATATCGACACATTGCAGCAATGAAGAACCTTGAGAGCATTGTGCTAAGTAAAAGAAGCCGGTCACAAAAGGCCACGAAGTGCACAATTTCATCTATTTCACAATGTCCACAAATCTATTTATAGATTAGGAATGAATTAGTGACTACCAGGGGCTAAGGATTGAAAGAAAGACATGAATATGAGCTAACAGGTATGAGAGCTCTTTTTTTGGGGGGGGATGGATGAGATTAACTCTAAACTTGATTGTGGCTTTGGTTATATAACTCTGTGCATCTATGAAAAAATGCTTAAATGAGGATTACTACGGCATCGGAATAACTCTGTACCCTCGGAGGTATGCCCCATGACTCTTGGTAGAAGCCTGGAACCTCAGAGGTTATCGAACCCTGTCTACCCCACGTCTTCTGCATGTCTCAAAACGTTGCCATAAGATCCAATCAATAACTCCATCCATATTTTATGCCCGTTGCCTCCTCTGCCTCAAACTTCCTGCACTTTGGGGCAGAAGAGGGTCACACAGGGGCTGGGACACTGATGGCACCGACCTGACACGTGAGCCTGGCAGTAAGTGACTACTGAATACTGTGGACGGCCTGGATACACTGGACGAAGGACTGGCCCTTCACCTAGACCTCAGAACAGCTGCAACCGAAAGCTTACACAGTTCATTCAACGCTTTGAGGCTGAGTTGACTTTGAATAGAAGAAGCGAACCTCAGATAAGAAGGGACTTCTTCACTGCATTCCAATAAAGCTTTTTAAAAAGTCAAAACCGGGGCTGGAGAGATGGCTTAGAGGTTAAGAGTACTGACTGTTCTTCCAGAGGTCCTGAGTTCAATTTCCAGCACACACATGATGATTCACAACCATCTGTAATGAGATCTGGTGCCCTCTTCTGGCGTGCAGGGACACATGCAAGTAAAATGCTGTATACATAATTAATAAACAAACCTTTTAAAAAAATGTCAAAACCATTAAATAATCACAAAACGGATTAAAAATCTCCCTCTCAGATGAATCCCTGCTTCCGTCATAGCCGCCTTCCATCTGCCTGTGCTGTCAGGGTTTATTGGGACCACAGATACCACAGAAGATGAGCTGATGGCCAGGGGACATTCTGTGGCCCCCAAACCCTTCTTTTTGCTTACATAGCTTGAAATAAAATAAATTATTACTTTAAAATTAGAAAAAAAAGCACATTAAAATGAACTTCTGACTTCTCTGGAAAAACTCAAACCTAAACTAAAATAAGATTAAAAAAAAAGATGGTCACACCAGACATGCATTTCTCACATGGAAAAATGAGGCCGCCCTCTTCAAAACCATGGTGCCTTGCTTCGTTTGTTTCTGTTGCCATAGCAGAATTACAGAGACTGAGTAATTTGTAAAGAAAAAGGTTTATCTTGGCTCTTGGTTCTAGAGGCTGGGAAGTCCAAGGCACAACTGCGTCTGGTGAGGGCCACGTGCGGCTTCAGCGTATGGTAGAAAAGCCAGAAATAGGCGAACTAAGGCTAACCAGAAAGCCAGGGCTCCCGGCCCCATCCTAACCCCTCCCAGTGGTCCACACTGCCTAGCAATTGCAGTTGGAACGAACTTTTGGGGAACATATTCAAATCATAGCAGTCCCCATTCGCCACCCCTCCCCATCTGCCTCCGTAAACCTGCCTTAGGTCACTTATTCGTCACCTATTTTTATCTCTAGGGACATTTGAGTTTGCAATAGCAGCGGAGACCTTTCCTGGCCTCAAAACTGTGTTTCAGAATTGTCTCAGGCTCTGTTTTCCGATTGGCTGATCCTATGGTGACTTCCAATCCTTTGTACACAGCTGTCTTGTAAACACATCCATGCTGGGTCGCACCCCTGAGTCACGGAATCTCTTGGGGTGGGGGTGAGGCCCAGGACTAGTTTTTAAAGATTAAAATTGAACGGCCATCAAATAATCCAACTCCTCAGGTGACTCTAGCACTTGTCTAAAGGGTTGGGTTTGTCGCTGAGTCCACTCGAGGCAAAGATTTGAATTTCGATTTGCTTTTCAATTTAACTCGACCCAAGGAATAACGGTTTCGGTGAGATGAACTCTTTAGCTGATGTTCGTTAGCATATGTGACTGCGTGAACCCAAAGTGTCTCCTCCCCTGCGTGGTGTGTGTGTGTGTGTGTGTGTGTGTGTGTGTGTGTGTGTGTGTGAGAGAGAGTGAACCTTGGGTGTCATTCTTCAGGCACTGTCCACCTGCCTGTCTCACGGGCCTGGGGCATGCTCATTAGGCTGGGTTCCTTTGGCTATTGAGCCCCGGAATCCGCCTGTCTTCAGCTCCCAGCTCTAGGTGCACAAACTCACATCCCCTCACCTGCACTGGATCTGGCGGGGGAACTGGGGGTCCTCAGGCTGGTCTGGCTGAGTTATCTCCAGAGCTGGTAATGTCATTTCTCTCATCATAATATGGCTGCAGTCTTGCTAACGCGCATGGCCAGGTCACCGTGCTTTCACCGCTCTGTTATTTTTAGCCGAGTTATTTTTGTTTGTGTGTTGTTTTAATTGAAGAAGAGTCACCTGGGTTGCCAAACATGAGGAGTTACAGTGGCTTTTCCCTGAGGTCATGAGTAGCCAGCGCAACACGAAAACAAATACAGGGTGAACGAACTGTCAAGACATTTGCTGCTCACTATTTTCAGATGGAGAGGCTGGTGACATTCTGCAGTGTGAGGGTGTGTAAGGGGCCCCTTCGCTGTCCATCTGTCCTGAGGTTTTGCTAAGCCATCGCTTGACAGAAATACTTGAGTAGAGAATAGGTCAGTGAGAAGGAGAAGCCTTCCCACCTTGTGGACATATGGGTGCCAGGGAAGCTTGTTTTTTTTTTTGTGTGTGTGTGACGGTTGGAAAAGGTTTTCGAGGATACCTTGAACAGACTGAGAGATGACAGGGACGCCATGCCTACCAGTAAAAGCCTGGGAGACATTCTAGGTTGAATCTGAGGTCCCCATTACTCGAACAGATAACAGATAACCTTTGGCGAGTGCTTGGCTGGAAGCCTGGGTGGTGGGTTGGGATCCGAGGCAACCCAGGCTGAGGCCAGAGACTGCACCAGGGCAAGGCGGGGCTGCCACTGCACCTGTGCCTCCCAGCTCCGACTGTACCCCTCACCCGGGCTGCCGATCCCCATCCCTTGGAGAGGCCACGGCCGCGGCCGCGTTGGGGAGCGGTCGGCGAGCGTGGCTGGGGAGGGGCGCGCGGCTGCGGCCGTGCTGTCCAGGGGGAGGCGGGAGGAGGGAAGGCGCCGCCGCCTCGCCCGCGGCGACACAGACGCTGGGAGCGGCAGAGGCGGTGAGTCGCAGCGCCTTCCCTCCGCTGGCCCGGAGCGGGAGCCGCAGCTGGGCGGGTTAGCTGGGGAGCTGGAACCCGGAGCGGCGACTGGGGAAGAGGCGCTCTCGGGTGCAGCGGGAGCAGGGAATGCAGGTGATCGCGGAGCCCCCAGCCCCGGGTCCTTGCTGCTCCTTCCCAGGTGCCACCCACCTTATCAGTGCCAACCCCCACGCCGGCGCCTCGCGGGGACCAGCAAGCTTTAAGCCCTTAGTCCCCCCTGCCCTCCTCAGGCTGGTGGCTGTGAAGAAGAAAGCAACTTTGCAGGGGACCCGGCGAAGCGCGCTGGCTCGAAAGGGGGCGTTAGCGAGCCCGGCGGTCGGGACAAGTCCCGAGCATCCCCACCCGGGACCAGGGGCGTCGGTACCGCCCCGCTGCGAGACTGCAGAGTAGGCAGTGAAAAACCGCCGCCGGAGGCCTGATCCCGAGGTGGGTGGGTGGTTGGGGAGGGGGCTGAGGACCGCGCCAGGCGCCTCTGGAACCTGAGGCAGCGATCCGCTGCGTTTTGGAGCGAAAGATTCTCATGTGTGGCCCTCGCGGGGCTGGGGAAGTGTGTGCTGGGAGAGACGCGTTCGAGAGTTTTCAGTGCATACCGATTTATTTTTAGCTTTGGAGAAGCAGGATGTGCAAAGTGGGTTGTATCAGCCCGGGAGGGGCAGGAGGTCTGCTTGTCCGCACGAAACAGTACACAAGTTTCTCTCTTGCTCTAACTTTCATGCGGGGGTGGGGTGGGGGGTGGACCGGAGGAGGGGGAGAAGACTCCGTTTGGCTCTTCCTGAGGGTGGGTTTGTCTAAGGCCGCAGGCCAGGATGGCTAGGGGGATGCTATGCCCCTAAACGTCAGTCGCCCACGGAAGAGGCAGGTTCCATTCTGCTGGCTACTAGTGTGTCACACAGAAGCTGGGCTACCAAGGTTCAGCCCTCTGAGAAGGAAACCACACAAGCCTCTGTTCAAAGTTTTCCTGGTGCTGACTAACTGAAAAGAACACACGTAGGTCACTGTGTTACCAGGAGCAGGATTGCTGGCGAGCGAGCTGCGAGGGGGTGGGGTTGGTGTACCAGGCCCCCGAATAGGCAAAGCTCCTGAGGGTTTTTACTCCAACTGGGAGAGGCTTGCCTTTCATAGCCAAGGCAATGATGCCAGGGATGGCAAAGGAAGGCAGGTAGGATGGAGTGGTGGAGAAAAGATGAGAGGGGTATGCACAGATGCCGGGGTGGGGGTGGGGTAGAGAAGCTGTAACTCAGTATCCGGACACCCAAGGCAACACCGCGGTGGACGATCCCAGCGGTCTCTGCAACCAGACCTGATAGATTTGAGTTCTGTCTCAGACCAGGGCAGCGCCTCCCCACCGGCCTCCCTTGGCCTCTTCTGTGGTTCCTGATGCAAGAAGGAGGTTGTGGATAGGGACCGGAGCTACCTCAGGGGTGCTGTGCCGATGAGATATAGCCGTTTAGCATCAGGCCAGGTGGTTAGGTAGGCAACGAGCGAATGTGACCCTTGCTTGTTTTTATGGCTGTTGATGGATTTCCTTCTCGCCCACATTCCTGCGGTTGCCTTCCCAGCTGCCTTGTTGCTCCCAATCAGAACCTCCTTGCTCCAGTTCGTTCTCCATCCCGCTGACAGTCATTCTGAAAACAAAAACCTAAGCCGGTCTGTCTGGCTGATTTCCTTCGTAGGAGTCTCAGAAGCTTTCCAGATAAATCCCAGACTCCAGGAACGCACACAACGGTGCTCTTTTCTCATCAGCCTTTCTCCCACAGCCTCCCCAGGCTGACCTCTGCACCTACGGGCTCCCTCCTTCCTGCCAACTCTTGTGTCTCCCTCCTACCCAGATGCTACCACCGGGCCACATCAGGACCTGGGCACTCCCCTCCCAGGTGGCTGGCCTTGTTTCACACAGACACCTCTTCTCACTCTTCACAGTGATCCCTGTGTCAATTTTCCTGCCTGCCAGGACTGGAAAGGGGGTGGAGTGGGGACTCTGGTTTTAAGGAGATGTTTGTTGAATGAATACGTTAGTATCAGTCAAGCAAAATTCAGTCTCTTTCACTCAAGTCAAGATTAAATACGGAGAGTAATAAAGAGGAGGACTAAAGAAATCTTTGTCCTTAACAATTCACTATAATAAAAGCATTAGAGAGTGCTGGAGATTCAAGAGCAGGGAATGCCACTTTAGTTTTCCACGTGTCCTTTCTCTTCCCCTCCCTTCCTCTCTCTCTCTCTCTGAGACAGGATCTTAAGTAGCCTTAGCCCCAATTTGTTCTGTGGCTGAGGCTAAGCATGGACTCACACTTCCCCTGCTTCTGTACACCACACTCTGGACTGACAGACATGAGCTACCACGCCAGTTCAGAGGTGCTGTGAGAGACATGAGCCATCCCCAACTCCTCTTTGCTTAGCTCTCCCATAAGCCTGGCCATGGGGTGGAAGCAGGTCTCTCAAGCTCGAGAGGGGTGGACCATGACCAGCCTGACCTTCTAGTCCAGTGGATCGCCACCTTCCCAGCGCTGCAACCCTTTAATACAGTTCCTCATATTGTGGTGACCCCCCCATCATGAAATTTTTGCTGCTACTCATAATTTTGCCACTGTTATGCATTGTAATCTGCTATATGACCCCCCCTCCATAGGGGTCATGACCCACATATGGAGACCCACTGCTGTAGCCCCTCCTGAGAGTATAGTTTTCTTCCGGTGTGGGTCTCAGTGAATCCGATGAGAATAAGAAACTTCCTGTCCTTAGGTCTTGGTATCACTTTTCAGGCCATCTGATTGGCCGTCTCAGGGTCAGCGGTCCAAACACTCCACTGTGGCCCACAAGATCCCACAGTGAGCTAAGATGGTGCCTTGTTCTCCGCAGCCTTCCAGGCTGGCTTCAAGGCTTAGCAAGGAGCTTTAACCGAAGGTTACTTTTTCTCATATTTAAAGGGATGCGAATAAAACCAAACACAAAGAAGAATGTGTGGTACAGACTTCCTTCTTCATGGAAAAACCTGGCCAGCTGCAAGGCTGGAGCAGACAAGTGGGGTTCATTTGGCATGTCATCTCTGATTGATTGGTAGCGACTGCCTAGAACAGACAAGTGGGGTTCATTTGGCATGTCATGTCTGATTGATTGGTAGCGACTGCCTAGAAAGATGGGGCCAGGCTCAGCAGGAGAGGGGGCTGTGGCCAATTAGTGATTTCTGTCAGGGAATGGGATTAGGAGGTGGTGACAGCATTTGTCCTCATTCTTCCTATCCTGGAGGATGTCATGGGAGGACAGTGGAGGCAGAAGTCGGGGACAAAGTGGGGGGATCCTGTACGAAGGCAGGAACTTTTCCCCGTAGTGGTGATGAGACACCACAGATAACACGTTTTCTGGAAACCACGTGTGCTTTCATCTTCGTAGAGCTTCTCCCTACCCTTGAAACATTAAAATTTTTCTCTTTAGATTTATTTATTTAACCTTAAATAAATACATGTTTTGCCATCATGTATGTATGTATGTCTACTACATGTGTGCTGGGGCCTGAAGAGGTGTGAAGAAGGCGTTGGATTCCCTGGGACTGGAGTTAATGATCAGCCTGAGTTGATTGATTGTGATAGTGGGAACCAAACCTGGGTCTTCTGTGAGAGCAGCAGGTGCTCTTAACCCTTGAGCCATCTTTCCAGCTTCAGGAAACCTTATGTTGAGCAGAACTCAGTTTTGTTGTGTGAGGAACTCCCAAACTCAGACTATTTTTCTATTTCATTTGTATGGATGCTTTGCCGATAGGTGTATATGTGTAGCGTGTGTGTGTGTGTGTCAGAGCCCCTGGATCTGGAGTTGGGACTCAAGCTTTGCTAGCAGGACCTAGCGTCTTGCTTGTCTTGATTTGTTCTCTTGGCGCTAGTGGCATTTTTAGGCTCTCACTGTAGGAGAGCTGGGGGAGCCCTTACACAGTCGGGGCTTATGCCCAGGGAGGAGGGAGCCTCTCCCTCAGCACTGCTCACAGTGGCTTTCTCAGGCGTATTATCATATCTTAGATCCTGTTTAACTACTGAGCCAGAAGCTGAGGGGCAAGGCTCCTTCTCTTACAGAAAGCCGAGGTCACCAGGAGACAGGGCCCTGATTCTTGGACTGCACATAGACGCTGTCTAGACAGACGCAGACACAGACGCTGTCTAGACAGACGCAGACACAGATGCAGACACCATCTAGACTCTTCACAGACACAGACGCCATCTAGACAGACACGGACACCATCTAGACTCTTCGCAGACACAGACGCCGTCTAGACAGACGCAGACACCATCTAGACTCTTCACAGACACAGACGCCATCTAGACAGACACGGACACCATCTAGACTCTTTGCAGACACAGATGCGGTCTAGACTCTTCACAGACACAGACACCGTCTAGACTCTTCATAGATGCTGTATAGACTCTTCATAGACGCCGTCTAGACTCTTCACAGACGCAGACACCATCTAGACTCTTCACA
>JAQHUG010000057.1:2193076-2206550 GCA_028555095.1 Dicrostonyx torquatus | reverse complement strand
AAATAAATACGCATACATTTTAACTTTAAGATATGTAGGAAAGGCCCCTGAAGTTAAGATCTAAACTTTCTTGTATCACCCCAATGTGCAGTAGTTTGAAGAGTTCATTTCCTCTGCCTGCCCCTGCCCCCAGGACTGGCAGTGTTTGTGGCTGTTAGAAGTGATTCACTTTCCTGTGACAGCTCTGGGTGCCCTGGATCATGGATTTAGCATGGATTCAGCAGAGGACACCTCGACTAAGGTCAGGGGTGGAAGTAAGATCCTCCTGGGTGGAGGAATCCGCCTTTCTCCCACCCTCTGCTGTCTTCTCTTCTTGTTGACCTGTTTCTCAGCCTGTTTGCTCTCACAGAGGCCACAAGGCTCACAGCAGCGTCATGTGTAGTCTCCTCACAGCCAGTGCCCATCAGTGTACATATGTGTACAGTCCATAGCAGGCCTGATGGTTTGTATGAAACCCAGGGGGTCCCAGATGACTCACCTCCGCTTCTGGAGATGACATTGTCATAGAAGGTAGAGGACTATGGTTGGCCATCGGGGAACAAGGGTTGAGGGAGGATGGGAGGAGGGCTAATGGGGAAGGACACTTGCTGCACAAGCTGTGCAGGACTCAAGTAAAAATCTGAGTGGCTGTGATGCTAGTAACAGAGACGGGAGAGTAGCTGGGGTTTACTGGCTGCCAGCCTGACTCTGCAGTCGGTGATAGACCCCGTGTCAAGGGAGTGAAGTGAAGAGTAACAGAACAAGACACTCAAAGTCCTCTTCTGTCCTATGGGCACCTGCATCTTCACACACATCTAAACACGTGCCTCTGTGTGTGTGTGTGTGTGCATGTATGTATGTGTGTATCTGTGTATGCATGTATGGGTGTGTCTGTGCATGTGTGTGTGTCTGCATGTGTGTGTGTCTGAGCATGTGTGTGTGCATGTGTGTCTGTGCATGTATGTATGTGTGTGTGCATGTGTGTGTGTGTCTGTGCTTGTGTGTATGTGTGTGTCTGCATGTGTGTGTGCATGTGTGTGTGTCTGTGCATGTATGTATGGGTGTATCTGTGCATATGTGTGTCTGTGTATGTGTGTGTGTCTGTGCATGTGTGTGTGTGTGTCTGTGCATGTGTGTGTGTGTCTGTGCATGTATGTGTGGGTGTGTTGTGATGTCTCTGTATCTCCCCCCCCACACACACACACGCCATGCACCCATGAAGAGCAAAATGAAACGAAACAACAAGGGACGTGGAGTGGTTGGAGAAGGTTCCTCACCGAAAGGCAAGGGTCTGGTGTCAGAAAAAGCAAAGAACGATCCCCATAGTGTTGCTCTGCCCACAGAGTCTCTAAGCGGGACGGACTGGTTTTGCTTCTATTTCCTGCAGCGTGAGTGGCACTGGAAAGCTAAAGTTTAAGCCTTACTCTTGGAGTTGCTCAAAATGTGGACTAAGCCAAATAACGGAAAAGCAAGCCGGAGACGCGATTCAATCCGTTTGAACCTCTGCCTAGTTCTGTCTTAGCAAGAACATCTATTGGGCTTCATGTGTTTTCTAATGACTTCATACATCTCAGGGTGTGCCTTAGGATAACTGTCTCCCCCGTGATTCTGAGCCTTTGCTTCGGCTAACTGGACCCTTTCACTGAACTCACTAACAACACCCTTGGCACTGTACAACACTATCCACCGAGTTCATTTTAGCTGGTCCAAATGCAGCAGATGCCCAGAAACCAAGCACAGGACCGAGGTGGGGCACCTTTCATGGCCTTGTTCTGGATAACTGGCGGACACATCTCTTCAGCTCTTCCCAGTTCAGTGATGGGAGCTCCTGCATCCCCATGCGGGAAACTTGTTTTGCTCCTGTCTTCCTGGTCCAGCTCAGTTCTTTGGCCTCTGGCCACCCGCCACACTGACTTTTCCTCCCTCACTCCATCTGCCAGCCTCTATTGCTCTCATCTTCCCAGTTCATTTCTGGAACGGGCAGAGTCAGGTCCTGGACAACTTAGCAGACGCTCTGGCCGGTGTCTGGCTCTTACCACACAATACGGCACAGCACGCCCAAGCAGACATATGTTACTGCTGACACCGAGCCAGCCTAACTTTTCTGTTTCCCTGGGTCACTGCAGCAAATGACCACCAACACAGAAACCTGACCCAGCAGGGTTCTTCTCCTGCGGTTCCGAAGGCCAGAAATCTGAAACCACGGTGTGATCAGGGCTCTGCTGACTCCAAAGGCTCTTGGGGGGCTTTCCTTCCTATTTACTGCAGCCTCTGGAGGTTGCCTGGCATCGGCTGCCTTCTGGGACTTGTGGATGCCTTCCACCATCTTTTTATCTCCAGATGGTGTTCCTTCTTAGGTGCGTCTGGACCCAGATTGCCCCTTAGATGGATAGCTGTTGCTGATGAGGGCCGTCCCTACTCTAATATGGCCTCATCTAGACTAATTATGGCCACAGAGATCTGGTTTCCGAGTAAAGCCACGTTCCCATCGGGAGTTTGGAGTTTTGTATACCATTTGTGGGGTAAAATTCAACCCATACGAAGTTTCTCACAATATATCCTATGAAGAAGTAGTACCCGGGGAAGTGTCCGCCACACAGTGAAGATACTGGTGGTTGCTGCCCGTGAGGCAGATGAGGGTAAGCGCCAGAGCAGAGCAATGTGGAGGCTGAGAGGGAGGGGTTCCTGATTGACAGTGCCCAGTGTCGACCTCATGGAAGGTCGGAGGTCAGAGGAAAGGTTGTGCGCGGTGCACCGGGCACACACACCATGTTCCTTTTCCTCTCCCTTCTAGTTAAACTGAGCTGATTTTGTACACAAAGTGTCGCAAGCTTCACGGTAAACATCCCAGAGGTTAACGGTAAAAGTCATCCTGCTGCAGTCCGCTCAGACTCAGAATCCGTGTAGAAATGCCAGCACACACAACAATCCCAGTGCTGGGGGCAGAGACAGGAGGATGCCTAGGGCTTGCTAGCCAGCAGTGCAGTCTAACTGGTGAGCTCCAGACCGATGCACGAGGATGCCGCAACGGGAGGTAGCTGCATGTCTGGGGCATGCGCCTGAAGCTAAGTGATGGGCCTTGTTTCCTGGTATGATGAACTTTTAATTTATTTTTTTTAAATATTGACAATACAAGCTACTATTTAATGAACAAGACTATAGTATTTCAAATAAACTACATTGTTGGTTGGAAACAATTTCCTAAGGTTGAAATTTGTAAAAATTGGGACTATTAAATGATCGTATCTAGAATTTGAAAAACATGACTTAATATAAATTTTTGTGAACATCAAATTGTTATACCTATATTTAAAGGTTATATAGTAACTAGTAGGCTGCATAAAGAGGTAATTTAATTCTGTTGTATTCCCCATAAAGAAATCATTTTCAGTTTCTAATTTAAAAAGTATACTCCCAGACAGTGACTGCCTTGTCAAGAGTAAATGACTCATTTCACAAAAATTTTCTAAAATTATAACCACATTAACAGAACCTTAACAAAGTTCTCTAGATTTCATTCCATACACTCAACCAACAGATGAAAGATAAAAGCAGCCAGCCGTGTCAAATCTGTAATAAATAACACACATGTAACAGACTTAACTGCCAGAGAAAGCTAAAGCCAGCTTTACTCCTCCTGGCAATGGACAAACCTCTAGGTCACCATATACTGACCATAGTAACCATCCTTCTTAATGTCATTCTATTGAAAATAGATTGGGTGTTGTCTAATGCTGTGAAGAGACACCATGACCACGGCGACTCTTATAAAGGAAAACATTTAATTGAGGTGGTGGCTTAGAGTTCAGAGGATCAGTCCATGATCATCATGGCGGGGAGCATGGCGGCGTGCAGGCAGACATGGCGCTGGCTGCATCTTGATCAGGAGGCACCAGGAAGCGGACTGTCACTGGGTGTAGCTAGAGTGTAGGAGAACTCAGAGCCCACCCCCACAGTGACACACTTCCTTCAACAAGACCACGCCCACTCCAACCAGGCCACACCCTCCTTATAGTGCCACTCCCTTTGAGGTCTATTTTCTTTCAAACCATCACAGGTGTTTAGAGGCATAATTTGTAAAGAAAATAACCGAATTAAAAGGTCTTTACCAAATACTGGCTTTTGGAATTGCTTAGGAAAATCCACTAGCATCACTGCCAAACCCTACTACTCTTTGTCGGCTTCAAGGTCAAAGCACAGATGCTGGCCCTGAGCGCTCTATCTGGGCAGAGGCTGGGTTATGTTCTCAGAGCACCAGAGGTGAGCCCAGGTTGGAGAGAAGCCCTTCATTTAAGTCATCTCCTTCTGAAGACTCTAAAGACTTGGCATCACTTAGTAGAATCATTTGTTGATTTTACAGATATAAAACCAACTGTCAGCTGGGCGGTGGTGGCGCACACCTTTAATCCCAGCACTCAGGAGGCAGAGGCAGGCAGATCTCTGTGAGTTCGAGGCCAGCCTGGTGTACCAGAGCTAGTTCCAGGACAGGCACCAAAGCTACAGAGATATCCTGTCTCGAAGAAAAAAAAAAACCCAACTGACAAAGACACCACTTGGATATTCTGAAAAACTTTCTAAAGCTGTGAGTTGGATGACAGAATATCTGGCCTCCTTCTTTAATAGGAAAATATGGGGGCTGGAGCCCCGCCACGGCCACCACAGCTGAGGCTGGGGGAACTTTGGGGCCTAGCTGAGCAGGGATTGGAGATTAACCGGGAGAGCATTGGGTTTCCTGGGACTGACTGCAGGCAGGAGGGAGAAAAGAGATGAGATGGTACTGAAGCCACGGTAGAGGGCTGCAGACATGACAGCCATGCCTGGGGTATTGGCAGGGCAGCTGGTGTTGAGGGCACGGTGGTGTCCAACAGCCTGAATCTCGCGCAGGTCCTGCCCCTGGACACACTGTCCAATCACATGAATAACAACATATCCGAGAGGAAGAATGGGTCATTTTCTGGGTTGTCTCCTTGAAAGACTTCCGTGATCTGTGCTGCCATGGAAACCGTGTTGATGTCCTTAATCCGAGCTGCCATGGAAACCGTGTTGGTGCCCTGATCTGTACCGCCACTGGATGTGTTGAGCAAGGAAGTCTCTTTTACAGTGGTATCGATGACTGCAGTCTCATGACTGAGAATGAGAGACACATTGAAGGCTTCTGTGCCAACCTACCCCCCATAAAGAAACAGTCCAGACATGAAGGTATTAAAGAGAGTCCTTAACAATCGTGGTAAAGATGCCGAAGTGTAGCTCACCACAATTTTATGGCTTCTAGGGGGGTGGGGAAGAACTTCAGTTCCCTTAAGGGGCTAGGCACTGAGAGTTTGGCCATGCTCCAATGAGTGTATAAGCAACACAAATTGTACTTGATATTTTTTTTTTCTTTTGGGGGGCAATGTACAAAGGTGGAGGTGTGGGCCTGGGGTTGGAATGAAAAGTGACTGTGATCAGAATGCATTGTATGAAATTCCCAAATAATTAATAAAAATACTATGTCGGGAGGGAATGAGGAACCGTGGGTGGTTAGGGTACAGATTCTGAAATTATCTTTTGCTAAGAGGAAGAGCTGAATGAGAGGATAAAGAGCATGGGCAATCGAACTAGTGCACAGGTTTCATATTGGGTGGGCGATGGGGTTAGTACCAGGTTCCTCTCCGCAGTGTTTGTCAGCCTGCGAGACGCTGCAGGCAGAGCCACTGCCATTGGCCTCTCTGTGGTTTGAGGCAGTTAGGAATAGGTGGAGCCTAAGATCCTCCACTGGGCAGGAGAATATTCCTCTGTCACGGAGGACACGAGGAATAATTCATTTTTACATAAGGAGGAGGGCTTTTGTTTATTTTTTTCTGATTTGGCTACATGGCTAAAACTTGGCAGGCCCACATGGTCAGAGCTGGCCAGGTCTACACAGCTGGAGGCAGAAGCAGCCGACCTTCTGGCAGGTCTTCTTTCCCATGCACCCTTGTCCTGTAATGAGGCCTGTATGCCACCTACTCTAGTGGGATGATTTGGGCTCCATCCTAGGGAAATTCTTCAGCCCGGGAGTATCCTGCCATGCAAGTATTGCAATTTTAAAACATTTACTCGCCGGGCGGTGGTGGCGCATGCCTGTAATGCCAGCACTTGGGAGGCAGAGGCAGGTGGATCTCTGTGAGTTCAAGACCAGCCTGGTCTACAAGAGCTAGTTCCAGGACAGGCTCCAAAGCCACAGAGAA
This sequence comes from Dicrostonyx torquatus, assembly GCA_028555095.1. Classification (NCBI taxonomy): domain Eukaryota; kingdom Metazoa; phylum Chordata; class Mammalia; order Rodentia; family Cricetidae; genus Dicrostonyx; species Dicrostonyx torquatus. The sequence goes on along the minus strand of JAQHUG010000057.1, from coordinate 2,200,362 downwards.
ACCCTATCTCGAAAAACAAAACAAACAAACAAACAAAAAACAACAACAAAAAACATTTACTCAATCTTCAGTTTTCATAACCAACTTTCATATATTCGATTTTGCATATTATTCTACATTAAACAAACCTTAAGTCTACTTTAAACTTGTTTTGACTTCCTCATGTTAGACTTAATTTTGACAACCTATGCAGAATCCTGTATGATAGGAGATAGAATTTGTCTTTCTGTCCAAGCTTGACCCTCTAAATGAATCACATTTGTACTGATCGATCATTAATTTCTATCTTAATTATCGCTAACAGTTCATGAGTTTGTACCTTTTTTAAAAATTGGAATTTTACAATTTTATTCCTGCTAAGTTTGAGCCTTACAAAAATTATGATTCTTGAATTAAAGATCTTTTTGTAGTGTATTTTTACAAAATGGCAGCTTTTTTATATGACTAAGTTTCTCCAAATAGCTAAAGCTTAATGAAGATAGCAGAAATATCACAGTTTTTATATGAGCCAATTTTAGAACAAACCATCTCAGAAGCCTGGTGTTGCCTCCCTGGTGTTGCCTCCCTGGTCTAAACACAGGGATACAATGATAAAGCTGAGGGAAACCACGTGATCGCCTTAACCAGGCCCGTGGCACGTTTCCATTCTGATGAGGTCGCCAGCCAAGACGGTTGCAAGCCACATGGTACTCCAAGGTGAGCCCAAACATACATAGTATGCTGTAGCAAATTCAGATTATTTGTAGATAGATTTTTGAGAATTAGTCATGTGTTGTTACAGAGTTGAAGCTGACTTTTTATGTTTGGAATCTGGAGCCTTTTAACCCCACACTTACAGATTTTGATATAACGTGTATTTTTGGAGCGGTAACTATACAAGCATGACTTCTCAGGCTTGGAGAGATGGGAGGAAAGGTAGGGCCAAAAGCATGAAGCAAAAGACACAAGGGTGGGAGCCCAGGAGAAGTGGCGACAGGCACTGTGGCTCTGGGTATGGTTGCCATTCGGGGGCCTGGAGGAAGAGTAAAGGGAACCGTGAGTTCTATGGAGCGGGGCCTTGGACCACGGCAGCATTCCATTTTGCAGAGTTACCTAAATCGGTCTCGATATCACAAATCAAAAGTTGAGTCAGCGGTGGTCATTTGTCCACTCTATGTTGGAGCCGGGTTCGCATTGCAAGGTGAAGGAGAGTCCCTGGTTCTGATTCTACTGAAAATTTGGAGTATATGAGGGGGCAAAGGCAAAACAGGGGTGTCTTGGATTCAATCAAGCAGGCCTGGAAAGCAGGGTGGGGGTGCATTTCCACCTCTACAGTCCCAGACCTTAAGACCGCAGGGTCAATGGAAGGCTCTCAGCTTTCATCCAAATTCCAGGAATTCTGGACCAGTCTTAGCCAGTAGAAAGGTCTGGAGTCTTAGACTGAGCAAGTCTCGATACAGATGGTGCTTCCGTGAACCCCAGACCTAATTGTAGTGCCGGAGGTAGGGTTACTGGCTGACCTTGTCCCTGCGTTTTGTTAGGTTGTGTGTGTGTTCTGGTCAAAAGAGGCATGGTTTCCCATGTAGAAGGTCAGACGAGATCAGGGAGAAAGAGAAAGCTGGGACAGAGAGGGAAGGAAAATGCTGCCGAGAGACAGGTAGACCTGCCTGAGCTCTTGCGTCCAGGGCTGAGGAGCGCATGAGACTCAAGGAGGTTGGTTGGTGGGTGGCTCTGAGCAGCTAGTGGCTTCAGTGTCTCACTTCGGTTTCCACATCATTGTCGGATTATTAAAGGCAGCTGTAGAGACACAAAAGGTAGAAAGGAAGAGAGGCTTCGTCTGACTTTAGGCGAGACCATGAGGAAGGTTTTCATACCCACGATAGGTTTCTCTGCCTGTGCAATAAGCCAGATCAAGTTGAATTGAAAAAGTAAAAAGAACAGGGTTTATTTTGAGCAAAGCAGCTCCTGGGTGAGTCCCCCAGCCCCAGAGATGGAGGCAGGAGAAGTCACCTGGCTGGACTAAAGCAGGACAGTTATGTACCCTGAAGGCAAGGGGTGCTGACGTGTCCACCACAAGCTGGGTTTGTGCCCAAGTATGGTAGCTTCAGGCAGGGTCTTGGGTACTGGCAACTTCAGGGGGAGGAGCTGCTGCTGGTGCCAGGAATGCCCAACTAGGCTTTGGGGCATTTTTTTCTTTGTTGTAGATTCTCTGAGAGGGCAGGGTTTGGAGAGGGGAATGGGGCTTTCGTAGGAGCAAGCTGGAAGTTCCAACCAACACCATGCTTATTCATAGTGAGGGGACATGTTTGTCACCCATGTGGTTGGGTTGTCAAAATGCCCACAGAAGATAGTGTGTAGCTCCTTATAGGGACAGAAATGACTTCTTAGTCTGCAAGGGAAGCCTGAAACTGTCTTTCAGCAGGAAACAATCAGTGGTACCACGGGGTGATGGAACTCTACCCGCTGACTCCGGGGAGGAGCCAGTAGGCTGGGTAGATTGAAGGAACTCTGCCGGTCAGAACCGGTCACAGTTCAGGACGCCCTGCCCACTGATTCCAGGAAGGAGCCGCTAGGCTGCATAGTCTGGGTCCACTTCAGGTAAACTAGAGTCCCACCTGGCGAGAGGGGGCTTCAACTGAGGACTGCCTGTGAGCATTCCTGTGGGGCATTTTCTTGATTGATGGGGGAGGGTCCAACCCGCTGTGGGCGGTGCTAACCCGCTGTGGGCGGTGCTAACCCGCTGTGGGCGGTGCTAACCCGCTGTGGGCGGTGCTACTCCTGAACAGGTGGTCAGGATTGTATAAAAACCAAACTGAATGAACCATGAGGAACAAGACAGCTAAAGACATCCCTCCGTGTTCTCTGTTTTAGTTCCTACCTTGGTTTCTCCGATGCTGCACTACAAACTATCAACAAAAACCTCACTCCTCCAAACCCAAATCCACAGCCAAATCCACAGTCAAATCCAAACCCAAGACCACACTCAATCCCAAACCCAAACTCGAACCTAAAGCCAAACTCACACACAGCCAACCCAAATCCACGCCCACACCCAAATTCACACACACACCCACGCCCACACCCAAGCCCTTTTCTCCCCAAACTGCATTTGTCAGGTCCTTCCCTACCTCAACAGGAAGAAAACGAGGACCTCTGGGGTTTGGGGGCTAGGTGGGAAATAACTGCTTGAAGGGGGTTGGTGGGTAAATAGCATTCCAGTAATTCCAGACATTCCAGGAAGAGACACCAGTACAGACCAGGTCGGAGGAACTGGGAAACCAGCAGTTAGGAAAGGTGTTGTCACAAAGACCAAGGGAAGTACCTAAAAGGAAAGAAGGGCTCCAGTCGTCCTTTAGAAAGAAGTGTGTTTGTTTGTGTGTGTGTGTGTGTGTGTGTGTATATGTATGCATGCATGCAGGTGTGCATGTGTGTGCTGGTCAGTGGGCCTCCTGCATGCTAGGCAGTACTTAATTTTTTTTTTTTAGATTTATCCATTTTATGTATATATGTGCCCCATTTCCATATTGGTGCCTGCAGAGGTCGGTAGAGAACGTTGGATTTCCTGGACCTGGTTTTACAGATGACTGTGCGTGCTGGGATTCAGAGCTAGGTCTTTTGCAAGAGCCACAAGGGCCCTTATCCATGAGTCATCCTTCCAGCCCACAGCAATAGTTTCCATGTGCAATGTGCCGGGCCCACGGAGGGCAGACTGTACGCGCTTTTTTCTGTCTGTATGTGTGGTATATGTATGTTTCCTCTGTGTGTGTGTGCACATATGTTTCCTCTGTGTGTGTGCACATATATTTCCTCTGTGTGTGTGCACATGAGCCCATGGCAACCAGAGGTCACTGCTGAGTGTCTTTGTCTCTTGTTCTTCACCTTCCTTTACCTTCCTTTTTTTTTTTTTTTTTTTTTCCCGAGACAGGGTTTCTCTGCAGCTTTGCAGTCAGTCCTGGAACTAGCTCTTGTATCCCAGACTGGCCTCAAACTCACAAAGATCCGCTTGCCTCTGCCTCCCGAGTGCTGGGATTAAAGGCGTGCGCCACCACCGCCCGGCCTCCACCTTCCTTTTTGAGAGGTGGTCTTGTACCGGGCCAGGAACTCACTGGCTTGGTTAGACTGGCCAGCTAGAGAGTGACAGGGATTTGCTTGCTTCTGCCCCCACAAGTGCTGGGGTTACAGACTTGCAATATGGATTTGGCTTTTCCATGGGTGCTTGGGACCTGGACTGTTCTGATCTATTACTCTTTTTGGGCTCTTTTGCGGGGGGGGGGCACCACCCAGCTCCCAAATAAATCACACACAGAGGCTTATTCTTAGTTATGAATGCCTGGCCTTAACTTGGCTTGTTTTCTGACAGCTTTTCTTAATTTAAATGATCCCATCTAGCTTTGGCTTCTAGGCTTTCACCTCTCTCTATTCCTGTATACCTCTTCTTTCCTTCTTACTCCATGTCTGGCTGGGTGACTGGCTCCTGAAGTCCTCCTCCTTCCTTTCTCATTCCCAGATCCTCTCTGCCCGCCAGCCCCACCTGTTTCTCTCCCCTGCCTTGCTATTGGCCATTCAGCTCTTTAGTAGACCATCAGGTGTTTTTGATGGGCGCAGTCAGCTTCACAGAGTTAAACAAATGCAAGAGAAACAAAGTACCACACCTGAAAACAACATTCCCCAGCACTGAGCTCAATTCCTTCGTGTTTGCGTGGCGCTATCTCCTCCATCTTGTCCAGTCTACTTTCAAGGGCAATGACAAGCCAGTCAGGCCTTAAAATTTATTATATTCGCCAGGCAGTGGTGGCGCACGCCTTTAATCCCAGCACTCGGGAGGCAGAGGCAGGCAGATCTCTGTGAGTTCGAGACCAGCCTGGTCTACAAGAGCTAGTTCCAGGACAGGCTCCAAAGCTGCAGAGAAACCCTGTCTCGAAAAAAAAAAATTATTATATTCGTTTGTGTGTGTGCTGTATGCCTGCGTGTTGGAAAAAAACATTATTGGTGTTCCACAAAGGAACGCATGAACACAGCGAAAGTAACTCAGCAAGGCCCTGATTCCCTGCAGAAAGGGTGTGACACGCCCCAGATGGAGTTATTGAGTGGGGCACACATAGCCTTTTAACCCTAACACAAGGAGGTGCTTGGGTGTTCCTTATTGGTTGAGCTTCAGTCTCCAAACTGTGGGAAAGGGGAGCCTGGAGGATGGGTAGAGAAGTGGCAGTGTTTGGATGGTTAGCATTTCAGGAATTCCAGGAAGTCAAAAAGCTTCTCCGATGATGAAGGACTAACAGAAAGGACCCTGGGGAGGAGGACGCAAGTGGAGGGAAATACATTAATCTCTTACATGGATATGCGTTCGTGTATGTGTGTATGGATGAGTTTACATATGTGTACATGTGGAGGCCAGAAATTGATGTTGGTGTCTTCCTACATCTCCTTCTACCTTAGTTTTTGAGACAAAGTCTCCCATTGGAGCTCGTTGGTTGATTAGCCTCGCTGGCCAGCGAGCATCAGAGATCGGCCTGTCTTGGCCCTCGCGCTGCTGGGCTGCAAGTTTATGCTGTGATGTTGACTTTTGATGGGTCCGCTCTGAGGTGACCAATTTCAGTAGGAGCAGGGTTCTACTCAAGAGGTTTTGGCTTGGTTAATCTCAAAATGACTTCACCAGGTTTTTACCAGATCTGGGTTGTGGTGAGATTTGGTCCTGGTTTGGTGGTCTTAGTGTGATATTTGAAACTCTATCTCGCTAGTCCTTCCCTCTGGGATTTTAATAAAATGTGCACAGAAGACTTGTATCATGTTGCACGTTCCAGAGAAAAATGCGTAGACAATGCTTCCCTTGTCTCTTTGAGAACTGCTAGCTTTCTTCACTTAGCAGAATATGAAAATTAAAGAATGGAGTCACGTGGCGTTAAACACGCCTCTCCTAACCGTGCTTATTGCTGATTCTCCTCTGTGTTGATCATTACCCAAATGTCAAACCCCCAAGATTATGAGGAGACAGGGAGTGAAATGATGGCATGCAAGAAAGAGTGAAAACCAGAGCTGCGGACGGGCTGGAGGTGAGCACCAACTGACATTTGTTGCTGATGCCCTGCGGTCGATAGTAAGCCCGTTGGTTTGTGCCCCCAAACTCCCGTTACCTTCAGCCTCGTGCTGCTGGGGCTGACAGCACTGGATTGAAGGGTTTATCAGTGCAAGGCTACTTCCGTGATTGGGGGCCAAGAGATTCCACAAAATTCTCATGCCAGAGATTTATGGGGGTGGGAGGCAAAATGGCTGCCTCAGAGCAGGGCCAGAGACAGCAACGGGACAGGCTGTGATGGTGGGCTTTATGGGGGCGTGGAGCTTGTAACTGGGGAAGATACAGCCAGGAAGCGTGTCACACTGGCTGTTAGCGATGGCCAGCAATGAGCAGGTAAGACAAGGCAAGAGTGGAGGTTATCTCCAGTGGGAAACAGACAACAAAGCAGGAGATGCTGACGGGACTCTCCCCCTACAAGACAGGTTTCTGCCTGCCGCCCACCCTGAGTGCCCCCATCGTCTTTCTGATGGGTCTCTTGAGAGGGAACAGCTAGCCAAATATTGCAGAGTTGAGGAAGCTCATTTACATGGAGACTAGAGATGAGAACGCAGGGGGGGGGGGGAAGAATACAAACAACTGAAGACAATGTTAACAAAATAACTTCAGGATAATTCTAGAGAATTAGGAGAGGCTGCCTCACTCTTTAGACCAAAATATTGTGCTAGCAATTCAGTGGGATGTTGGGAAAATAGAAATCATTACTGGATGAAGAATAAATAATGAATGAATTAAAAGCAAAGGATTTTGAGATCTTATCTCAAACAAAACAAAACGACAAAAACAAAACCAAAAAATTCTTGGAAAAGTATAGATCTGAAAGACCCAGAGGTGAGGAATGTGTGTGTGGTGGGAGTGTGTTCTAACAGACTGGCCCATGCCAACTAAAGGAGATTCCAAGGAGGGCGTGGGAGGACCAAGATGAGGAGCGGGGAGGGCGGGGGAGGGCGGGGGAGGGCGGGGGAGGGCGGGGGAGGGCGGGGGAGGGCTCCACGGGTAAGGACACTTGCTGTGTAAGTATGAGTTTGAATCCCCAGCATGGTGTGCTACTGTCACCACAGAACTAGGGAGGCAGGGGAGACAGGTGGATTCTGAAAGCTGGCTGGCCTGTTAGCCGAGCCAAAGGGTAGTTTCTGTTCCCTGAGAGACTGTTATCAGGGCAACGCGGTAGAGGGGATGGAGGTAGACGCTTGATATCCTGTTCTAGTCTCTTTATCCATGTGCACAAACTTACATT